>CANSNZ010001066.1:1637500-2077500 GCA_947646795.1 Beta lomatogona | reverse complement strand
TTACTAAGCTTAATAATTATCAAAAAAGTTGATAAATACATATCATTTGGGTATTTATCTTGATCTATTCTCTTCCTGGGTCTTCATGTTTTGGACTTTAGTTGTTGATGGGAGTGTGATGCTTGTACATTTGAGCTAGTGATATAGTCTTTTTGCCATAGCTCGATAGGAATCCCATTGCGTAACATAGTATGGGTAAGATATTCGGGTTGCAATGCTGTTTTTGTGAAGGGGCCTAGTGATTTGAAGCCAACGAAACTGCATGAGATGATAAGATAGTGAATAGGCCAGTTGCAGTTTAGTTAGACAGTCAAAAAGTACTTCAATATTTAGTTTTCTAAACAAAAGTATCTTTAAGAAGTAAAATCGTAGACTTGCGGGTTATATCCAATGGATTCTCAGTAGGCTACCTGTTTACATTTGTTGATTGGTGTGCTAATGTCTGTTTTCAACTCTCCCCTTTTGAATGAATAATCTGATGTTATTTCAACTTACATAGTTACCTAGAGTGCTGGGTCATTTTTGTTCCAATTCTAGCACCTTAGCTTATAGAGGGTACCATATACTATATAGGACTACTGATTGTTGGTTTGCCAGCTCATTATGGATTTTATATGATATAAATGGCGTTTCAAACGGTTTAAATTCCCTTTGCAGGAATCTGGTTCACGTTCTAGTAAATTTGATTCTTCTTGTCTTCTTAAATTATAATTTCTTAATTGGTTTTTATATGTTTCAGGATAAGCTCCATGACTATCTAGGGATGATGCTCGCTATTGACAATGCATTTACTGATTGCTCAAATGCTTTGTTGACCGTCCAAACTCTTGTATCTGAGTTATCTTCCTTGGAGTCACGAGTTGAGAAACTAGAAGTTGCTTCGTCCAAATTTTTTGGTGGTGATAGGTTTAGAATGCGGAAAATTGAACTAAAGGAAACAATGAAAGAGACACAAGATGCTAGATGTTGTGCAGTTAGGCAATACGAAAGAATCAAGGTAAGTTTGGTACCATAGAGTTATTGAGCTGTCAAATCAATTTTCGTGAAGTTTAATTTTTTTTTCTCAGGAGAATTGCTAGAATTTTAATTGCTAAAAGCACAAGTCTGTGGGTTCATTATTGATTTATTGTAGCTTCTTTTGGTGCAGTCCCACCACACTCTCTTATTTCACATTTAGACATCTAGCCTTTTGTAGGTGTCTCCAATATATTTAGGTATCTAGCCTTTTTGGTACCAGGACTTTTTAAGATCTTATAACAAATTGCTTGTGCAGATATATGGATAGAAAAAGAACGCGAAGTTTTGCACTTATTCTTTGATAAGAAATTAAGTTGTAAATGTATGAAATTAAATAATGTTTGGATCTTCTTTCTATTTCGACATATATGCAACTATAATATATTAAGATATCTACATGCTAACGTACTCTTCCTTCTGCAACAGAAGTTTTCTGAAGAATTTGTTTAATACAATGAAGATATTTTGTCTGATTCTTGATTTAAGATTTAAGAATATTTTACTCCACACATGTAGAGCTTGAGAAGAAAGCAAAAGAACTCCATGAAGATATTACAAAACATGTGAGTAATTCTATTACTAATACTGAATGTACTGTGATAGAAGTGCCAAAAAGAATTTGTATGGTCTAGAAAGCCAAGAATAGACTCTGGTGTATCATATTGGCTGTAGCTGAGATGTGTGTTTTGTTGACTGCTGTACTGGAACATGGAAACATCTACATTTTGTTGTTTGAACACAACATTGTTGAGGTGTCATCTACTCATCTGTGGCCCTGCCATCTCCTACGACCGGGCTTTGATCATTGGCCTCAACACTTGGCCGGGGAAGGATATAAGGAAAAACTGTGTTCTTGTTAATAGATTAATTGGGCCTAGTTCTTTTGCTTTTCCTGTTCTTTATGTTTTTTTTATCTATTTTTATTCAGTTCCCTTCCCTCTTGGCATGTTTGATGCATTTTTCTTGTGTATATAAGTATTAGTTCTGAGTTTGTGGTTATGCTTCTTTGGTTTTCTGTACATTGATTTTGACGTTAATTCACTCTCTTTGCAATTAACTACAATGGATCACCAGGGAATTGTCTGTCTGTTCTACGGAATCGCATTGATTTAGCAAATGAAAAGGGACGAAGAGCTGAATATTCTTCATAACAGTCATATTTGGATTATTTTCCCTCCATTTTTTGCTGATAACTTTCAAGCAATAATAATGCACCCCTTTTTTTTTTTAAAAAAAAAAAAAGTGTACTTTGAAAGAATCCTTTTTTCTATAATATGCACACATTTAGTAAATTATTAAATTCATAGTAGGAAGAATAAAGATAATTTACTTTAGGAAGCTTCTCAAAGATATTTCATATATGTGTCCATGTGCATGCACTTCTATCTTTAGTAGGTGCTATATTATAGCAAGTTTTGACTGACCTTAGCACTTATTATTACTATGTTGAGGTAATTATCCTTAACCTTGGTGTATTTTCACATTATATGACTATCGGAAAAGGAGAGACCTACTTCAGTCTGAGGAAGAGCAGTCACGCTTACTAAACGAGGTCCCTAAAGTAAATGCAGATGTGATCGAGGTCAAGATAAGACTCTGGATAATGATAATTATGAAAATATAAGTACTCCTGTAAATTCTGGTGTAAAAGCTGAAGGCAATGGAAATGTTCCTGCGTGATTGGTAATCCATGACCCCAGGTAACTTTCTTGTATAACGCATGAATATATGATGGATTATTTTTGGATACAAGTCTTGACAACTTTACATAATAATCTAGTTCTTTAAGTAAAAGAGTTGAACAGTTTATTTGATCCCACTCACATGGGAAAACAATTCAAGTATAAAACCGTACTAATTTATAGTGATGAATTACTAGTAATCTTCTTTTTATACTTCTTTGCTTTGTTGCCTCGTCACAATGACGAATTTGTTTACTTGCTAAACTATTTATCAGCATCATTTAAGCTTTGTCCTCTATCTATGGTAGATAACCACACATCTGTCTGGAGTTGTCACTGTCTCAACGTTTACAAGTTTAGGTAAACAGATTTCCTCTTTATTTCGTTTTACCGTTCTGCTATCAGAATTTGGACTGCCAGGCTTGCAAAATAAATGTTGCTAAATTATTTATCAGCATCATTTAAGTTTTGTCCTCACTTACTATCCTTTTATTTTGACGTTCAAAGCAAACTGCTTTCTCTCGTCATCTCTTACTAGGAGGGTAGTAGTCCTAGAGATTTTGCAAAAGTGGAGTATGTCTATTTTAAATTCTGTTTCTCCTTGCAGATGCTATGACATCTGCTCCTATATGGATTTTCCATTCGCAAGATTATAAATGCATGTATTGCAAGCTTGAAGAAGCCTATGATAGCGAATGACTGTTAAATCTAATAGGAGGAGCCATTGAAGTATAAAATTATAATGTTTTAGTTGTGTATGTTAAAATTTTTATGTATTTAATTATTTATGCTTCAATTGGGCATAATATGCTTAATAAAATGAGTTTTTATATATATTATTGATTTTGTATTGATTAATAATGAAAAAAAAAAATTTTGTTTTTTGGTTTTTGGGGGGGTTATCTGATCTGGTTTTTAGTGAAAACCGGATAAGTTAACTAGGTTAACTAATCTGGTTTTCACTAAAAATCAGATCAGATAATCTAGTTAACTGATTCGGTTTTCACCCAATACCGGATCAGTAAATATTTTGGATCTGCTGCAAGCCCATCCGATGCAGACCAAAATCGGATCAGTAAGCCTGGTTTTGACCGCATCGGATGGGCTTTTTTCCACTAGTGATGGAACCTTATTTTATTGTATGGGTCGCCTTATTTAGAATAAAGGGGGGATGTTTGGGAGTTAATTTCTACTCAATTAACTCACAACTCTCTAGATAGGGTAGTTATGGGAGACTTCAACCAAATAGAATTTCTAAGCCAAAAAATTGGAGGTTCAACTCACATCCCGGGGAAAGAGCAATCTTCTTTATGGAGAAATCAATTTGGAATGTCAGAAATCAACTACCATGGGCAGAGTTTCACATGGTGCAATAATCGCTCCGCACATGAAAGGATTTATGAAAGATTGGATAGAGCCTATGCTTCAGAAAGTTGGCTACATAAGTTCCCGGATGCAACAACTTTGAATTAACCTATTCTTATTTCTGATCACAGTCCAATTCTCCTGCTCACATCACCGGTCAAGCCTTGCAAAAAACCCCCAATAAAAATGGAAGCATGGTGTTTTGATTCCAGGATGTTACAAAGCATGTTGTAGACCACTGGAATCGTCCATTTTCTGGTTCTCCGATGTTCAAGGTAGCGCAAAAATGTCGTCAAGCAAGATTTAATCTTTTCAAATAGAGCAAAAATTACAAAGAGCAGAACAATATTTGCTGGGAGGAACATTTAGCTCAATGTGGTGAAATTCAATCCTGCCTACCTCAAAGCAATGTACACTAGTGGAAAAAAGCCAATTCGATGCGGTCAAAATCGGGCTTACTTATCCGGTTTTGGTCCGCATCGGATGGGCTCGCAGCAGATCCAAAATATTTACTGATCCGGTCAAAAACCAGATCAGTAAATAATTAGGTGAAAACCGGAGCAGTAAAGAAAGTTAACTGCTTCGGTTTTGACCCAAAACCGGAGCAGTTAACCACCTAAAAACCAATTTTTTTTTTTTTTTTTTTTTTTTTTTTTGCATTTTTTCATAATTAATCAATACAAAATCAATAGTATATATCAATACTCATTTTATTAAGCATATTATGCGCAATTGTAGCATAAGCATAAATAATTAGATACATAAAATATTAACTATACTTGTAACATCATACTCAACTATAACTAGATACATTGTTTAACTAGATAATATGCCAATCATGCTACTTATGGACAACCATCTTCTCCAGTCAAGTCATTTGATAAAGGTGCTAACCATGCACAAGAATATGAACCAGGCTCTTCAGTGGCTGAATGCTTGAAACATGGTGCATCAGGTGATGCTTATGTTGTGATTTAGAAACTAAGTGTTAACTAGGTTGTGCAATAATCAACAATAATCAACAAGAATTGAGAAATTGAAACAACAACCAAGTAATGCAAAGAGAAATGAAAACAAGAAAGAACACACCAAGATTAACGTGGGAAACCCGAGCTCCGGGAGAAAAACCCACAAACTTGCACTATGGAATCAATGGAGAATTAATGGTGAACATACAATCTCTCACAAACTCACTCTCTCTCCTAAAACCCTAGAAAAGATGAGACTCCAAGTTTGAACAATGAGATATGTGTGCTACTCTCTCTAAAACCAGAAAATAGGGTATTTATACTACAAGGAATAAAAACAATCCAAGGGCCACGATTAAAACTTAAATCGCGAAAAACACGTGCAGATCTGGGTAAGCCCGCCCGGGCCCACACGCCCGCCCGGGCCGAAAGGGAGCCCGCCCGGTGCAGGGTATGAGTTCACTTTCTGCCTTCGAGGCAGAAACGCTGCAAGAGGACAGCCCGCCCGGGGCCTTGCTTGCTCGCCCGGGGAAGCTCGCCCCTTCCTTCCTGCCTTGCCCCGTCCAGCTGCCCGCCCGGGCCACCACCTGCTGCCCGCCCGGGCTGCTGGGCGAGCAGCTCCGTTGGTGCGCTTCTTCTCCTTCCTTGCTTCACCCATCTCCACCAAACCCAACAATCTCCCACCTGGAGATCGGTTTAGCAAGAGAACATCCTCCATAAATACCCGAAACCATCACCATGATCTCTCCATACATTGGCCATAGCCAATCCCGCTTCCTCTTCACCAAAGGAAACAACACCGAGGTCTCAACTATAGCCGGCAAAACAAACCCGTACCCGTTGACCCGACCCGAAATACCCGACCCGAAACCCGTTTTCCACTCGAAAATAATGACCCGAAATGATCCCGAAACCCGGAATAACCCGACCCGACCCAAACCCGACCCGAAAGCAAATAGACCCGAATATAACCCGAACCCGAATCTACCCGACCCGAAGTTGACCCGATAATGATGACCCGAACCCGACCCGACCCGAAAAGTTGTCATATTAGTTATTTTTTAAACAAATTTAAGGAAAAAAAATTATCGTGAGATACTATATATGACTTAACCACTTCCCATTAACTATTTAACTTAGTTTTATTAGTCTTATATGTGCTTTATTTATTTTCTAGAATAAAAACCCGACCTAACCCGACCCGTTTTAACCCGACCCGATCTAACCCGACCCGATGTGACCCGAAATCTAATGGACCCGAAACTAACCCGTACCCGAACGGACCCGACCCGACCTGAACGTAACCCGAACACAAAGTTGACCCGATTATGACCCGCCCCGTAATGACCCGACCCGTACCGACCCGTTTGACCCGTTTGCCACCTCTAGTCTCAACCAACCCCGATCTAGCATCTCTCCAACCCCATCACGGTCATGGTCTCACCTAGATGCAATCCCAAGCATCACCACCATGCTCCCACCTAAACTAAGCATCCCATGATAAAACATATCTCCTCTACACCAAGGAAATGACATTGAAGTTTGCACCAACTTCAATACAAAGAAATCAAAGTCAACACCGACTTTGATTCTCAACAACAACACCTCCAAACATTGTAACATCCCTACACAAACCTACACACGCACCTAACCCCGGAGGTCGGTTCATCTAAGAGACACCACAACCAAATGAAGACCCTTCCTCTCCAACCAAGGAAGACCATTGAGGTCCAATCCCCAACCACAACAAAGTAATCATCACCTAAGCCAAAGAAGCTTCTCATTGTTCTAAGAGCAAACTCACATTGCTCCCATCCGAACAAAACACCCTTTGCTCCACTTAGGATTTCCGGCACAACTTGCTTGTGTGCCGCCCTTCACCTTGTGCGTTTACCGGTCAATTTGCCACCGGAATACCGCTTCACCGCGGTTCTCATCCCTTGGCCCACTATCGATAGGTTTCCGACCGAACAACACCTTACATGAAGTTCCCATCCCAATTCCGGACCCCTTTCTTGTGCCCCCCATGGTGTAGAGTGTTCCGCTTCTTGTTCCCCGAGCTATGACCATAGCTCCCTTGACAATCTTGCAAGAACCACCATCAAACACAACCTTGTGACCCAATGTAGCAAGTTGGGTCACCGATATCAAGCTTTTCTTCAACCTTGGGATGAACTTGACATCCTTCAACTCCAACGAACCACCATGAGTGAGTTTCAAACTCACATCACCTTTCCCCATGACTTGCACTACCTTGCCATCCGCAAGATAGACTTGTCCAAGCTTTCCGGATTTGAAGTTCCAAAACAACTCCTTGCATGGTGAGGAATGGTGAGAAGATCCCGAATCCAAGACCCATGATCCCGAGCACCCAACCAACTCTTTCGGTTCATCCAAGCTTACCATCAAAACATCGGAATCGTACTCCGAAATCAAGTTAGTTGATGTTTCTTCTTCATCATCACTTTCTTGAACCTTTTTCTTCCCTTTCCCATTCACTCTATTTGGACAATCCCTCTTCAAATGTCCTTCATCACCACAACCCCAACACACCACATGAGCTCCCCCATTCGGTTTACCTTGCCCCCTTGACTTCGATCTTCCATGACTTGCATTTCCCCTTTGTTGATTCCTTCTCCCCCTACTTTCACTACTATATGCACCACCCAATGCTTCACCGGACTCTCTCCTCCGAATGCTCTGACTCAAAATCAAGTCCCTCACATCATCATACTTCAACTTCTCTTTTCCGGAGGAGTTGCTAATGGCGGTCACCATAGTTTCCCATGACAAGGGCAAAGAAGACAACAAAATCAATGCCTTCACTTCATCTTCAAATTTGATGTCCACCGAAGACAATTGACCCAAAACCGAATTGATCTCATTAATGTGTTCAGCGGCCGAACTCCCATCAACCATCTCCATATCAAACAAACGACGCATCAAGTATACTTTGTTGATAGCCGATGGTTTCTCATACATACTTGACAAAGTTTCCATCAAACCCGCCGTTGTTTTCGCATCCTTGACATTGAAAGCCACATTCCGGGCTAATGTCAATCTCACAACTCCAAGTGCTTTCCTATCAAGAACTTTCCATTCATCCTCAAGCATACCACTTGGTCTATTTCCCTCAAGAGGCAAGTAAAGATTCTTTTGATACAAAAGATCCTCCATTTGCATTTTCCAAAATCCGAAATCTTTACCATCAAACCTCTCAATCCTCAATTTCCCTTCTTCCATTGTTAATTTACCCAAAAAATTCAAAATTTGATTTTTCTACACCAAAAAATCCAAACTTTGATTTTTCAACCACAAATCCTAGTTTACCAACACAACACTAAATCACTTTCGCAAAGTTAAAACCTTAGCTCTTGATACCAATTGTTGTGATTTAGAAACTAAGTGTTAACTAGGTTGTGCAATAATCAACAATAATCAACAAGAATTGAGAAATTGAAACAACAACCAAGTAATGCAAAGAGAAATGAAAACAAGAAAGAACACACCAAGATTAACGTGGGAAACCCGAGCTCCGGGAGAAAAACCCACAAACTTGCACTATGGAATCAATGGAGAATTAATGGTGAACATACAATCTCTCACAAACTCACTCTCTCTCCTAAAACCCTAGAAAAGATGAGACTCCAAGTTTGAACAATGAGATATGTGTGCTACTCTCTCTAAAACCAGAAAATAGGGTATTTATACTACAAGGAATAAAAACAATCCAAGGGCCACGATTAAAACTTAAATCGCGAAAAACACGTGCAGATCTGGGTAAGCCCGCCCGGGCCCAAAACCAGCCCGCCCGGGCCCACACGCCCGCCCGGGCCGAAAGGGAGCCCACCCGGTGCAGGGTATGAGTTCACTTTCTGCCTTCGAGGCAGAAACGCTGCAAGAGGACAGCCCGCCCGGGCTCATGACCAGCCCGCCCGGGGCCTTGCTTGCTCGCCCGGGGAAGCTCGCCCCTTCCTTCCTGCCTTGCCCCGTCCAGCTGCCCGCCCGGGCCCATGAACAGCCCGCCCGGGCCACCACCTGCTGCCCGCCCGGGCCACCTTCTGCCCGCCCGGGCTGCTGGGCCAGCAGCTCCGTTGGTGCGCTTCTTCTCCTTCCTTGCTTCACCCATCTCCACCAAACCCAACAGCTTATATGTTTGATACTGACGTGGATAATGTTATTGAAGTGCAAGAACATGCTGCCAGTACTAAAGATGTTGAGTTGTCTGCCAGTACTCAAATCCCTTTAGTAAAACCCAAGTAGCTCCAAGTGGCTCCAAGCAAACACCAAAACAGAGCGATATTTAGCAGAATAACTGAAATCGTGAAGTGGGTATTGGACAATACATCTAAATCAATCATTCATCTTAAGACATGCTTGCAGTGATCAACCAGATGTTCGCACCAAGCAACAACTGCTAGAAGAAAAGAAAAATGCACAGGCATAAAAAAAATAGTGAAAACTCACCCGCTTGTTACTTTTATTAGCACTACTATCTCTATCTTTGTTAGGAGAGCTCTCATTAGGATAGGTAAAACGCTTGTTGACACTCCGTGACTTTCTCGTAGGAGCCATACTTTAGTGTTCAGCTGCAAATAGGCACAACGATATAAGCACATGCAGACATTATTGCGGAACAACAAAGTGATGTCAATTCATGCAAATGACATATTTAATAGCCCAACAAAAACAGACCACTAACTAGAAGTCTAGTATAACACATATGAGCTGATCAAATCTAGTTAGATTCCAGGGAACTCAATAGCATGCAATTGGAGACATTCTTTCAGCAGCTCAAATACAAATTGACAAGCTCACCAACCTCTTCAACCAAATCCGTTCTGAGTGCAATTCCAACCACAAAAACGCATAAAAATCGATCAAATCAAATCATAGGAGATAAAAAAATGAAGAATCACCGAGAACATTCTGAGTACGAGTAGCGCGGATGATGATCTCAGTGCGAGTAGCGCGGAGATGATCTCATTTCAGGGTTGTCTTCACTACCTGACCTTTCCTGGCAACGCTGAAAAAAGTGGGGCCGAATACAGCTCCATACTTTGCTAAAGGTTAATAACCTTCTCCAATCTGTTGCAATGGGCTTGTCTACCAAGAAAACTTCAATCAATTTGTCACAAACACATCATTTTGAGACTATCTAAGCTGTCAAGACCATCATCTTTCTCATTTGTATCTCCACCATCTTCTGTTGCCTCTTCCCGGAAAGCTTTATCATCAAGAGGTGAAACTTCACCCTGCTCTTCTTTCCAATCATTGTCTACCATAGATGCATTCCTAATACTTACACAGGCTCAGAGTTTAACTTCGAAGATGAGTAAATCAGAACTAGAGGAGCATACAGAAAAGCATACTAATAAGTCCACCACACTAAAACCAGAAAGCAGATGATAGATACATTGTTTGCAACTACAAGGAGACATGCAGGATGAAAGACAAAAAAAAGGACTCGTTAATTGTTAGTAAAGATCACTACAAGAAAAGAGGAAATCAACGACGGCTAAAAGCCGTCGGTGATGTCCCCAAAAGCCGACGCTAACAAATCAACGACGGCCAACCGTCGTTGACTGACAGTCGGTATATGAATGGTCGCTGATATTAGAATCAACGACCGTCAAGCCGTCGGTGATTTTTTTAACGACGGTTTCATGACAATCAGCGACGGTTTAGAAAAGCCGACGTTGATCCCCAGTCAACGACCGTTTAAAGCCGACGGTGAATCAGCGACGGTTTAAAACCGTCGCTGATTCACCGTCCGCATTAAACGGTCGTTGATTTCGATAAATCAACGTCTGTTTAAAACCGTCGCTAAGGTATTTAAGCAGTCGTTGATTTCGTGTCCATGCCTACACAGAGAACCTTACAGCGACTGCCTAGCCGTCGTTGATTTAATGTTTAACCGTCGCTGTTGTTACAAAATAATATTATTAAAAATTTTATTGTTCTTAATAATAATTAAACCTGTACCTGCACAGCTGCACCTAAATATACCACGCTAAAGCTGTTTCTCCATCGCATTCAATTTTTTCAATTACAAAAATATGCAATTTTGATATATATTAAAATTTACATAGATACTTGTATAATTACATGAAATAGATTACATTTATGTACACAAAATAGATCCCGATGTCGGGAAATAAAGTAGATGTCGGTGTTTACAAAATATATATATCGACAAAGCTAGAAACTAATACACTAGATGCCGATAAATATAGACACTAGATGTCTATAGTTAGACAAACTACCTAGATTAAATATATGTACGCAAAATAGATCCCGATGTGGGGAAATTAAGTAGAAGTCGGGTTGACAAAAAAATAACCCGACACATCAAGAAACGAAGAGAGATGCCAATAAGTATTTACACTACAAGAAAATAGTTAGACTAACTATATCCAACTATAAGTTAGTTACCTAGTTGTCCACGGCCAAAAAAACTACACTGTCAAGGGTGGCTCTGTAGCACTACCGCCACCACCAAACCCAGGGTCATCTTCTGGTCTGCGTTGTGGAGTGGGGCCTGGGTCGCAACCTGAGAACATGTGGCCGAAACTAGACATGTTCCTCATCATTTCCTCTATGAGGGCCCGACGTGACTCTTCCACCCGCGCTGCGACCATTGCCTCCACCTTTCCCATCCGTGCAGCGACCTTTGCCTCCACTTGCGCCTCAATCTGAGAAAAAATGGACGGCTCATACGGTTGTGAAGAGCCGCCATCTCCTCGCCCTGATGCAGAGTTGTAGTACAAATGATCTCCCTGACCCAACCCCTGAACTTTTCCTCTGTTCCTCCCCCCCCAACTGTCTCCCAATACAACGAGATCGGGGTTCGGGCCGTGACCCCCGAGTGGTACAATGATCCAGCTTCTTATTGTATGTCTCCTGCATTTGGTTAAATATACTCATATTCAAATAATAAAAAGTGCCAAAATGGCGTATATTTGGTTCTATCTTTCCTATTTTGTGTATTTTCAATCAAAACAACTTATAATCACATTAAACTAACTATATGTATGATGTTTGAGGTGTTTATAACTTAAACTCGCATCAAACTACTCGTGTTCATTTAATTTCAAGTGAAATGGCCTAAAATGGCCTATATTGGCGTATATTTGGTTCTATCTTTCCTATTTTGTGTATTTTCAATCAAAACAACTTATAATCACATTAAAATAACTATATATATGATGTTTGAGGTGTTTATAACTTAAACTAGCATCAAACTAGTCGTATTCATTCAATTTCAAATGAAATGGCCTAAAATGGCCTATATTAGCCTATATTTGGTTCTATCTTTCCTATTTTGTGTATTTTCAATCAAAACAACTTATAATCACATTAAACTAACTATATATATGATGTTTGAGGTGTTTATAACTTAAACTAGCATCAAACTAGTCGTATTCATTCAATTTCAAGTGAAATGGCCTAAAATGGCCAAAATGGCCTATATTTGGTTCTATCTTTCCTATTTTGTGTATTTTCAATCAAAACAACTTATAATCACATTAAACTAACTATATATATGATGTTTGAGGTGTTTATAACTTAAACTAGCATCAAACTACTCGTATTCATTCAATTTCAAGTGAAATGGCCTAAAATGGCCTATATTACCTATATTTGGTTCTTATTTCCATATTTTGTGTATTTTCAATCAACACAACTTATAATCACATTAAACTAACTATATATATGATGTTTGAGGTGTTTATAACTTGAACTAGCATCAAACTACTCGTATTCATTCAGTTTCAAGTGAAATGGCCTAAAATGGCCAAAATGGCCTATATTTGGTTCTATCTTTCCTATTTTGTGTATTTTCAATCAAAACAACTTATAATCACATTAAACTAACTATATATATGATGTTTGAGGTGTTTATAACTTAAACTAGCATCAAACTACTCGTATTCATTCAATTTCAAGTGAAATGGCCTAAAATGGCCTATATTAGCCTATATTTGGTTCTAACTTTCATATTTTGTGTATTTTCAATAAACACAACTTATAATCACATTAAACTAACTATATATATGATGTTTGAGGTGTTTATAACTTGAACTAGCATCAAACTACTCGTATTCATTCAATTTCAAGTGAAATGGCCTAAAATGGCCAAAATGGCCTATATTTGGTTCTATCTTTCCTATTTTATGTATTTTCAATCAAAACAACTTATAATCACATTAAACTAACTATATATATGATGTTTGAGGTGTTTATAACTTAAACTAGCATCAAACTAAGCGTATTCATTCAATTTCAAGTGAAATGGCCTAAAATGGCCAAAATGGCCTATATTTGGTTCTATCTTTCCTATTTTGTGTATTTTCAATCAACACAACTTATAATCACATTAAACTAACTATATATATGATGTTTGAGGTGTTTATAACTTAAACTAGCATCAAACTACTCGTATTCATTCAATTTCAAGTGAAATGGCCTAAAATGTTTAATGTATTCAATTTCAATCATATTTGCCTATAAATATATGTTTAGAAGTATGTACCGAGATTTGCTTTGCTTTCTTGTTTGCTGGGATTTCTCCTTTTCCAGGAATAGTCTTAAAATGAGTCTTCAAGAACCACTCGGGAGCAGTAGGGAGTACTCCTCCTCTACTCTTTGCCTGTACACATTGTTGAACAAAGGCTTTATTTTTTAATCATACCGAAAATGTCATGTAAAGTACACTAAGTAGTAGATATGAAACATATTTACCATCTTCCTAGCATGCTGTGCCGCCGAAATAGAACCCTGAAAGTGTGACGGCTCAATTGGATTAGACAGGGAGCCACCTCTTCTGTTCTTCTTCGCCTTTTCAGATTTTTCCCGAAATGTTGGCTCTTCACTTCTCTTCTTCATGTCTTCGTAGATCATCTCCCCCAACCATTTTGGCCTTTCTTTGGCTTTCTTAACCACCCAGTATCGCAAGTCTCTCAGACGAGATGAAGCTTTTTTCTTGTAATCCTTCTTCACTAGGCCTTCTAACTCAGGAGCCCATTCGTAAATACCCTTCAGTCAAACATTAAACAAAGATATTAATAAAGTAATATAATCAATGAAATTTTTGGGACTCCGATGCATACATATTGTGAAAATGTTCCACCAATGCGTCTTTGTTGCATTGTCGACCTCACTGTAATTGAACCAAGGTTGTCGAAAATGACCCTGGAAAATGTCAGTGATGGACCCACTAACCTTGTTATCATCGAACCTGAATTGAAAACCAAACAAACACGTGAATTGTGAATACCATTGCATACAAATATCATGAAGCATATAGTAGCTTACTAACTTACCATAATCCAGTAGGGCTTAAAACCTTTCTTGGTGCACGGTTCGAACCTTCACCTTCCTCCGTATGAGTGTTCGGAGTCTCCGGTGCGTGGCTACCAATGTCACGTGCCTGTGAATCATCTCCCTGCGTCTCTACTATAGGGTTCTGGCTTCCTTCTACTTCTGGTGACTGAAAAAGCTGCATCGGAATCAAAGTCCCACGACCTTGGCTTCCACCTAAGCCACCTCGACCTCCGCGGCCCTTAGGATTTGACATGATTACCTAAAATGCAAGAAGTTAGAAATGCGCAAGATTAAACAAAACAATTGAAATAAATTCTTGTTACATTAAAGTATGAATAATCCAAGAATAAAAAACATGATTTCTTCAATATTAACAAATTACAACTTTATTTGCACCAAAAAACAAATCACATATATTGGGAAGAAAACAAAACGACTTATAATAATGGGCAAAACATATGGCTTATATTAACAAAACAAAACCTTGTAGTAGTTTGCAAAAAAAAAAAAGAAACCCTTGCAGCCCCTCCCCCCCTCACCGACCCCCCGCAGCCCCTCCCCCCTCACCGACCCCCTGCACACCCCACCCCCCTCACCGACCCCCGCCCTCCCCCCCTCACCGACCCCCTGCACGCCCCTCACCGACCCCCTGCCCAGCCCTCCCCCTCACCGAACCCCCGCACAACCCCCCTCCACTGACCCCCCCGCACGGCCCTCCCCCCTCACCGACCCCCGCCACGGCCCCCCCCCACTAACCTCCCCGCACTCCTCCCCCTCACCGACCCCCCGCATAGCCCCCTCCCCGACCCCCTGCAGGCCCCTCCCCCCCTCACCGACCCCCCCTGCACGCCCCTCCCCCTCAATGAACCCCTGCACAGCCCCTCCCCCCTCACTAAGATTTACAAAAACAGATTGCCTAAGGCATAGTTGATCCAAGATCGACGTCGAAGACCATGAACAATTCCATTTGAAACGGTCCATAGATTGTTATGGTATTTTCTTATGTGAACTGGGTCTTGTGTGCATTAGCCGAACATAGATGTTTGTCGAGTGTTCGACGATCAAGTCCATCCGAAGTTGAACATTGGGTGACTATTCACTCTTGATCAGAATAACAAGATTAGAAATGAAATAAAACTAATTTCTTTTCATCATTACAGATCTTGCATTATTCTGATGTATGCTGCAGTCTTCGAATTACCAAAGCTAACAAATCTCAGATATTAAGAGACACTAACGAATACACAAGTCGTAAGTAGTATAACTATACAACCACAAGCAAAATCAAGAAATTCTCAATATCAAAATATCAAACAAGTAGCTAAGCATTACATGACCATGAATAAGGCGACTGAAAATTCAATTGCAAATTGAAACTTAACTCGGCAGTGCAAAATTACAAAATCCTCGATAAACAGACTTTGCATCCAAAACACTCACAATTACAAAATGAATCCTTCATACTTCACATAAAACCTCAATTTCGCACTAGAAACATCAAAGGAAAAATATATGTATATACACATCGGCAGTGCAAAATTCAATAACATACTACAATCATTGGCACATCTAAATTTCTGAATAATTCAGCATTGCTTTGTGTTATGCCTGTGTTTTTCTGTTGATTAAGGGAATAAGGGTTGACGTTTGAGTGGCTAAAACTACACTAAATGTGTGTTTGAGAAAACTGATTTATTTGAAATTGGTTATCAATGACATTTTGTTTCTGAAATGAGTTGTTGCTGTTGTGTCATATAGTTGATTCTCTTATAGTTGCACATATCCACCAACCCCACCCCAGTCCTTCTATCTACTCCAATCCTATTGATATGTATTCCTTTAGGACTTTCAATCCAGTAAGTGGTTTTCACATTCAAGGTAGAAGTAACACATTCCCCTCTTTAAATCCTCAAATGCTAAATGCACAGGCAGCGAGTCCACGGTAGCTAGTAGAGGATATAAATCCAACCAAAACCCCAAAAAAACTGTTGGGACCTTTACTTGAGAAAGAAAAAAACAATCTAAGATCCCCAGAGCATACCAATTAATTAGTAGCTACCATCCTTTTATACCAAGAGCAAAGCAAAAGTAATGAACCTAACTGCCTACAGTCCAACAGCTGCTGCCACCTCTTTCACTCAACTAACTAATTCATAGTAGTGCTATATTCTCATTCCACCCTAATTAAATCATATTAATCTCAATGCACATATGGGGCAGATGACCATATAATCACATTGGATCTAAGCTAGGTTATACTTTAGATTTAATGCATGTACAGGCCATATAAGGGAAAAACTAACAACACAGAAAACCCAGATCATGCAGCTTATGCAAGTAGGGGTGACCAAACATAGGTCAGCAGGTGCCACCTCTCAAGGCAATAAACACACACTTAAGGAATGAACCCTCAATTGACACAACAGCAACAACTCATTTCAGAAACAAAATGTCATTGATAACCAATTTCAAATAAATCAGTTTTCTCACACACATTTAGTGTAGTTTTAGCCACTCAAACGTCAACCCTTATTCCCTTAATCAACAGAAAAACACAGGCATAACACAAAGCAATGCTGAATTATTCAGATAACTACAATCAAACACACATTTAGTGTAGTTTTAGGGTTTGAGTAACTTCAACTGAACCCCCAAAATCTAAATTTCTTCAAATTCACCAATGAAAAACGATAAAACCAAAATCAAACAAAGTTCTAACTCAAATATAAAAACTGAAAATTCAAATAACAAATTCAATTAAGTACCTGGAATAGTAGTCGAACTTACAGATTCCAAGTGAATTTTCGAATTGAGGTATTACTGGCGGCGAGGACGACCGGCGAACTTGGTGTTTATAACCTATATCCCAAAAACCCCATTTTTAGGGTTTGATGAGTAACTAAGAAAAAAAACAAAACACGAACCTTCAGAAATTACCGGCGGCAAGGAGAGCGAAAATGGGCTGTCGCCGGTAGTCGGAACGGCAAGGAGGTCTGACCTTGGCCTTCAATTCGCGTGCCCTCCTCTCCCTTTTGTGTTTTGAGAAAAGAGTTTTGAAAATAAACGACTGAAAAACAACACAGATGCTCATTTTAACTCCTTTGTACTCAGCGACCGTTAAACACCGTCGCCTAAAGTTAAAAAAATATAAAATTTAAAATAATAAAAACAACGACGGTTTTTAACCGTCGTTGATATTCAGCTACCGTTTACCCGTCGTTAAATACTTTAAAAGCTGTCGGTGATTACCGCGGCTCAAAGCGGTCGCTGAAGTAAAAAACAACGACCGTTTAGCTAACCGTCGTTGTGAAGCAGTCGTTGTTTCAGCATTTTCTTGTAGTGGATGTAAGTCACTTGTACGAATAGCCAAACACTAAGCAATAATGCTTGTCATGCAAAGAAGAGGAAACAAAATAAACAGGGGAGAGGACTTTTAGTAGTTTCTAAGGTATATACATCATCAGGAATTCACCTCCATGTTACTATTATCAAATCTACAAAGATTGTCACATTCCTTCTCCAATCCGGAAAAACCAAGTTCTTCGCAAGTGTCTTCGGAATACAACCAAGTAACGCTTAAAATTAAGGACATTGCTACATAAGTTCACAGTGGTAATACTCAGGCACTAATTGCCATATTGTAGTTAGACCATAAACAGCAACAACATGTCTTCTATTGACTCACACTCAATGGTGCTACATAATAAGTGATCCCAGATATGGCGTATTAGTAACCCTATTTGTGTTTGTTAATTGAAAACGAAACTGTGATAGAAACCCCAGCAAGGAGTGATGGAACATGAATTGGGGTAGTTACAGTATCAACAAAGAGAATTAAATAATCCAATCAATTTAAAAACGTATTTGGGACCAGAAGTTAGGGCTTGTCATTCACAAAAACACAAAATAGAAAGGTCAAACTTTGTAATCTAGCATACAAAGTTTAGCAAAGTAGAATAGATGACTAACTGAGATAGTGAATTTAACAAAGTACCTGAGATGTATAATTTTCGCCACTAAATCAACAGCAAAATCAACAACGGCAATAAAAATACGAAAAATCCAATTGAAGAGCAATAAAAATAATAATTCAATATAAACAAAAATCACAACCACCACAACCACTGGACATTTGGAGTACAATTCAACAGAGAACTTTCTTTAGCACCGAGCTCTTCCACAAAAATTACCTTAAGCATAATCACCAGCAACTCCACGAAGGGCATCATAATTAGATACTTTGAAGGGGATTGAGGGATCCCAATAAAAAAAAATTAGCATAGCTACTGCATAAGCTAAAAGTTTAGTGCTTAAACATAAAAAAGAAGTCCATAGCCTGAAATTCGCAAAAATCAACCAAAAATCGAAGTAGATCTATCAAATCTTGCACCCAACAATAGTAACATAAACCTCCAAATTCAACCGAAAAAACAAAAAAGAAAAAAATAAAGAAGCAAGAGATTTACCTTCGATAACGAGGAATTGCGCGACAATGGAGCGCGTTCTCGCGAATAGTGAGTTATGAGAGAGAAAAAATGAGGAGATGGAAGCGAGAGGAGAGAGAGACGCCAGAGTATGAAGAGGTTCGTCGGAGTTTAGAAGGGGTGCGACGGAGTGAGAGTGAGGGAGATGAGTGCGCCAGATTCGCCGGGAGAGAGAGAAAGTGATAAGAGAGAGTGAGTAAGTTGGGGATTGAGACGAAAAAAAAAAGTGGAGTCAACTGGGCCTCGCGTTTATTATAAAATTGGTCCAAGCTGATGCGTGTTTGAAATTGGGTTGGAGTTCAGCTCGGCCGTGTGAGAGAAAAGGGGAAGCGAGCTGGGCCGCGTAATTAATAAAGGCCAAATTTTCTGATGCGGATTAATTGATCCGGTCATAATAACCGGATCAGTTAATAAAAAATCGGATCAATTTTTCTGTTTACTGATCCGGTTCATTGAAGGACCGGATCCGTAAATCAGCCTAGCTTTCCCTCCAAAAAATCACAGATTTACGGATCCGGTTTTGTAAAAACCGAATCTGTTACTAAGTGACAGATAACGTTTTTTCCACTAGTGGTAGGAAACCTAGAAGAAGCGGTTAGAAAGGTAAACTTAGAGAATACAGCAACGAGCAAAATGGTGTTTCTGGAAATCCAAGTCCCGCAAACAAAGAAATGAGATCCTTATGCTCTAGAATCCGGACGGGCAATGGGTTTCCAGTAAAGAGGATGTCCAATGTGTTTTAATAAATCACTTCAAAAAAAAATTATCAGGGATCACAACATGGTAATGAATTATGGGAATAACTCTCCACTTTACAAGATTTAGTCCCTCAAATATCACTCCAACAACAAACTGATTTGTTGAAACCAGTCTCGAGGGAAGAGGTAAAAAATGTAGTGTTTCAAATGGGAAGCCTCAAAGCCCCTGGTCCTGATGGAATACCTGCAATGTTCTGTCAAAAGTTCTGGCCAGTAGTTGGAGAAGACATATGGTTAGCGGTGGCTCACGTTTTTTCTTCAGGGTTTCTGCTGAAGGAATGGAATTTCACGAATATTTGCCTCATCCCTAAAACTAAAAGGCATGAAGAAGCGAGCCAATTCAGACCCATAAGCTTATGCAATGTGGTTTACAAAGTTATCTCGAAGGTTATAAGTTATAGACTCAAACCAATTTTGAAAAGCATAGTGTCTCCTTACCAGAATGCTTTCGTCCCGGGGCACCTCTTGGCTGACAATTGCCTCATTGCACATGAACTGGTTAACATAATCAAACATCGGAAGAAAGGTAAACAGCTTCTCGCGACACTCGAAGTAGATATGGTTCAAAGCATATGATAAAGTTGATTGGGACTTTCTAGACTGGCTGCTTAACCGGATGGGATTTCTAGCCATCTGTCGTCAATGGACTATACAATGCGTCACTACCGTCTCTTATTCTATTCTAATCAATGGTGAACCTACACAACATTTTCATCCATCGTGCAGACTCAGGCAGGGAGGTCCTATCCTCCTATCTGTTTATTTTGGTAATGGAAATTTTGTCTCGAATGATCACAAAAGCAGAGAACGAAGGCCTCCTTCAAGGGTTGAGACTTTCAAGATCGTGTCCCTCCGTTTCCCATCTTTTCTTCGCAGATGACTATTTATTCTTCTTCAAGGCTACCCCAGGAGATTGTGAAGCGGTTAAGGATTTGTTAGTTGGTTTTCGGGGGGAAGTGATAAACTATAGTAAGTATCATATAATGTTCAGTCCCAATACTCCTCCTCGTTTTAAACGTTTTATGAGGAGTATTATAGGCACCCCCTCTGCAGAATCCTTGGGCAAATACTTGGGATGTAACATCGAAGTGGATGGTAGAAGCTCTAGCAAATTCTACCCATTAATAGAGAAAGTCGAAAAGAAAGTCTCGAGTTGGCATCATCTCTCTTTATCGCATGCAGGACGAGTTATTCTAATAAATAGCATTCTTGCAATGCTAAGTCTAAACATTCTCAGTATTTTTCTCATTCCAAAGTCTACAGCTGACAAGATAAACTCTATTTTTGCTAGTTTTTTGTGGACAGGATCTCGCGACTCAAAACCAATCTTCTGGAAAAGGAGGAGAACCCTTGAACTTCCAAAAGGAGGAGGAGGCCTCAGCATTCGGAACGTCCATCTATTCAACAAAGCTCTACTTGCTAAGCAAGCCGTAAGGATACATACTTTAAAAAAATTCATTGATTTCGCAAATCCTACGTGCTAAGTACAAGGGCTCTCCGGTAGATATTGCTCTCCGGCACTGCAAAATTGGTAGAATCTCCTAGGGATTCCGGGGCTTGTGTAGATCAATATATGAATGTCGAAATGGGGTTACAAAAAGAATAGGAGATGGATCGCAAACGAATATCCTAACCAACAAGTGGCTTAAAGGCAAACCAATCAAACTTCGCCAAGGAATTAACCTGGATGATTTAGATATCCATAAAGTGAAGGACTTGATGATTCCATATCAAAAATAATGGAATTCATCTCTCATATAGAATTCATTTGCCAAAGAATGAGCTGTTAGGATATTATCTTCCTATATCCCGACTAAGGATTTACAAGATGACTTCATTTGGAGCGAGTCCAGATCAAGTAGCTTAACAGTCAAGGATGTTTATGCGTTCTTTCTGGTCCAAGACGAGAAGCTGGATACGTCGTCTGGTACTATACAATTTTGGCATAACAGTCAAGCATAACTTGGAAAATTTTCATTTGGAGGTTACTCAACAATGCTCCAGCCCGCAATTCCAATTTGATAAAAAGAAATATTCTAGTCCAAGAAATATGTTATTTGTGTAATGCGCACATGGAAAATGAAAGCCATCTTTTCCGGGATTGTGATATATCAGCTCGAGTTTGGGCGTGCTCTTCTTTGGGAATTAGAAACCACTTTGCAAACTTCATCCTTATTGGAGAGTGGATCAAAAACTTTCTCACTTTGTTCTGGAAAGGGGACGAAATACATTCAGCAAGAACTAAAGAATTCATAGTAACCCTTTGGGCAATTTGGTTATATAGAAATAATGTAGTGTTTAGAACTTCGGTTGAGATCCCAGAATCCATCATAACAAAGAAAGATATCCTAATCAAGGAATCAGAGGAAATAGATAAGATCAGAAGGCTGTATTTGAATAAGGATAGATCAGACATCGGAAACCAAGTGGAGATTTTTGTATCGGAAGGAATGCGTCAAGGGCAGGTTTGCGTCAATTTAGTTGATGGTTCATGGAAGTGTCAAAAGCAAAAGCATCCCAGAGCAGGAATTGGTTGGTCGGCTTCAATAAATGTAACAAGGTTTTCGAAGGAAATGACAAGACTATGGCCTCATCGGCTCTTCAAGCTGAAGCCCAGGCGCTGCTTCGAGGTCTACGTTGAAGCTCTCACTAACGGTTTCAAGTGTGTTCAAATTTTCACAGATTGCATTGAGCTAGTCGGGCAATTAGTAGTCACCAACAGACGTTCGAGATTTCCACCTTAATCCATGATATTAAAGCTATATGTAGTAAGCTTTTGTACTATGAAATTCGTAAGGTAAGTCGACATGAAGTGCATCCAGGCCATGCCTTAGCTACTTCTGCTAGGCAGGGCAATGCATTCTTGTAGGTCTTTTGTGTGTTTGTACTTGTCGTCAAAAAAAAATTCCCTTAAGATGCACTTACTGAAATAACACCTAGGTACTTAAAGGGCAGAGTACCAAGCAAAAACCAGAGATGTCTAAAATTCTTCTGATCTCTTGTTGCTTCATGCCAGCAGTATATATCTCAGACTTTTGTTTATTTGCTTCTAAGCCAGAAACCTCTGATGCTCAAAGCCTTGCAATAAGCTCAAAACTGAGACATAATCACCCTTGCTGCACATGATTATATCATCTGTAAAGCACAAATGATTCAACTTTACACCATAACATCTTGGATGGTACTGAAAAGTGCTTCTCTCAGCCAATTGTTTCATTGTTCTAGAAAAATAGTCCATACAAATGACAAACAACAGAGGGGAGAGAGGGTCCCCCTGTCTAAGCCCTTTCTTCCCTTTGAAAAAACCACCAAGGATCCATTAATCATCAAGGAGTAACTAGGAGAAGTTACACACTCCATAATCATTTGTATAAATGCATCCGGGAAGTTTAAGGCTCTTAACAAATCTTCCAAAAAGATCCAGTCTATTGAATCATAAGCCTTTTTCAAATCCATTTTTATAATGCAGCTTGGCTTAACATGTTTTCTACCATAATGCCTAACTATATCTTGACATATTAGGATATTATGAGCAATGAACCTTCCTTGAATATAAGCACCTTGGTTAAGAGCAATAATTTCAGGAAGAATCATTTTCAATCTAGAATGCAGCAATTTAGTAATGCATTTGTAAATTACATTACAACATGCTATAGGTCTAAATTCAGTAACATTGCTAGGGCATTTAACTTTGGTAATCAAAGTTAGAATGGTATGATTAATCTGTTTTCGTAAGTTTTTTGAGTTAAAAAAATCCATCATAGCAACAATACAATCATTACCAATGATTTCCCATGCATCTTTGAAAAAGTGAGAGCCATACCCATCAGGCCCTGGTGACTTATCACCAGGAATGGAGAAGATAACATCTTTGATTTCAGCATGAGTAAATCCTTGCATTAGAGACATGCCCTGATCTTCAGTCAAAACAGGACCTGCTGCCACAACAGCATTCTGAATTCTACTTCTAGTACTCCTTGTTGTGCCTAGCAACTGAATGTAGTAATGCAAAAAAGCTTCATTCACCTGGACAGGATTGTCAACCCATCTTCCATTTAAGTCAGCAATACCATACACAGTATTCTGAAGTCTTCTAAACTTTATGGCTTGATGAAAGAATCTTGTATTATTATCACCACCCTGAATCCAAGCCACTCTAGCTTTATGTCTCAGGTAGGAGTTATATTGCTCATTCACCAGTTTATAATGTTTAGCTGCCCTTATCTCATCTGCTTTTAGAATCTCATCATTAGGATCTTGATGCATCTTCTCCTGAGCCCTTTTCAGAGCTTGCAAAGCCTTAGTTTCATTAGCTTGAATCTGGTTAAAACCCTCCTTATTCAATTGTTTCAAACTTTGCTTAACAATTTTAAGCTTACTAACAAACTTGAATATCTCACAGCCATACATAGGAGTGTTCCAAGCATTCCTAACTCTCGTTTTAAAATCAGCTGCCATGCTCCACATATGAAAGTATTTAAAAGGTCTCAAGCCATTAGCAACCACATTATGAACTTTGATCAAAATAGGAGAATGATTAAAGCTTTCTTCTGTCATAAACTGGCTTCAGAAGTTGGATATGTGTCATTCCAAGCATCATTTCCTAAAACACGATCCAGCTTAGAGAAAACTCTATCAGAACCCTGCTGCTTGTTATTCCAAGTGAAGAAGAACCCTGAAAATTTAATATCTTCAAGATTACATTGCATAATACAAAACCTGAAAGGATACATCTCACTATCCCTAACAGGATTGCCAATTCTTTCATCGCTACTCAAAACACAGCTGAAATAACCTGTCACAATCCAAGGACTATCCAACATATAAAGCATCCTTAGATCCTCCCACAAACCTTCCCTCTCCCTTGCACTATTAAAAGCATACACAATAGTATAGAAGAATCCAGCAGAATTATTCTGAGGCTTCACATAACAGTGAATTAGTTGTGCACTAATCCACTTAATATCCACCTGGAAACTAAGAGGTTTCTAAGCAATTGTAATCCTTCCACCAGGATGGTCCTGAGAAGAGTTTCATATACAACTTTCTCATATTCTTTGCTTTAACTTTAGTCTCAATGAGACTAATCAATCCAAGGGATCCATTATTTATTATCTTTTTAACTTCTAACTGCTTTCATAAGCAATTGATCCCTCGGACATTCCAAACGAAAATAGTATCCATTCTTATCAGGAGAGTCCCCCCTCCTGTCATCAACATCAACACCAACACCAACACCCTAGACACATGGAACAGTGCCCACCGTAACTTGATCTTCCATCTTATCCAGTGTAGTAAATGAGTTTGTGACTGAGATAGGATTAACAGGTTGTTCACTTCTTCTAACTCGTTGTGTTACTAGCTGAAATTCCTGACTCTAAGCTTACACTACATTCTTCTCAACATCTGGTTGAACAACAAGATCTTGAATAACTAGGTGTTGAACAACTAGTTGAACATTCTGTTTTGCTCGCCATTCCTTTTTTGTGTGTAGGTTTTTTACAGTCATCTGAAGTATGCCCCAATTTCTTGCAAACAGCACAAATCACTGGTTTCCATTCATAGGAAACATCAATCACCATTTCAATACTCTTCTCATTAAGGAAACTAATCTAATCTGGAAAATCCTGTCCCACTTTAACCTCATTTAAGACTCTAGCATATTGGAGCTTCTCTCTTTTAGCAGTGGCACCATCTACCTTCAAAAATCTACCAATAGGTGCAACCAATTTTTCTAGACATCTATCACTCTAGTACTTAAAATCAAGCCTAAGTTGAATCCATGTAGGAATCACATCAAAATGATCCTTAGTGATGTCCATATCCTGCTCCCAAGCCCTTACAATCATCGGTTTATTGTTGAAAAATGGGTTCGATTCAGTCAACACCAAATCCTTCTTCTCCATGGACGTAAATCTGACAATATAAACTCCACTCTTCAACATTGCAACCTTATCAACACCATAATTCCTCCATATTCGCCTAATGAATCCTTCCATAACATAAGATGGAGGATTAGCTCCAACCACATAGCATATTACAGAAGAATTGCAGAAATCAACCTCTGATTAAACATCTTCCATATCAATTTTCACCTTAGCAATCATTCTATCATTATCAACATCATGATCAGAAAATTCAGACGTTACCTCATTATCGGACATTTGCAAAATTGGAATCGGTTCAATTACACGAACCGTTCTCTCCGTCATCCCACTATTTCTTCCTTATTGTACTTTCTCAGCATTCGAGTGAATTGAAGAGAGCCACTTAGAGAAGAAACGATGCGTATTCAGGCTGTGCTGAACTGCTCTCACATCCTCCTCCTCCGATGCTTGTTCCGATTGAAAATCCATGGCTGTAACACTAAGCAATTCATCCATTGTTTTTGTTTTCTTCGCATTTGAATCAGAACTCGGACCAGTTGGTTTACGATTGCTAGCATTTGATGTCTTCTGCACTTTTGAATTTCTCACCATTGTAGAGAGAATTCTAGATCTCTAGCAATAAGGCATCTTGCATAGGTTGTTTGATCTTGATTCCATGGAATTTTTTGTGTCTCGTGATGTTAAATTCTTTGAAGATGTGTATCCTTTTTTAACCTCGGAAGATGTTAATATTGTTCCTACAAATTTAGTGCCTACTGATGGCTTGATTCATCAGGATTTTATGGATGATTTCAATTTGAACCCCAAACTTCAACTACTGCATTACCTAATCCCTCTCCTCCTCCAAATATCACACCCACTAATCCTAACCCAGGCCCCATCTCCTCAACTCTTCCTACTCCACAGTCCACACATACAAGCCCAACTCCTCAAAATAGCCCACCTGAAAATAACCTATCTCATAAAACTATCTCCCCTCCTAAAATAATGCCCTTTCACAAACGGAGCCCAGCCCATCTATTCCTACCTGTCAGCCCCCTATTCCTCTATGGGCGCTAATCTTTCTTCAGCCCACCTGCAACGTTCCCCTACCGTTGGCCCTGCCCTTGATCAGTCCAACCCAGTTTCCTCATTTGCTGGGCTCAGATTTTCCAAAGCCTTTGGGCCGTGGGTTAAGGGATAAATTTCCCTCATTTCTCTTCAAAGACTTTCTCACTCACTCCATTATTTCAGGAAGTCCATCTCCTTCTACATCCTCTCCATCTTCTTCCTCAGATACTCCTTATCCTATAGCTCACTATATAAATTGTACAAAAATTTTACCCAATTATCGCAAGTTTCTTGCAGCAGTTGTTACTAACACAGAACCAGAATCATTCAAAGAGGCTACAAAATTTAATGGGTGGAAGACATCTGATCTATGCAGCATGAGATTCTTACCTTAGAAGATAATGGCACATAGATTTTGACAGGATTACCTCACGGGAAACGGGCTTTGGGTAGTCAGTGGGTGTTTCGCACCAAGTATTTGTCTAATGGTGTTGTTGAACGTCTCAAATCTCATTTGGTTGTGTTGGGTAATCATCAGGAAGCTGGTATTGATTATACAAAAACTTTTACTCCTGTGGCCATATTGACCACTATTTGTGCGTTTCTATCTATTGCTACTTCCAAAAATTGGGAGCTTCATCAGATGGATGTTCATAATGCCTTTCTTCATGGAGATTTGGATGAAGAGGTGTATATGAAGCTTCCTCCAGGTTTTGAGTGCTCTAACCCTAATCTTGTGTGTCGATTGAAGAAATCTTTATATCGTTTGAAACAGGCTCCTCGTTGTTAGTTTGCTAATTGGTCACAGCTTTGAAAGAGTACGGCTTTCTGCAATCTGATTCTGACTACTCTCTCTTTACTTATACTAGTCGCTCTGTCCAAATCAATGTACTAGTATACGTTGATGATCTTATCATTTCAGGCAATGATTCTGCTGCTCTTTCTTCTTTCAAAGCATATTTGAGCGATTGCTTTAAGATGAAAGATTTGGGCTCTCTTAAATATTTTATTGGCATTGAGGTCACGCGTAGTGCTTCTGGTCTCTTTCTTTGCTAACGAAAATACACCTTGGATATCATTTCTGAGGCAGGATTGTTGGGTGCGAAGCCCTTTGGATTTCCTATTCAGCAACATCATCGTCTTTCTCATGCTGCAGGACCCCTTTTCTCTAATGCGGTTGCTTATCGATGCCTTGTGGGTCTACCTATATATATTTGGCTGTCACTCGTCCTGATTTGGAATATTCGTTCCACGTTCTCTCCCAGTTTATGTAGGAGCCTCGTGTTGAGCATTGGGAAGCAGCCTTACGTGTAGTTAGATATTTAAAGGCTACTCCAGGTCAGGGTATTCTTCTTCGGGCCGATTGTGATCTCTCTCTTCAGGGTAAGTGTGATTCTGATTAGGCTGTTTGCTCTATAACTCGTCATTCCGGCCTTATCAGGTTGGATTGTCTTCTTAGGTCGTCATTCTCCTATTTCTTGGAAGTATAAGAAGCAACATACTATCTCTCGTTCATCTACAGAAGCTGAATATCGTTCTATGGCTTCCATTACATGTGAATTAAAGTGGTTAAAGGCTTTGTTGCTGAGTTTGGGTGTGAATTATCCCATGGCTATTCCTTTGTTCTGTGATAGTCAATCTGCTCTTCGCATCGCTAAGAACCCTGTCTTTCATAAATGCACAAAACACATTGAGGTTGATTGTCATTTTGTGTGCGATGCCATCACTGATGGACTCATTCTTCCCTCACATGTGCCTACTCAGGCTCAGCTTGCAGATATTTTTACTAAGGCTCTTGGCAAGTCTCAGTTTGATTTGTTATTGTCCAAGTTTGGCATTTTCGATCCTACCCATGCTCCAACTTGTGGGTGTTGGGAAATATTATGTAAAAGGGAAAGTTTCTTATTATCTCTAGAGTTCTAAGTTGGCTTGGTTTCCTTTCTTGTATCTCATATAAAGACTATGATGGCATCAATAAGAAACACAACTTTGCCCTAATATTATTATTTAGACATGAAGTCCAAGCAAATGCATGGTATACTATGATCTCCAGAACAACAATAACTCTTCACATTTCAAAGAAGCATTGACCTTTTAACTGATTCCTCCAAAGTGTACTAATTAGCAGCCATGGAAAAATCCTGTAAATTTGGAAATCAACACCAACTAAATACAACTCACAACTTGAAGCAAAAATCTGGGGATATTATATAGGAAAAATTGATACGGGCAGTCCCAACTCTGACGTCCTTTCCATAAAAGGTCCCAACCTTCGAATAATCCACGGCAGTGCCAACTTTCATGTGCATTTGACACGCGTGGTCCTTGGTGACTGATGACCTGCCAAAACAGTGAAATCACCCTCCTCCTTCTCTCGCCTCCTTAATTACCCCATAACCACCATCTTTTTCAGTTTTAGTCTATAATGATTTATCATGCCTCAATTTGCCATTCTCCACCTTCTTTCTGATGATTTCAGCGTCCCCAATTCATCTTCTTCAACCTCTTATTTCTTAGTTGTAGTTTCTTGATAGATTGTGTCTGCAATTTTGCATTGTTATTGCTACAACTGCCCCCTCTCCCAATGTCTCAAAACATGGAAACTTCTCCATAGCTTTCTGCAAAGGCACGCATGCAACACCTCCATCACCCATGTAACTGTAGAGCTTTACCCCCGTGTGTTCTGGGACACTAATTCCAAAATTTCTCCCTAAATCCATTCAACATCTTTTGTGTTTAATTGAATTTCTTAATCGAGACTATTCCACTTTTGCTATTCTAGTTCTTTATTTTCCACAAATCATTCTTTTGATTTTCAATTGAATTTACTTTATTTGCAGTTGAATCACTAATAAAAAAAAATATCATTTGCATCATCAACTCACATTGCATTCAGAAAAATGCATGTAAAACATACAGAATTCCATTACAAAAATCAGTTAAATCAAATAAACGAAAAAAACGAAAAATAAATAATTAAAAAATAGGAGAGAGAAAGTACTAAGAGATTCATATAATGTTCAGCATCATACGAAGGTAAATTAATGGTATCGAGTAGCATACTTTAAAGAAAGTGCATTTGAATTAGTTATTGAAGATTGATCTGTTGAATTAAAGCTAGATTACATATCTCTCATTCTCTTCGCATCATCTGCTGCCATTTTTTATTATAATTAATTTGAGTGGTTTGAATTTCCTGAGATTGAATTTTGAGAATTTAAGTTGAGGTTGTGATTGAAAAATAGCAGAGTAGAGGAATTTCCCAAGAAGTAGGGGAAATGAGTGCTCAATGTGCTGGTCATGTGAATGGCACATGATCTAATGTACATGTTGTAGCAGGTAAATTACCTGCAAGGACCACTCTTATAAAAAATGACATAAAGTTGGGACTGTTGTGGAGTATTTGAAAGTTGGGACCTTTATGGAAGAGTGGTAATAGTTGGGACCGCTCTTATCAATTTTTTCTATCATATAACATTCAACAAATAACATCATGTTATTCTCATCACAGAGTAGAAATTTTCACATTATATGCCATCACAACTGACGTCTTTTTTTTATCTAACCTGGACCGTAGAGGCAATGGCGATGGCATGCCATTTTCGTGTATTATATAGTTACCAATACAAAGCCTTGGATAATTAAAAAAGTTTTGAAATATTTCGATTATGGAAATTATAGCAAGGACTTGATTTCATTTTATATTTTGTTAAACATATATATTAAGCTATATCTTTGCTTGATTTCAGGAACGATATTTCAATCAAGAGAGTTAATTTATTATAATTGACCTGATTTAAGATTATATTTCCTATTATAGTTAGGGCACATGCATGTGATTAACATCCAATCGAGACATAAGCGTAAGCCAAGCAAAAGGCTACATGTGGCAAACAAATCGTGAAGATTAATTCGAAGCTGGTATTTGGCAAAGTGAATGAGGTTGCGACTTGGAGGATTTATGTACCAAACTTTATATAGATATATAGATATATAGATATAGATAATCAAAGGTTATTAATTATATATTACAACTAGTTTCACGGTGCTATTCAGGCATGTTGGCCCGTGGACAAGCCCAACCCATTATTAGGCTGGATCAGGGCTAGAATTCAAAAAGGGCTGGAACATGCATTCCTAAACCCATTGGACAACGAAATTAGGCTAACCCGACCCAAGTCTGGCCCAAGCCTTCTTTTGAATAAACCTCTATCCCAGCAAGGGCAAGGAAAAGGAGACCATATATGAAAAAGAAGACGTCGAGGAAGGAAGACGAGTTAACGAAGCCAAGACGTTGTTTTCGGAAGGGCTTGGTTCTACAAAGCATCTATGCAACAACCTTGCCCTCTTCTAGCTCGGGTGGACTTGAACTTGTGTCCCCCCGATCCTGTGAATATGACAAGAGGTCCCCCCTGACTCTCAATTACGTATTCATGAATCTATCTGCTAACTAGGTAGATATAAAGGAGCCTGCAGATAGGTCGGACACTGATGACTGATGCTGATACACTTGATCAATATTTTGAATTATCATTCTCGGTCTCGATCCCTGCCCCTAAACAGCCACAAGCACGCTGCCCGATGGAATTGTAACGGTGTAGCTCTCTAGAGCTTAGTTAGCAACCTTTTTTTTTCTTGCTGAGATCAAAGGTGCATTGTCTACTTTATGGGAGATGAGTAATTGGGGAATTGTACAACTATGTCTATAGATTTATAGTTCAACTATGGCTTAAATTATTTCAAATAAATGAAGCATGCAGAATTTACTTGAGATATGTAAATTATGCGGCAAGTAAAGCAATGATATGTAATCATCCGTCACTTTTAAACTAAAGCAAATGAGGCTTTTAAGACCTTCCTGGCTCCTAATAAGATAATTTTTTGGTCTTTTAATGATAAAAATAGACAATATTGCTGAAGACCTATCAAAGTATAATTATGTCATAGTTTGCCATCACTTTCATCAGAAATAGTTCACCTCATAGAATTGTTTGTCTAATATGCTTTGGATACTATTGTTCGAGGATCTACCATCACATAGCTTGAAGACCAAATTTAGCCATGTTTTTCAAATTCTCAACACATTCATCCAGTTACTTTGCCATGGCCTCAGCAATGTAAAGAGCTTTGTACTGAAAGAAAACGAAATAGGAACAACATTCCATTTTAGATGTCATCTTAACTAAATGGAAAGTTGGAGTTGCATTTTGCAAAAAATTACTTACATCATCATTGAGGTTGTTAAAACGAACCCATCCAGCACCATACCCAGCCTTTGGTGAATAGGAAAACAGGAATGAAACTGTATGGGTAGAACCCAAATACGTTAGCGGATGTCCTCGAGTGGTCCACGAACATCATGAAGGACGCGAACCTGTAAACGTCACCTACAGCTCTAGAAGTCGGTACACTAAAGTAGTCTGACAACGTTGTTGGCGGTCGCCTAACAAGACAAAATAGAGGAATCTTTCCTTATGTCAGGCGCATCATAACCGTACACGTGTAAAAGGATTACGCACCCTGTTAGAGGAATAGTACTCCTATAAATACCCTACTAGTACTATTCAGCAGTACATTCTCTCACGCATATATTTCTTATCTCTATCTCTCTCTACTTTCTCTCTCTAAATCCTAAGTGGACACGTGCTAACTTGAGCGTCGGAGGGGGTTTCCTCGCATCCCCCCAGAGGGTAGTTTACGTTTGTTTCCTTTGTAGTTATTCACCAGCGGACGCCAACTCCAATCTTTGGCGGACTCTTCTCAAGACTGCCAACCGTTCTACAACGGGACAACTTGGCGCTAGAAAAATGGGCCTCCCATCTTTGTGAAGGCTATCATGGACAAAGCAAACAATGACAGCAGTGCTCCGCTAGGATTCGAAACCGGTCAAGGGTCATCTCAACCCCTTATTACCGGACCTCTAGGGGCACCTGAGTTCCACTTCAGGGTGCCCGAGAACAACACTGGTTAGCAGACTCCTGAGAACAATGCATCTCAGGTAAACACTGGTGGCGTTTCACTCAATTTGGCTCAGCTGAGTTAATTCTCCCCCAAATACTTGCAAACTGTAGCATCATTCATTCAAATGTTAGCGGGCACTCCTCAGCCTAATAAGACCCCTACTCCTAAAGCTAGAGGCGGTCAACTCCGTAAGCGATCACTGGCCACGGCCGGTAGAAACGCTAATGGTACGCCGATAAAGAAGATGCGTACCTTCACTCGTGAGGGACGACAGTTGAAAAGGCAGTTGGATGACCCTAAATATGAAAAAACACTTCTGGATACCGAAGAGCTTGACAATTCGTAGCACGAGAACCAAAGTCACTCCCACCGAGAGTACAACACCAATGGTGCTAGTAACAATTCGGCTGGCGGACACTTGTTGATCAACCCAAAACTCTCTCCCTTTATTCCAGAGATCTTGAATCACCCCATGCTAAGGATAAAGATGTCGTCCTGCAAATATGATGGCAGGTCAGATCCAGATGATCACGTCGTGGCCTATGAAGGTCACATGTATCTGTACACCCAGGTGGACGCCATTTGGTGCAAGGTGTTCCCATCCACTCTGACCGAGATCGCCCTAACTTGGTTCAAAAGTCTAAAACCGGGTATTATCTCCAGTTTTTCTCAATTATCATCTACATTTGGTACTCATTGTGTATGCAATAGACGTCGCGACCGCACAACTGGTGAATTGCCTTCCATCAAGCAAGGGGAGACGGAAAGCCTGCGAGACTTCATTGGCCGTTTTAACATGGAAGCGGTTTCTGTCCCGTGTCTTCAGTAGGATGTGGTCGTTCTGGCTTTGATAATTGGGCTGAAAGAAGGATCTGCATTCAGGAGCTATCTGGGCCGCAAGACTTTTACGTCTTTAGGGCTAGTCTTGGGAAAAGCAAATGACTTCATCAGGGGTGAAGAATTTGATAAGGCCGCGAGCGGTCAGCACCGCGAGCCTGAGTGGAAAAAGGAAGAAAAGCAGAAGAAAGATAAGCGACGTGAGAATGATCGCGGCCGTGATGAAAGGAAGCAAGAATCAAATGTGGTCAAGGAGGGAAGTGACCGCGAGAATGGTGAACGCAAAGAAAAGTTTGACGCGTACACTCAGCTCACAACCTCTAGAGCTCAGATATATACAATGAATAAGAACAGTGACAAGTGGCAACGTCCGAATCAAATGTTCTATAAAAACCGCGACAAGACCAAATGGTGCGATTTCCATGGTGATCACGGACATTTGACTGAGGATTGCAGACATTTGAAAGATAACTTGGAGGATCTGATAAGAAGGGGCTACTTCACTCTGTACAAGGCTCAGACAAAGGATGGAGACTTGGTAAAGCCAAGCAACCAGAATGTTCAGTCGCGAATAGGAGAAATCCACGTTATAAGTGGCGGCCCTATTCACGGCGGCAGTTTTAGTGGAGCTAAGGGGAGCTTGAAAGAATTGAGGCACCAGGTGAATTTTAATGAAATTATGCAATGGAGGAAGCCGCTAGTAATGCCAGCCATGTCTTTCACAGTGGAGGACGCCAACCATGTTGTCTACCCCCATGATGACCCTCTGGTGGTCACTTTGAAGGTGTCAAATTGTTTGATATATAGAATTCTGGTAGATGGAGGAAGTTCTGTGAATATACTTTATTTTTCGACTTTCGAAAAATTAATGATTGGCCTAGAACATCTGAAACTTGTCCGCTATCCTGTGATAGGGTTCACGGGAACATTCATGATTCCTGAAGGTGTCATAACGTTGTCGGTCAGGGGTCGGAGAAAATGAAGAAGTCAGGGATGTAATGGCAGAGTTTTTGTTAGTGGATGTACCGGGAGCCTACAATGCTATAGTGGGGCGTCTGTTTGTACATGATGTCCAAGGAGTAGTATCTACTTATTATTTGACAATGTTGTACATGTCCAATCTGGGGACAACAACAAATTAAGAGGAAATCAGGAGATGGCAAAATCATGCTACCTTACAGCTCTAAAGCAGCCCACAAGGAGAATCCCATTGGAGGAGCTAAGTCCGCCAACACAGATGCATAAGCGAGCTCAAAAGAAAGCCTTGGCGGACGAAGAAAAGTCTGAGAAAACAGATGAAAATATGATGGAAGTGTCCATGGAAGATTTGGAGTCTAGGCCTGATGATATGCCATGGCCCAAGCCTGATGGAGAGTCAAAGCAAGAAATGGTAGCTTAAGATCCGACAAGAACGGTCGCTGTCGGGACAGATATGGACCCAAAGATCAGAGTCAACCTGGTGACTCTCCTTCGAGAAAAAGCTGACGTTTTCGCGTTCTCGGCGGATAAGATGTCGGGAATAGACCCGACCGTGATGGTACATCATCTGAACGTCGACAACGCAGTCCGTCCTGTGAAATAAAGGAAACGGAATTTTTCAGTTGAGAAAAACAAAGCCATAAAAGATGAAGTAGATAAACTAATGGTAGCAGACTTTAATGAGACTTGCGATGACCCGGAGTGGTTGGCCAATGTGGTCATGGTGAAAAAGGCTAACGGCCAATGGCGAATGTGCGTGGACAAGTATTTGAATGGAGCCTGCCCCAAAGACTGCTATCCTCTCCCAAGGATAGACCCGCTAGTAGACTCCACTAACGGTCATGCACTATTGAGTTTCATGGATGCATTCTCGGGCTATCACCAAATCAGTCTATTGGAAGCCGACAGGAAAAAAAGTAGCGTTCATCACGGATTGTGGTGTTTACAATTACAAAGCTATGCCATTTGGGCTCCTCAATGCAGGAGCAACATATCAAAAGTTGGTCGATAAGGTCTTTGCGAACCAGAAGGGGCTGACTATAGAAGTGTATGTGGATGATTCCATCGTCAAGAGCAAAACTGACCGTGAACACTTAAGCGACCTTGAAGAAACTTTCAGTATGTTAAGGAGATACAAGATGAAGCTCAACCCAAAGAAATGTGTCTTTGGAGTAAGAGCTGGAAAATTCTTGGGATTTGTGGTAAGTCAAAGAGGAATTGACGCGAAGCCTGACAAAGTTCGCGCCATCATGGATTAACCTGAACCAAAGAATGTCAAAGACATCCAGAGGTTGACAGGAAGAATGGCGGCTCTCACTCGATTCATCTCCAAGTCAGCAGACAAAGCTTTACCTTTCTTTGCACTGTTAAGGGGAAACAAAAAGTTCGAGTGGGGCGAGGAGCAGAGCAAAGCCTTCTTAGCAGTCAATGAACATTTCAAAAGCTTATCCACCATCACAAGACCTGAGACAGGAGACACGCTGCAGTTGTACATCTCAGCTTCACCCAAAACAGTCGTGGTCGTCTTGCTAGTAGAAAAGGAGAAGAAGCAGCAGCCAATATACTTCGTCATCCATATTCTTAATGGTCTTGAGAGCCGTTATCAGCTGGACGAAAAGATGGCATTAGCTGTGATAATTGCCGCAAGGAAGCTCAGGCTATAGTTTGATTGTCATCCTATTCAAGTTCTGACAGACCAACCACTGGAGAAAGCTTTGCAGAAAATGGATAGCTCAGGCCGTTTGCCATGGCCTGCTCTTAGTGACCCTCAAGAGAGGCATTAACGTCCAAGTCATCGACTTGAACGAATTCCCTAATAGGAGCAGGGATAGAAGGGTGCTGAATTACCGGCCTCTTGTTGGCGGCAGTATCCGTCTCAACTTGCTCACGGCTTCTCTTCCTCGTACCTCCTCCCCTAATGACAGGAGAGCGTGATACAGGGGCCCTAGATTCAGTAGCGGTCGCATTAACGCCAGTGGAGCAAGCGGTTGTAGCATTAAAGCTGCCACGAGGAATACCTCGCCCGTGAGTGCGAACCGCGTTTCCGCCCCTGCGAACAACACAGCGCACAAACTGAGGACCATTACGATTCCCTCTCCGACGGCCATTGGTGTTGCCGTTCATGGTTTCGTAATTCTTCGAAGGAGCAGGTTGCAGGTTCGTTGACGACTCTAAGTTGTCGGTGATGCAAAGAGTCTGAAGATCAAGATGAGAAAAGCCTGTAAACAGTATGACAAACATTTAATAAACGAAGGCAGAGAGCACCAACAGACGGGCCAGTCCGATAACAAACTTAACATTCTCATGAGTGTGACAAAGTAACAAGACCGACAAGGGCTGATTCCCGAGAATATACTTAATATAAGGGAGCTGATGTTATGGTTTTATGTAGTGTTTTTCCCCCTATATTTGAGCTAAAATGTGTATCAATGGTGCTCTTAGGAGCCATTTTATGCTAACTTTCTCCATCGAGTTGTGGTTTTCTGTTCTGTGTCTGATTGCAGGTTTTAGAGAGTTATCTCTCTATTTTCTACTTTTATTTGACCATTATACTGGACTGGAGAGGTTCTATGCGGAGTTTCAAAGTCTCGAGCACACTTTCCGAGACCCTTGAGCAAAGAAGAATTGATGTCTTGGCGTTTAGAGCCAAGAAGGAAGATATGCACCACAGCCCGATTCCATCGGGCTCCACTCGCCCGATCGGGCGCTCATAAGGGAGTAAGGCTCTGTTCTTTTGGACTGAATAAGTCTGAATTGAACTGAACTGAATAAGTCTGACCTGAACTGAACTGAAATGAATAAGTCTGAACTGAACTGGTCTGAACTGAACTGAACTGAACTGATCTGAACTAAACTGATCTGAACTGAGTATTATTAATAATTACAAATAGAGTAATATTTTTATCATCATTGATAATGATAATAATTAATAATATTAATGATAATGATAATAATAATAATAATAATAACAATAATAATAATAACAATAATAATAATAATAATAATAATAATAATAATAATAATAATAATAATAATATCAATACCAATACTAATAATATTAATACCAATACTAATAATATGTATAACAATAATATTCTTATGAATTGAGTAATATTAACAATAACAAGTAGAATAATAACGATATGAAGTAATCATATTATTAATATAATATTTTTCTCAAAGATTGCTATTCGCAAGTCAATATATACAAAACTAATAGCATGTTTCACGCCTAATACTGTAGAATAGTAACAATAGCATGCATGACTCCTAATTTAAGCAACAAAATATAATATAATATAATATAATATAATATAATATAATATAATATAATATAATATAATATAATATAATATAATATAATATAATATAATATAATATAATATAATATAATATAATATAATATAATAATAATAATAATAACAATAATAATAATAATAATAATAATAATAATAATATAATAACAATAATAATAATAAAAAAATAATAAGAATAACAATATAATAAAAATAATAATAGTAATAATAATTATAACAATAATAATAATAACAATAACAATAACAATAACAACAACAACAACAATAATAATAATAATAATAATAATAATAATAATAATAATAATAATAATAATAATAATAAAAATAATAATAATAATAATAATAATAATAATAATAATAATAATAATAATAATAATAAGAAGAAGAAGAAGAAGAAGAAGAATATAATAATAATAATAATAATAATAATAATAATAATAATAATAATAATAATAATAATAATAATAATAATAATAATAATAATAATAATGATAATAATAATAATAATAATAATAATAATAATAATAATAATAATAATAATAATAATAATAATAATAATAATAATAATAAAATCAATAAGTTGTAGTCTGAACTGATCTGAACTGAACTGAATAAGTCTGAACCGAACCGAACCGATCGATCGATCTCGAACCGAACCGATTCGATCCGATCGATCTTATCTCGAACCGAACCGATCGAACCGAGCTGAATTTCCATTTATTCAGTCCAAAAGAACAGAGCCTAAGTTGTGTCGTTGCGGGCCTGATCGGGCGATGTCGCCCGGTCGTTATTTCGGTGAGGAGCCCGATCGGGCGGTTCGGCCCGATTGCATTGGGCGTGATTTGGTGATGGTTTGTGCGCATGCTGAGACTGGCAGTCCGGCCCGATGGCGTCGGGCAAGTCGGCCCGATTTCATCGGGCGGTGGCGTTTTCGGCCTCTGTTGCTGCGTTTGAGCCCGATTTGATCGGGCTGATTTGGCCCGATCGGGCGATTCACTCTGCGCGCTCATTTAATGAGTGTCGGGCTATTTAGTATAAATAGAAAATTCAGAACTTGGATTAAGGATCTTTTCATCTTGCTTTTAGTCCTTATTCTCTTAAGAACCCTAGTTTTTATACTTTTCATTGTGGATTCAAGATCAAACTTTTGGATTATTCGCAAGTTCAATATAGTTTTATAATTTGGTAATCTTCTTCCTTGTTTTCTCCATTATTGTTTGCTTTCTCTATTATTGATTAGAGTAATTTCTTAGTTATTTGCAATAGTTCAAAGTATGAATTTTTACATGGAATTTGTTATTGTTTTCTCAAGCATGAGTGAGTAGTTTTATTTCTAGGATTGTGGGGATCTATGTATGCAATGAGGGATTGATAGATTAGTATAATTACCCTATATTTCAATTGTTTCCTGTGATTGAATCGTTCATGCTAGATTTATGAATTAGGCTTGATTTGTATTTCTATTATCGCAATATTGAATCTGCTTCGAGAGGAGATATTTCGTATAGGCTTTCAATCATTAGGCATAGTGATCCTTGACCATGCGAGAGCGGCTAGGTGATCTTTGAGGGAGGTAATGTTCGAGAGAAATTACATGTGCCCTAGATAAATTGACTTATTGGGTGGTTATTATTCGTCTCTGATTTCCCAAACTGTATGCATAGTGATCCATAGTCCTAGTTCTTTATTAATTGATTATTACCTTCATATTTAGTTCTGTCATTTGCCTATTAGTTTAGTCACACACCCCTTTTCAACTGATTTAGTTAGTATAATATTAGAATTCAGATACAATAATATAACTTTCTCCCTGTGGATTCGATCCTGACTTCCCTGACTACTTGTTAGTGGACCTTAGGTTATTTTTGATAAGGTGATACGACTTTAACCTGTCAAATTTTGGCGCCGTTGCCGGGGAGACGATTTATTTTTATTTTGTCCGAATTATAGTATTACACTAATCTCTACTCCGAAGAACACCTGTTCTTTGGAGCATCTCACGTTTGTTTTAGTGTTTTTGATGTATGAGTAGGAAATTGAAATCCCCATATCTCATTCCATTTGACCCGGAGATTGAAAAGACTGCTCGTAGACTCAAAAAGACAACTAAGCAAACCAAGTTGTTTGCAGGGACACCTTCCCAAAAGACACCTTCTCTACCATCTTCACCACAACAAGAATTCCCTGCCTCACCTATTACTACTAGAATGGGTGACGAAGCTAAACCGACCTTCTGAGATTATGCACAACCATCTCCTGATAATGTGCCCACTGGGGTACGGTTGCCTACTATTGCTGCTGCAAACATTGAAATCAAGTCTCATGTTCTGAATATGGTTCAGAATAATCAGTTTTTTGGGTTACCATCTGAAGACCCTAATCAGCACCTGCAGCGGTTTTTACAATGTTGTGCTACTCAGAAGCAAGCTGGTGTTACTGCTGATGAGATGAAACTCATCTTATTTGGTTTTTCTCTGCGCAACAAAGCTCTATTTTGGTATAATAAGCTGCCTTCCACCATCACGAGCTGGACAGAGCTCTTAAAGATTTTTCTCATCAAGTGGTACCCTTACCAAAAGACTGCAGATATGTGTCATGGCATAGTAACTTTCACCCAAGATCCTGGAGAGTCACTATATGAAGCTTGGGAAAGATTCAAAGATCTGCAGCGTCTTTGTCCCCATCATGGTTTTGACAAGTGGTATCTATGCCACATTTTCTACACTAGAGTTGATGCAGATACGAGACGGGTAATTGATGGAGCTGCTGGTGGGTTCTTCATGGATAAAGCCGTAGACGAAGGGTATGAACTTCTGGAGAAACTCGCTTCTAACCAAGCGTCTACTATTCGTTCTTCTATGACAAAGGGAGGCAAACATGATGTTGAAGCCATTTCTTTACTGACCGGCCAACTAGCTGCTCTTCACCAGAAGATTGATTCTTTGAAGCTAGGTAACAAGTCCTCCCCTCACATGAGTGTCAATGCTATGGCTAGTGTTTCTGGTCACAATGCTTTCATCTGTGACGCTTGTGGGATAACTGGACATAACTCTCAAGAGTGCCCCGCTCTTTCACATTCTAGTGAGCCAGTGCACGCATTACAATCCCAACACAAGCCCCAGTTCGATCCCTACTCCAATACATAAAATCCTGGGATGAGAGATCATCCAAATCTCTCGTATAGGAGTAATAATGTGATGAATCCGCAACAACAACATTATCCTCAACAACAACAACAACAATACCAACCACAAGCTCCTCCTGGATATCAGAGAACTCAGTTTCAACAGCATCACAACACACCTCCTCCAGACCCAGCTATAGCTGAACTCAAAAGTCTCATGTTGCAGATGCAGAAGGGTATTATTTCCTTTCAAGCAGATACCAGGTCTCAATTTGAGAGCCTGCATGCTCAGAATAACCTGCAAGGGACACATAATAAGATGTTGGTGTCACAAATAGCTCAGCTGGCTAGTTCCTCTGCTAGTAGGCCATCTGGGTCATTGCCTTCGCAACCAATGCAACCAAGGGACACCGCCAATGCTATCACCCTTCGCAGTGGAGTGCAATACGATGCTCCGGCAATGCTAGAGGTGGAATCTTCAATTGCAAAGAAACCACAAGAAGTGCCTGAGGATGTTGAACCTCAGACAGAGCAAGGAGCTGCAGATAAGACTATGGAGGTGACTAAGGAGAAAATTGTGCCTCCGGTGATCAAACTACCGTTCCCGAGCGGATGCTCAAGAAGAAGCTCGACCACCAGTATGGTTAGTTTTTAGAGGTGGTAAAGAATCTGCAGGTAACATTTCCTTTTACTGAATTATTAAATCAAGTGCCTGCTTATTCTAAATTTTTTAAAGAACTGTTGATGAGGAAGCGGACTCTCAATGAGGTGGAAACTGTAGCTTTTACTGCTGAATGCAGCGCTCTTTTACAAAACCAGTCTTCACCCAAATTGAAAGATCCAGGGAGTTTTTCCATCCCCTGTCACATTGGCACCATATTTATTGACAAAGCTTTATGTGATTTGGGTGCCAGTGCGAGTGTCATGCCTCTTTTTATCTATAAGCAACTGAACATGGGTGAATTAAAATGTACTACCATTACTCTGCAAATGGCTGACCGTTTTGTGAAATACCCCCTAGGTATATTAGAGGACGTTCCTGTTAGAGTAGGTAAATTCTTTATCCCTGTGGACTTTGTTATATTAGACATGGCCGAAGACACTCAAACATCCATTATCCTTGGGAGACCTTTCCTCCATACTGCTGGGGCAGTGATAGATGTTAAGAGTGGGAAACTGACACTGACTGTGGGGGATGATAAGGTCATGTTTAGCCTAAACAATGCACCTAAAAGCCCAATGCTAGAGGAATCATGTTATAGTGTTAATGTTATAGATGAACCGATCCATGATTGCATGCCTCATTCCCCCTCCCATGCTACTTCAAATGATGTGCTTGCTTTAGAGTCTATTGCAGGTGATGAGCATTTTCTAACGGTCTTATAGACTCCCAAAAAGACCATTGGCTATAGCACTGATGACTTGACAGGAATAAGCCCTGACCATAATGAGCACCGCATTCATCTACATGAGGGCCACCACACCAGCATTACAGTCCGACGCGGGTTGCAAGAGGTTAATTGCTTTAATGAAAAATCACAAAAAAAAGGAAATATTGCTGAAAAAACACAAAATTACGAGTTGAATACGAATAGATTGATTGCTTCCCTGTGCCCCGAACTTTGTTCTGAAAAATGATTTTTACTCAATATACTGGATAGTTGGGCATTTGTGATTGGGATGTTGCAATGTGATCTCTGACTACCTTGATCTTGAATGAATTTTGATGATAAAGTGCCTATTTTAACTGCATGCTTGAATTGGTTAGATTGTGAGGATTCATTCTAGCCATCGGATTTATCTCTATATCCGGTTTATTCCTGTGTGTTAGTTCCTCGTAGCATTGTTATCTTAGTTTTGGCATTGTACTCGTTGAGTTCTGTTGACTTTAGGCATGTGCTGTGATAGAGGCGTTCATTTGTTTAATCTTTAAGCCTCAGAGTTGTTTAATGAATCAATTTTCCCCCTAGCCCCGCTGAGCCTAATGACTTCTTTTTGGATCTATATTAAGCCACATTACACACCTTGAGCCATATTACCCAAGCCTAGCTTGGGGGAGCATTTGTTAAGTTAATATCATATTGTGTCGTTGCGGGCCCGATCGGGCGATGTCGCCCGGTCGTTATTTCGGTGAGGAGCCCGATCGGGCGGTTCGGCCCGATAGCATCGGGCGTGATTTGGTGATGGTTTTTGGCCCGATGGTGTCGGGCGAGTCAGCCCGATTTCATCGGGCGGTGGCGTTTTTGGCCTCTGTTGCTGCGTTTGAGCCCGATTTGATCGGGCTGATTTGGCCCGATCGGGCGATTCAATCCGCGCGCTCATTTAATGAGTGTCGGGCTATTTAGTATAAATGGAAAATTCAGAACTTGGATTAAGGATCTTTTCATCTTGTTTTTAGTCCTTATTCTCTCAAGAACTCTAGTTTTTATTACTTTTCATTGTGGATTCAAGATCAAACTTTTGGATTGTTTGCAAGTTCAATATAGTTGTTTAATTTGGTAATCTTCTTCCTTGTTTTCTCCATTATTGTTTGCTTTCTCTATTATTGATTAGAGTAATTTCTTAGTTATTTGCAATAGTTCAAAGTATGAATTTTTACATGGAATTTGTTATTGTTTTCTCAAGCATGAGTGAGTAGTTTTACTTCTAGGATTGTGGGGATCTATGTATGCAATGAGGGATTGATAGATTAGTATAATTACCCTATATTTCAATTGTTTCCTGTGATTGAATCGTTCATGCTAGATTTATGAATTAGGCCTGATTTGTATTTCTATTATCGCAATATTGAATCTGCTTCGAGCGGAGAGATTTCGTATAGGCTTTCAATCATTAGGCATAGTGATCCTTGACCATGCGAGAGCGGCTAGGTGATCTATAAGGGAGGTAATGTTCGAGAGAAATTACATGTGCCCTAGATAAATTGACTTATTGGGTGGTTATTATTCGTCTTTGATTTCCCAAACTGTATGCATAGTGATCCATAGTCCTAGTTCTTTATTAATTGATTCTTACCTTCATATTTAGTTCTGTCATTTTCCTATTAGTTTAGTCACACACCCCTTTTCAACTGATTTAGTTAGTATAATATTAGAATTCAAATACAATAATATAACTTTCTCCAAGTGGATTCGATCCTGACTTCCCTGACTACTTGTTAGTGGACCTTAGGTTTTTTTTGATAAGGTGATACGACTTTAGCATGTCAGGAGCCAATATTTGGGTTCCTTGACTATAGAATCCCTCATGTCCTCAATAGTATATTTGTAATCTTCTGTATCAAAATAACCGAATGTCGTCAGTTCATGCCCGGTCAGCGGAACCTGGGGTAAATGCTTCATGTGAGGGCGCAGACAAGTAAAATGACGGCGAACAGGGAAATATTCAGGCACCTGTACCCAGAAGAAGGCATCCTGCCAACCCTTCAAACCGCTAACCTTCGGCTGAACTGTCATTTTCTTGTCGGCAGTTGTTATTGACCACCATTCCGATTGCCGAGAAGAGCCATTCATTTTCAACCAATGAAGTGGCGGAATAGGTTCAGAGTTTCCGGGAAATCCAAGAACCGGATAGTCCAAATATAGGCAATCAGATTGCGGACCGCCAAGGGAGTTAATTGGGCTAAGCAAACATTAAAGGCATTCAAGATCCTCACAAAAAAAAGAATCTAGAGGGAAGCGAGCCCAAACTCGAAGTGATGAGTATAGACGGCCACATGGCCGGGAGGGCATTCCGTCACAATAGAGCCCTTAGGAGGGACTACTAACCTATAACCATTAGGTTACTAGTATAGTGTGTCAGTGACCTTGGGATAATTAAGGTTGAGAGCATCCTGACACCAAGGCTCATCAATCTCCACACTCAATGGGCCAGCGCACTCATCCTCTGGTAGCCATAGTGCATCAGGATCAGGGCCGTCAACATTGTCCTCCTCCATCTCATTGGAGGTGTCAACCCTCCTCTCAACAGCATGGGAACTCTCCCCAACCACACGTTCCGACAAAGGCATAATAATGCCAATGTTCACGTCTATAGTGCCAATGACCGACGTTGGTAAAAAGACTCTTGATTGGCCATGACGGTCGCCATAGAGCCATTGTCGTCACCTAAATCAATAGTAGGGGAATTAGTGGGGGCTACAGACTTCTATAAGCGGTCATAAAAATCAGCAGCTACCCTAACCCCAGCATCCGCCATACTTTTTAGCCAAGCATGTTCTCTAAGAGGGGGTACATCAAGGCCGGGAACAGCATCGGATGGAGGGTGCCTAACGGTCCTTCTAGCAAGAATTTGATGCCTTAATTCTCTGAGTGTTTGCTATCACCACTCTGGCTGGCAGCAAAATACCTCATAGTCAGGTTATACTCCTCAGGAGTTGAAGGGTCGTTAAGAAATTTAGACCAATTGTAATAGCCCTATTTTTAAAAGCAGTTATTGAATGGTAATTATAATTATTAAGTTAATTATCTTTCGAATATTCTGATTTTATTTGAGTTTGGAGTACGACTTTTTATTTTTCGTGTTGTGATATATTTATCAATCGAATTTTATGAAGTTATTAATATTATTTACTAAATGAGTGTTCTAAGTTATGGCGTTGTTTTATTTTATGTGTTAATGAAATAAGTCCACTTGGGTTTAGAGTGGTGGTCCAAAAGAAAAAGAGAAAAGAAACCCATCTTCCTTATTTTCTCTCTCCTTCGCGTGCCCTGCTCTCCTTCTCCCCTTCCTTGTGGCTTGCTCATCAAAAGCCAGCTCCTGCTTCATTTCTTCTTCCTTCTTCGTGGCTCCATCTGCAATTGCCAGGGAGATTAGCTCTTCTACTTTAAATAAAGTCTCCCCATTTCAAATTTGATTACTCCTTCAATTGAAGAACAAGAAACCCAAAACCCCCATTTTAATTTCTCTCTCCCCGATTCACCTTAGCTTACCCTTCATCGGTGCTCCTCCTGCCGACCGGAATTTCTCTCTCTCCTATGTTGTTGCTCTATCTCTCCCTCATCTTCGTGATGCTGTTGATGTTGCTTTGAGTCGTTGCTCGCGCGCCATCATCGGTGCTGTCGGCGTCCTCCTCTTCCTTTCTCGGCTGCGCACTGCTGTTGTGTTGTTGTCGTTGTTGTTGTCATTGTGCTACTGCCTGTGCTTGTCTCCCCTATTCGCGTTTCTCCCTCCTCTCATGCTGTTGTTGCTGCTCCGGCGTGTTGTCGTCGTTGCTGATATGCTGATGCGGTGCTGGTCGTGGTGGTGTTGTCACTTTTCTTCTCCCCTTATTGGTACTAACCTCCCTTGTTCCTTTATTCTATTTCTTCTTGTTTCCAATTTTGAATGATGATTTGTGTGCTGATAAGGGTGACTCTAGTTAATGATGCTTGATTATTGTTGGGTGTGAATTATTATTTCCAATTGATTTGTGTTTGTGTAGGGTGATTGCATAAGTGTTGTATTAATGGATTAATATAGTAAAGTTATTCTCAAGAGTTTATTAAAAGATGAATAATTCAAGTGAATGATAATATATTTATCCTAACTATAATTTGTGGAATAATATCGAGTTGCAAAGATGCTTCACGTATTCGGATGTCAGATTGAGAAGAACTATAGAAGATGTATCAATTGGATAAAATCAATTCTGTTACGACCCATAGCACAAATTACTTCGAGGTAGTCAGTGATGTCTCATATCTAGTTAAAGAATGTATTGCTTTTTTGTGCAGTTTCAGTTAAGTGTCATTATAGTTAAATCATAGCGGAACTCTATTGTCAATATTGTTATTGTTGTGAGGTGATTCTTGGAGGATGATTTTGGAATGGAGTAGCATTTGGTGATCAAAATGAAGGAGGTTGTATTGTTGGAATTTAGATTGCGGTTCAGGTAACTTTTATGTTCAGTAAAATAATTTACTTATGCCCATGTGTGTGTGTGGATCTCTCCATTCTGTTTTGGTAAATATGTTCGTACTATGGCCACAGTCATGAATATGCTGTTGTGAGTTGATTATCGAAACATTATTGGATAATATAACTACGCAATTGTTTTGCTGGCTTAGTTTATGAACTGAAAATAGGATGTGGGCAAGGTATGGGTGGATGATGGTTACTCTTTTGACCTGATATGGTCGATTACGCCTCAGAACGAATCTTGGGGGTAGTATTGATGGGCTCCATTACGAACCTTGGAGGCAGCATTTGTCCGAATCCCATACTTGCCACTGATTTGTTTAAGAGAATAAGCTATGCCAGCGTTGTAACGGAAAGGAAATGATTTGACAAATAAAATGTTTATAACGGGCTGAAGTAAAGGTTACGAGTTTTCACTCATTTTGGAATTTTGTTTGTTTTGTATTTCTTCCCTGAATTTGCAGGTTTGGTATTAAGAGCTCGTGAATGGAAGTAGAGCAAGATTATGATGTCGTTGTAGATCATGGTTTGAGTTTGTATTTTGGATAGCTGATTTGAGAATAGTTATTTATATTTCGTTGTATATCATTTTGGGAATTCAGTTTAATTATTGGTGTATTTAAGGATATTTTTTCACTGCGAAGTAATTTATTTAAGAGTTGATTCTAGATTATGGATGTTGAGTGTGTTTCATTAGCAGCTCGGAAGAGCGGGCTGTTACAAGATGGAATCTTTGTTGGGGTTAAATTTCAAAAGGGGTAGGTTAGTCTTTTAACTTGTTTTGCTGTATTTAGCCCTTTTATTTGCTCTATATAGCACACCTCATCTATTAAAGCTCCATAAGTCCCAACATCCTATTTTCTACAAAGAAACGCCCAAATTCATAGGGTATCATATGTCAAAGCTTTATATTCAAAGACTTCCACGTGACCATGTCTCATTTTTTTTCCAAAAAAAAACCTTTTAAATTTTCTATTTCTTTTTTATTTTTTTCCAAATACAATTAAGGAATATTTTCAAAAAACTACCTTTTATAACAAACATTTTTCAAAAAACTACCAAAAATTTACTTTTAAAAAAACTACCTTATACGGAGTATAACACATTTTTTTCACTATACTACCAGTTGACCTCTAAATGGGAGTTAATCACTCGTTACGAGTTCACTACGACCTATTACCATCATCTCACGACTCAGGTACCTTCAATAGTCCACCTAGGGTACCTAATAGAGGTGCTCATTTGCGGGCTTGAGTTAGACTTAGGTCAGGCTTGCCCACGGCCTAGCAGGCATAAAATGCGTTATTAATTATCTATACTACACAGCTAATAAACTTTACCTTTATACTACTAGAATAACAAAACAACATTCAATAGTTCAATAATTTCACTACCCCATATTGAGTAGATGTGCACTACAAAAACTAAACAAAGTATGTAATTATATTATCCTATTATCAACTTGCCCCACCATGTGGACCCACTACTTTTACAATCACTCACAACTACATTTTCTCTGTTAATTAAAAACAATAAAGTACAAACTTGCACACTTCTTCAAGCTAATAAGATATATTATCCTAATTAAAAACAATAAAGTACAAACAATAAAGTTTTTTGTGGAGTGTGGTAATTTACCATCAGAAAACAACTTTGTACTGTTAACCCATAGGAGTCCTTTAATGGATATATCTAACAGTATGTTAATCAAATTTAATTATTAAATTATATAAGAGTTGCTAACTTGGTTCTCGAAATCTTGATCTCAATTTCATAAGGAGCAGTTTAATGAAATATATATAAATGAAATATAATGTCTATTTAATAAGTTAATTCATATGTTGATTTTTTTTATATGATGGAAAACATATTTTCTCTTTACTTTGATTAAATTATTTCTAGCACATAGGCTTAATTAAATTATCGCTACTTTTTATGTGTTGAATATTTCATTAAATATTTATGAACTTTCACACCATGGTTTCGGAAAAACTATCATAAAGTTTTAAATTTATTAAACTAAAAATATCGCGTACAATTTGCATGGGTCAAAAACCTATACTAAAAATTTCCTCTTCAAATCCATTATCAGCATACATCTTTTCCACCCACACATGAGAACAATGGTATACTATTGTGTGGAATTATACTTTTATTTTGTATGTAATAAAATTGATATAGACATTCAATTTGACTATAAGGAATTAAGGCATAAAATTTACTTGAGTTTAAAGTGTATGAGACTATTTTGACTTCTAAAAAGTTAGTTAAAGTTAAATAGATTACCCTAAGCAGGTACATGTGTTTTTTTATGGTCCATTCTAAGAAAATTGTAACAATAATACTACTAATCATAGAAAATTCATAAGTCATAATTGTGCAGCACAAGGGTCGTAGCTACTTCAGTAATTCATATTCAAATGAATAATGATTTCATGGGCAAGTAAAATTAGTGAGAATGGTGTCTATGTAGCCAATGCTATTGGCATGTGCTCGCCAACTGATTGAACATATAAGATAAATTAATTCCTTTGTTAGTTGTTCCTTTATAGCTAAACCTTTTAAAAATCAATTCTTATCCATTTTATGTGAGTGTTGTGAAAAGTGGAAACATATATGAAAAGTTGCTTGATAAGTGGTTCATATTCCATCCTAATTTTGGGATTGTGTAGGTTGTCATGCTCACCCTATGACTGTATTTTGATTTTATTTGTTAGAGTACTTGTTGTGCTTTTAATTTGAAAAAATCATGTTTTACCATTGTAACAACAAATTCTGACCTTATATCTGAATCGACATAAACATGTTCAGGTCCCAGGTCTATTTATGCTTTATGTCTGAAGTCGTGAAGTGTTTCTACAATAGCACTATGTATAGAGCATAGCCAAGTGGAACCCAGCAAAGTACTTCCCTTGAGAGTACCCAAATCACTCCTCATCGACTTATCTGGGATTTGAAGGGGATGGGAGGGAGATGATAGGAATTAGGAAGTACCTAAATAGGTAGATTTGGCACCTTTGGGGGTCTTGGAAATGCCTATTCGACTACATAAAATTTATTTTGCACTGAAGACAAAATAACCCTCTATCATCATCCTTGGTTAATTTATTGCAGTATATTTTCTAACCCCAATCATTACGTCCCTTCTTTGCTGATGAGTGCAACCCCCTCCCCTTCCTTTTCGACGAAAGTACTGATGTTTCTTTTTTGTATCATTAAGAATCTGTTGGATTACCAGCACACTTAAGTAGAGAGTAGAGATATAATAACCATTGTGAAACACCTTGGTTGCCGGTCATTTAAAGTAATATCTAATTAGGACCTTCATATATATTCTTGATGAAGCTTGTGAAACACGAAGGAATATGGGAAGCTAAAGTCCATTCCTGATGGTGGAAGAACTGTCATTATGTTTCAATGCAAGATCTTACTCCTTAAACACCCGACATTTCAGTAATCTGACCTTTCTTTTTAAACTACTCATGATTGAATCAAAGTTCGAACTATACACCTCTTCTTTGGAAGTTCCATCAATAGAACTTCGTTTTACTAACATCATGCAATAGAAAGCTCGTAGATCAAAAGAGGTAGGATCAGGTCATATGTAGGCAGGGGCGGACAAACGTGGGGTCCTGAGAGAAGCTGAAATGTTATGTTAAGCCCAAGCCCAACTAATTCCCAAAACGTAAAAAGTTAGTAAAGACCAGCAATTCACTAATAGCCTTTTACCATTTTTCCCGTTACAAACTGTAGCAGCCTAGTAGGGCAGACTGTAGCAGTGCTGCAATGGAGTGACAAATGGGACATGTCAACTCCCTAATATGAGTGTGACAGCAACAGAATAGTAGACTTCACTAGGTTTTTTTTTCCTTCAATTTCAAACTTTCCGTTTTTTTTTTCAATGAAATTTTCTGTATTTATTTCATGGACTTTGGTGCAATTTTTTTTCTTGAGTAGTTAAATGTATTACTGTAGTTTTATTTTTTTAATTATTCTTTGTACATGAAATTGCTTATGTGATCATAAATTTTTATGATGGTGAAGTATGAATCGGATACTCAATTTATCAATAAACTAAAAAATATCAATTAGAATCATTAATAAAAAATTTTGTCAATGAGTTGATTTACATTATAAAGTGTTACATTGAACGTTAATTTGAAATTTGGAAAGTATGAGAATTTGTCGAGAATAATTGAATAATTTTTTAAAAAGAATTGCTCGATTGTACGTGATTTAAATAACATAAATGTTCGAGGATTTTACGTATTTTTGGATCCTAAAAAAAATTACGTATAACAAAGCTTTGCAAGGGTAAGAGTCAGAAAGCAGTGCATGAAAAAATTCATTTACATGGTTTGGTACGCATATGACTTCCTTTACCCCGTCCGTGATGATGACAATGTAACAGTTGGTGCAAAGGTTCAATATCAACAGTAGTAAGCCAATCGGATGAGGGGCTAATGAGCCCCAAGCTGTCCGAATGGGTGCTGGTTGATACTTAGCCATACTTGCCTAATTATAAAAGCGACTCTACAATGGAGGGAGAGCTCCTATTGGCCGAGTGAGTAAGTGGCCACTCGGATGAGGAGCTCATAAGCCCCAAGTTGTTCGAATGGGTGCTAGTTGATACTTAGCCATACTTGCCTAAGTATAAAAGCGACTCGGCAATGGAGGGAGAGCTCCTGTTGGCCGAGTGAGTAGGACTCCACTCGGATGAGGGGCCAATGAGCCCCAAGCTGTTAGAGTGGGTGCTAGTTGATGCTTAGCCATATTTGCCTAAGTATAAAATAAAGCAACTCGGCAATGGAGGGAGAACTCATGTTGGCCGACTGAGTAGGACGCCACTCGGATGAGGGGCTAATGAACCCCAAGCTGTCCGAGTGGGCACCAGTTGATCTTTATGTTTTGCCCGATGGAGCAGCGGTTATTTCGTCCGAGCGGGTATGTCCGACCCCAAATGTCATGGCGACCCTGGATACTTGGGATTTTAGGACCTTTCTCGTGGGCTGAGCTGATTAGGCACTATGGGGAATTTTGACGTTTCATCTCCCTTCGGGCACCGAGTGATGACGCTTGGATTGCCTGGAACTCTGGAGGAGTGGGCTGAGTAGGTCCAACTGGGCCTCTTTAAAAAGCCCATTAAGGCAACGCACTGGAGTTTGCATTGCGCGTCCCCCGAGGTGTGCCTATATATTCAAGGAAGGAGAGAGAGAATTGGATCATTTCTCATTTCTCCAATTCTTTTCTCACAAAAAATCTCCAAATCCTCTCAACTTTCCAGTTCATCTGCCCCAGTCTTTCCGTCCGACCAGGTACGTTCTTGACTTCCGTTTAAGTTTCTTTTTCTGTCTTTTCTTTTAAATAATCTCGGCCAACTCCCTTGTCCATAAATAATGGGAAATTCGTCCGAGTAAGTGACGCCACCGACCTCACCTCCCTATAAATTGTCTGAGGAGGTGAAGGGGATGGCCATAATGTTGGTATCGACTGTAATAAGTTGCCCCGACCCCTCGGTTGTGCCCGATGCCATTTCTCTTCCGAGCCCATCTTCTTCGGTAGAGGAGGAGGCCGAGGGCATCATTCCCTACCCTTGGGAGGTGTCCCTAGCCTATCCCCCCTCGAGAAGTTACTTAGACAAGTATTTGTTTTCAGATGTAGTAAGGGTGGCCATGCCGAGGGAAGCAGGAGAAGCATCAACTTCGGGCTAGGAGATAGAATATCCTGACCTGGATCCGAAGGGGGGGTCCGGGGACTTTTTTTCCTGAACTGACTCTGATAAAGTCCCTCATGGAAGATCTCTGAGGGACAGCTACGAGGTTCCAAATAAGAGATCCATATTACTTGGTCGGACCAGAGGCTTATCATACCGTACTTACTTCTCCACCCGGGTGCACGACTGTGTATTATAAGTCCATGGAGATGGGGCTTCGATTTCCTCTTACCCTCTTTGTCAAGGAGCTCTTTAATGCTTATAAGTTAGCAATTTGCCAATTTTCTCCCAACTCCTGGGGTGTGTTCAATGCCTACCAAATTCTGTGCGACTTGCTGAATGTCTGACCGACCCTCACGTTGTGAAGGCATATGTATGAACTGGTCGAGGTGATGGCCGGGATTAATGGGCCCGAATGGTGGAGTTTCTAGATCCGAACGGGGTATAGGACTGTACTTAACCTCCCCACTTCAAAGATGGGGTTCAGAAGGGAGTTCGCCTTCATATACTTTGGCGGAGATTGGGTGATTCCTCTTGTCCCCCTCGATGTCGAACCCAACTTCAACCTTAATTTTCGAGTCGCCGATCTTATAGACGAGGAGGGCGTGGCGGCTTGTTATATGCAAACCGAGTCGAAGATCATGAATGGGGGCGAGATATTCTTGCCGGGCCAGTGGTTACCCAGCTGCCATCTTTTAAAAAATGAGCACTTTCTGTCGGCTATGGGGTTAAGCACGACCATTCCGAAGGGTAATTTGCCGAGGGGGTGGCTTCGGTTTGTGGTCGGATGACTTGTGTTTTTTTACTTCTCTTTATCCAACTTTTTGTTTCCTTCTCACAGAACACTCCCAAGCCTACTTAGAAGAGACTAACCTAGTAATGGCCGACAAGTTGAACTCCGCAGCAATGAGGGAGGCTCGGATGAGGGCCGAGATAGTGGCCAAGACCATGAAGGTGCCTGCTGCGCCCAAGGTTAGTGTATTCATGATCTATACTTTGTTCTGCCAATTGTCTATTTGTTTATCCTTTATTTCATGTCGAGTGACTTAGCTATTTTCCTACTCGATTCAGGACCCTGCCAATCCGAAACCGAGAAAGGGGAAAGAGGGGTCTATTGATAAGATTGCTCATACTAAAAAGGCCGTCACGAAGGCTAAGGCTGAGCGAAAAAAGAAAGCGGCGAAGAAGTCTAAGTCCATCGAGGTTAACAGCCCATGGGACTCGGGCAAGGGGACAACGATACTGACATCTCCCTTCATTCATCGGATCTGATCAGGATTCCTGAATATACTCCCCGATCTCCCACGTATGCGTCCCTGGGGGATGGTCCTGTTGATGTGGTCGCTTCCACCATGACTTTCATAGGACTCAGTCGGGCCGAGAAAGACGGTCGGTGGACCAAGGCTTAGGAGTATCTATATACTCTAGCCGACCGGGAGCATATCAATGTCACATGGGGTGACAACGAGACCAACGAGCTCTTCCGCTCATGGGTTGACGTAAGTATATTTGCTTCTTCTCGTCCATTGATCTAGGTTTTTGCTTATTTTTCGCTATCTATTTACTCCCGTGTATCAATTCTCCGCTCGGCTGGCGAATGTGTCCCAGAACCGGGTAAGCTTGGCCGAGGAGGTTCATCACCTGAAGGAAAAGGCTAAGAAGCATTTTGACGAAGTCTATCAGGACTAGGAGGCCAAACGCATAGCCGAGTCGAAGCTCGATGATGCTCTGAAGGCCATTGAGACTGATTTGAACAACTTCAAGGCCGAGCGGGCCAAGTGGGAGAAGGAGAGATCCGACCTCATCCTAGCTCGCGACTCTGCTCAGACCGCTAAGGATGATGCGATCGCTAAGCTGGAGGAGGTAACTGATCTCCAAGGCAAGTCGGAGGAAGTTGAGAAGTTGGTGAAGACAGAGGACCAGTGGTTCAATGATGGGCAGCTGACTGAGTCCTTTGAAGTCTATGCCAACGAGGTGGGCAGCAAAGCACACAAGATGGGTGAGGACGAGGCTCTGGATCGTCTGAGAAAGGCGCTTGTCGAATCTCACCCTGAGCTGGTTTGGGTGGAGATCTCGTCCGGATATCACGAGTCTATAGATGCTGAGACTGCTGAGATTCGGGCCGAGCTGGCTTTTCAGGGGTCTTCTAATGACGAAGATGACGATGATGATGACGAGGAGACCGACGGGGTTGGTCGGGAAACCGAGCTGACGGATGATAACGTTGACACAAAAGAGGTTGAGCTGGTGGACGATAATGCTGCCACCAAGGAGACCGAGCTAGTGGATGATCATGCTGCGACCAACTCTGGCAGCGTTTCCGACCTTCCCCCTCTAGGAATGTTCAGAATGAAGTCTGGACCGCACCAAACCGCAACCCAAACCGTTTTTTCGCGGCTTGGGTTATGATTTAAAGCAAACCGCGGTTTGCGGTTTGGGATGGGTTTTAATTTTTGTAAACCGAAACCACACCGTAAACCGCAATTTAATATGGTTTTTTTTTTTAAAAAAATTCTTATCTATTTTGATTTTTTTAAAATACACTTGACAAGGTGACATACAAGTATACAACTGGAAAAAGAAGCTTGAGGTAAAGAACTTGGACACTTTTGATAAATTATTATTTATGTTTAATTATGAAGTCAACTTCATATTTATTTAGACTCTTTATATTTATTAACAATTTTTTTTTTACTCTTAGATTACAAAATTAATGTCGCGGAGGAAAAAAAATGGTTAAACCGCACCAAACCGTTTTGCGCGGTTCGGTTTAGGTTTGTTTGGGCAAAAGTGTGGTGCGGTTTGGGTTGGAAAAATATCAAACCGTATAATTGCGGTTTGGGTTGGGTTACATCCCAAACCGCGAACAGCCACTTTTGCCCACTTGTTCGAATTTTGACTAAGTTTTTGTCTTTGACTGGATAAGTCACAATTGGTCTGACTGGTTAAGTTTCTACCGCATTGATTATCTTTTGACTGGTTAAGTCTCAATTGACTGGTTAAGTCATTTTAATTGATGGCGGTCAATGTCCGACTATTTCTACTGGTTAAGTCTAGTAGTCCGACTCGATACAAAATGTGCCGACTAGCTACAATTGCTGTTTAGCCATTACATATGCCCATATTGCAATTAACAAACATTATACATAGAACTTCTTGAGGTTGTCTGCATTTCAGGGTCGGGCTAGGGGGATGCCTTCCTGGGATTCCAGTCAGAATGTGCCGGGTTTGACTACTTCTGTCACTTTATAAGGGTCGTCCTTGTTAGGTCCCAACTTCCCTTTCAGGTTTGAGAGTCCAGTAGCTTCTACTTTCCTAACGACCCAGTCACCGAGTCGGATTGGTTTCGCCTTCACTCGGCGGTTGAATTACCGGGTGATTCTCTGCTTGTACCGAATGGACTTCAGCCGTGCATTGCTCCTTGTTTATGGCAGCAGATCCAAGTTGACGAGCTTCTCTTCTTCATTCTTCTCGAATTCATAGAAGGTCATACGGGATAAGGGGATGCCGACCTCCACTGGGAGGACCGCCTCACTTCCATATACCATGGTGAATGGAGAGTGCTCTGTTGCCTCTTTGGTAGTAGTCCGAGCCGACCACAGTACCACAAGTAGGTCGTCGACCCACGCTCCTTTTGCATCCTCCAAGGATTTTTTGATTCCTTTGAGGATCACTTTGTTAGCTGACTCGGCTTGCCCTTTCATTTGCGGCCTTTATAATGCGGAGAACTTGGTCTGTATTCCGAACCAGGAACATTAGTCATGAGTGGGGCCACTATCAAATTGTCGCCCATTATCGGACACCAACGCCCTTGGTACTCCAAACCTGGTGATGATGTTTCTCCAAATGAAGGCCTGAACCTGCCTATCTGTTATTGAGGTGAGTGGCTCAGCTTCTGTCCACACGGTGAAGTAGTCAATCGCCACTATTAGGAACTTGCATTGGCCAGAAGCTGGGGGAAAGGGTCCGAGTAGGTCTATGCCCCATTTATCGAATGGTAGAATTGCCTGGATGGTTGTCAGAGGAGTGATTGGTGCTCTTGGAATGTCCGAGTGGATCTGACACGAGGGCCCTTTCTTGACCAATTCTTGTTTGTCTGATTTCAGAGTGGGCCAGTAGTGACCAGCTCTGATAGCCTTTCCCGCCATGGTTCTTCCCCCTTGGTGACTTCCAAGGGCTCCTTAGTTGATTTCCCTTAGGATGTAGTCCCTCTCCTCGGGGGTTACACATTTAAGCAGAGGGTGGGTGAAGGATTTTTTTGTAAAGCTGAGCTTCATGCCATAGGAACCATCCGAATGTCTGCTTGATTCGCTCGGCTTCTTTGTGGTCCTCATGTAATATTCCATCTCTCAAATACTTGACCACTTCTTCCATCCATGTAGATGTCCGATTCAGTACTAACTTCTCTTTGGCATTAATGCTAGGCAGACGTAGTACTTCCCACATGATAGTCGGAGGGGCCGACCCTTCTGCGAAACTGGCCATCCGAACTAGGGCATCAGCTTGTTGGTTTACCTACCGTGGGATGTGAGTGATGCTGAATTAGGCCAACTTTTTGATGAATTCTTGGGTTTTGGCCAGGTACATTCTCATGTTATCTTCTTTGGCCTCATACTCCCCTGATACCTGACCTACTATGAGTTGCGAGCCGGATTTACCTTTGACCGCCGTGGCTCCGTCCATGATACATAGTTGTAGTCTGAGTACTAGTGCCTCGTACTCTGCTTCATTGTTAGATCCCAAGAATCCAAACTTGATAGCATATTCCATCTTTTCCCCGACCGGAGGCTTGATAACCAGACCGGCTCCACACCCCGTTTTGGTGGATGAGCCGTCCACTTGCAGCTCCCAATCGTCTTGCTCGCCGACTGGAGGCCTGGTTGTGCATTCTGTTATGAAATCTGCCAAGGCATGGGTTTTGATGGTCTTTCTCGGCTCATATGCCAGTCCAAAGTCTGCTAGTTGGTCTGGCCAATCAGTCATCCGACTGGAGTGGTTCCTGCTCTCGATTAGTTTTCTAAGTGGTTGTCCGGTGAGGACTTTAATCGGATGAGCTTGGAAGTATGGTTTTAGCTTCTGACTCGCCATCACCAGGGCAAAGACCATTTTCTCTATTTCACTGTACTTAGCTTCAGCTCCTCGGATAGCATGGCTGATGAAGTAGATTGGGTGTTGCTTTTCTTTTCTCTCAGCTATCAGAACAGCGTTGAGCGCGTACTCTGATACAGCCAGGTAAATGAACAATGTTTCCCTCGGCAAGAAGGAGATTAATTTTGGAAGGGTTGATAGATGTGATTTGAGGGAGGGAGGCGAAGGCTTGTTCAGCCTCATCGTCCCAGGAGAACTCTTTTCTTCTCAGTGCCTTGAAGAAGTGGAAGCTCTTGTTTGCCGATCGGGATAGGAAGCGTCCGAGAGCAGCTAAACAGCCGGTTAGGCATGGTACTCCTCTTACGTTCCGAGGAGACTTCATCTCCATCACAACTTTGATCTTATCGGGATTTGCCTCGATTCCCCTTTCATCCACCAGGAATCCAAGGCACTTCCCTCCTTTTACTCCGAAGACACATTTTTTCGGGTTCAACATCATGCGGAATTACCTTAATGTTCTGAGGGTCTCTCTTAAGTCCGAGGGATGATCCCCTAGGCCTTTGCTTTTGACGATCATAGTCAACGTATACTTCAATATTTCGACCGAGCTGCTCGCTGAAGATTTTGTTCACCGTTCGTTGATACGTAGCCCCTGCATTCTTAAGTCTGAATGGCATCATTTTGTAGCAGTACACCCCTTGGTTCGTAACAAAGGTTGTATGGACTCGGTCGTGTTCGGCCATTGGGATCTGATGATATCCTGCATTTGCGTCCATGAAGCTTAAGAGAGCATGCCAAGCAGTTGAATTGACCAATTTGTCAATCTTGGGCAGAGGGTGGTTATATTTTGGACAGGCCTTGTTCAGATCTGTGAAATCCACGCACATCCTCCATGCCCCACTCGACTTTTTGACCGATACTACGTTGGCCAACTAATCCGAGTACTGACATTCTTCTATGAAGCCTGCCTCAAGCAATTTTTTAACTTCCGCAGCTGCTGCGGCGTTCCTCTCGGGACCCTGATGTCTCAATTTTTGCTTGATTGGCATGAACCCCTCCTTGATGTTAAGCTCGTGGCACATAATTTTTGGGTCAAGTCCGGTCATTTATGAGGCCTCATAGGCAAAGACGTCCTTCTACTCTGTGACTACCTAAATGATTTCTTCTCTTGTTTGAGGATCCTTGGCTTTGCCCACCCTCAGAGTCCGACTGAGTTTTTCATCAATGACAACTTCTTCGTCATCCTCAGCTGGTTGAGGGCGCTCGTACTGGTTAGGGTTTTCAGTGATGTAAACCCTGAGGCTACTTGAGGACTGACTTACTTCACGCTTTCTCTTTTTTGAGACCTCTTAGACGTCGAATTTGTTTTTCAGACTGTTAACATAACACTCCCTTGTTGCTTGCTGATCCCCCTAGATCTTTTCGACTTTACCTTCATTGGTTTCAAATTGCATAAGGAGCTGGAAGATGGAGATTGCAGCTTTGACCTTGTTCAGAGTTGGTCTCCCCATTATGATGTTGTATGGTAAAGGGATGTCACCACTAGGAAGTCAATCAGTAGGCTTCTTCCTTTGCCTTTCTCTCCTATCCAGATGGGTAATTTTCTCGAACCGGCTGGATGTACCGAGTTTCCCCCGAAGCCTATGAGTGGCTGATTGAGAGGAGTGACATCCTTTTCGCTGTATTTCAACTTCCTGAGGCACTCCAGTGTGATTATGTAAACTGATGATCCGCTATCCACTAACACCCTTTTGACTCTCGTGTTGGCCATTTTCAGTTCAATGACTATGGGATCGTCGTGGGGTGTGTGTAGGGTCCGACTGGATTCCACAAAGGTCATTGCGGGGCAGTCTAGTCGGGGGTGGTGGACGTCAAGCACTTGATGCTTGAGACACTGTAGGTGGGCTTTGCGGGATCGGCCGGTTAGGCCTCCTGATGCAAAACCACCCGCAATGACTCCAACGAATCCTTTGGTGTCCCCGCTGGTTGACTGACCCAATTTTGCTTGCCTTTCTCCTCGCTTGTGTGCTTGAGGTAGCGGTTCAACTTGCCTTGGTCTGCTAGATTGTCACGAGACTTCTTGAGCTCTCTGCAGTTCTTAGTGGTGTGTCCACACTCTTTGTGGTACTCACACCACTGGCTCTTATCTCTCCAAGCGAAGGATGTTCTGATGGGAGGTGGGCGGGGAAGCATGGACTTCTCTTTTATATCCCAGTAGATCTCTCTTCTGTTGTTGCTGAATTGGGGGTCGTTGCCATGCTCACAGAACCTGTCTGACCAACCTCCCGTCTTTTGTTGTTTCGGTTGGTCCTTGTGATTTCCTTCTTACTTCCATCATCCGAATGGCGACATATGTCTGTTGCCTGGATGAATCGCTGTCCCCGGTTCATTGCTTCGGAGAAGGTTTTTACTTCATTTTCTGCCAAGGACCATTTCAGCCGACCGGGATGAAGTCAGAACATCAGAGAGGCAAATGCTACCGCGTCCTGAAGGTTCGACACCTTCAGCGACTCTTCATTGAATCTTTTGATGTAGTCGGCTAGATTCTCATTCTTTTCCTGTCTGACCGCCATCAAGTGAAGACTTGTTTTCTTATGTCTCTTCCCCGCAACAAACTGGTGGATGAATACGTCATCTAGTACCGAGAAATAAGTTATGATTCCAGCAGGGAGTTCTTAAAACCAGTTCAGAGCCAATCCCTTTAATGTTGTGGGAAATAAAACAGCACTAAGTGGCTTCACATCCGGTTTGAACGCTCATTTGAGCCTTATACGTAGCCACGTGATCATCCGGTTCGATAGTGGGTGTTTTAATCTTTCCCGGGCTGGGTGCCTCTAGGATTGCTTGACTGAATAGGACCATGAACTTAAGAGCTCCACTGTTGATCCGAACGGGTTTTGATTGGGCGGAGTCACCATGCCCCTCCCGTTGAGCGGCTTTCTTGTCTAGAATGTATCTGGCGTCCAGCCCTTTGCTGAGGCGCTTCTTGTTGAGGAAGTGTCGAGCATCGTTGGGTTTTTTCCCGACATTGCCCCTGGGTGATTTGGACACGTGGGTCTCTTCTCCCTGCCGAGCGGATCTTCCCTTAGACAGATGACGCTCCTCCACCCCCTGCCCAGATCGTTGCCGATTATGTTAGCTGTCTTCTCTTGCTTATGATCGTTGCCGGCTAGGCTGAACATGGGCAGAGCGGTGAATGTTTTCTTCCTGAAGGGAAGGGACCAAGACTTGATCCTAGGGTTTTGATAGAGGGCGTCCCTGTTCTGGGTTGGCCAGCATGTCCATCAGGCTACATTGCAGGGTCTGCTGAAGCTGAGCAGCTATTAAGTTGATATCTGTTGTAGATATGGGTTTGGGGTCAGCATGTTGTAGCTGTTGCGAGGGGTTAGGTTCGTTCTCGATGGACTTTTCTTCTTCGGGGTCGATGGTCTGGACTGTGGGATTCCGACGAGGGAGAGGTGAAGGTACTCTCTCGGACCTCTCTTGGCGGGTGGGCGAGGGTTCCCGTTCGGATCTTTGAGCCTGTGCTGAAGACTGTTTATTGCGACTGCTCTTGGTTGGGGCCATTACTGAGTAACAGTGATGTGATTCTTACTGAGTGGTGGCGAAGTAACTTTGTTTGTAACTTCTCCACAGACGACGCCCAAACTGTTTCCGCTGAGAAATTAAGGATTATAATTAGTGGTGAGACTTGATGTGGGCCACAAGAGCGTTCGCCTGAGCTCCGTTATCCGTACACTGGAATCCTGAAAAAGAAGATTAGACTACCCCAAGGGTGTTTTCGGGATCGCCCCTCCGACGGTCAAGTCAGTAGATGATTAAGGTAGAGAGAGAAAATCTAAAAAGAGATGATCTAGTTTGTTAGGTGAGAATTGAATACTTTCTCATTGATGAGACTGTTGGTATTTATAGTGTTGCGGATTCCCATACAGGAAGCATTGATTGGATGGGCCTCCTTGGGATCAATGGCTATGTTACCTTTTCAGGCAACAATCATTTCAATTGACCTCCTGAGATTAGGTCAACTCACAAGTGGGACCCAGTGCTGCCACCTGTCCGAGGCCTTAGGAGGCTTTTATGTTTTTATTGGGCTGCTGATTAATTGAGCCCAAACACCCATCAATTTTTTGTAATAAATAAATATTACTAATATTAAGTTGTATACGTTAAATATTAAGTCGTGATTTTTTGCTAATTTTTATTAATATGTAATTAAAGATATTTATGGTTAAAGTTGTGTATTGGAGACGTAAAGACTCAAGTGTTCCATTATTTATAGTGTGGAGGATGTATAGCTAAGAATTTAAAAAAAGCGATGTGATATTTTTCAAGCCTAAAAAGTATCGAAATGAATAAAATACTACTTCTTCAATTATTTTTTTAATTGCAATATTTTGTCCTTTTCACTATTCATATTTAATCGTTTGACTTTCTAGGTGAGCACATGTAATGTGTTTTCTAATGTTACCACTTAGCTATGATGCAGGGAAACGAGAAACATATGCGGACACGATACGGAAACGGGGAACGTCATTATCTAATTTCACATAAAAATGGAACAATTAGGAAACGTCGAACAAATAATTTACATAAAGATATTAAAAGACAATTGAAAAAATCAACTTCATAAATAATAAATTAGTACTCTATACAATTAAACTTGATTTTTATGATAGATAAGAAAGCATAAAGAGTTTTTAGCCATATACATATCAATATATCACTTAGTGACTTAGACATCATGCATGGTGGTAGTTGCGAAGAGATAGGATACTGGGCTATTAGGAAGAGAAAGAAAGAAGAGAGAGATGGGTTACGTACTAGGTTTGCGGGAGTGTCGACATACTGCTCTCATGTTGTTCTTCTATTTAATTTTTTATTTTTTAATTTTTCCTTTTTCTTACTAAACAAAAGGGAAACGTCATTTCTCTTTATTTGCCGTTTCTCATAAACTTTCAAAATCAACAAACGTTTCCTCATTTTGGACACGTTTTTAGCACGTTTCGCACGTGTGTCATGTCGTTTTAGGTGTCGGAGACACACTAGGTCAGTGGCGTATTCGTGCTTCACGGTCCCTTAAACTAGGGGTGTTCACAAAAAAACCAAAAAATCGGTCCAAATAGGCGGTAACCGTACCAAAAATAGAGGGATTAAACGGTTCGGTTACCGAACTAGCAAAAATAACGATTAAATGTTACGATTATGGTTTTTTTATCAAACAGTTAACCGAAAACCAAATACTTCCTCTGTTTCATAATAGGTGCAACATAAAGAAAGTGGGGGAATACCAAGAAATATATAGAGAGAAAGTTGGGACTACAATAAAGTAGAGTACTTCAAGTGATGGAACAAAAAAGTTGTGGTCCCCTCTTGCTTTTTGGTGGCATATTTGTAATAAGAGTGAACTTTTTTTTTACCATTTAGAGCTTGGTTGCACTTATTATGACTATTCCAAATAAGGGAAATGTTGCACTTATTAAGAAACGGAGGTAGTATATTTATTTTATTTTATTATCTTCCAACTTTTATAATAATTAGATTAATTAATCATTAGTTGTTACTAAATGTATATAGTAAGTCAGTAAGTTGTACTATTTTCCTAAAATAAAAGTCAGTGAGTATGAAAATTGTGAGTTTGTGACTTATAGTGTAGTAGTGATACTGTAGAGCTATATATAAAGTATACAATTTTTTAGTTAGTGTATGTCACTTCTAGTGATACTCCTTCCGTTTCTTTTTAATTTACACACTTTATTTTTTAGTCTGATTATTTTTAATCTACATATTGTTGCTTTTTCTATTCTTGGTAACATGTATCATCTACTTTCTCCTCTTTTTCCATCCATATCATCCACTTTTAATTTTAATACTTTAAAACACTTTTTAGTTTCGCTATCTCACTTTTCAGTTTTCTCTCATACTTTTCTTTTCTCCTGGTTCTCCCCCAAAGTGAAGTGATTAAACTAAAAAGAAACGGAGGGATCGGAGTACTACTTTGAGGAGAGAGTATTGTATCTATAAAAAAAAGTGAGTAAGTAGTATCATTTTGTACTACTATTATATATTTGGATATTATCTCAGATAACCCTGACATATATGTAACTTTTCCCTCAAATAACCCCCACATTATTACCCCTATCGCGGATAACCCTTATTGCTGGTAGCAGACCACTAATAGGGCGCCAATCCACCTTTTCACATTTAATGCCATCAACCACCTTCTTAAATGGCACCAAACACATCCAATGTCAAACCAAGTTAACGTCGTTTGTAATTCCGACAGGTGTACTCACAAATTATAAATTTAGGGTTAACCGCGATAGGGGTGATAATGTGGGGATTATTTGGAAAAAGGGCTATATGTAGGGTTATCTGAGATAATATCCCTTATATTTTTATGTCGAGAGAAAGTGAAAATATATACATATATATACATATATACATATATAGAAGTGAGTTCATATGAGAATGCATACTTAATTACATGCGAAATGAGAATGGATTTTACGCGCTATAACTCTAATGAACAAGTGATGTCACTCAAAGGAAAAAGAGATGTAACTCCAAAAAGAAAATATTAGAAAAAAATTCGAATTTTTTTTATGGGCTCGAAGTTTTTTCGGGATATAACTCTAATGAACAAGTGTTGTAACTCTAATCCAATCATATGGTTGAGAATCATTCTCATTTATCATGTAAGGAGGCATTCTCTTGTGATCCTGCCTATATATATATATATTATTCGCTTAGGCAGTTATTCGTTAGGGTTCAGAAAATGGCGAACTTGAGTTAGCATTGAATATAAGCATACATTAACACTACTCAAAGATCATTCGTCATAAAAATTTAGATTGATCGTACACGGACACTTATGCAAAAATAAAGAATTGACTAGTCAAATCCTCTAACATGAGTTCAAACCTCTAATCTACACCAAACCTCTCTTTACGAAACAAGCCACAAGGCCAAAGTTTTGTTTGTGGATTGATTACTAATGGTACAATTACACATGTGCCCACTGCCCAGGATTAGGTGGATGAAAATCCCATGTGTGTCTAGGACTCTAGGTGCCAGCAAAATTCTCATCCGCTTGTACCGTCCATTTACAATGGCACGAGAGGTCAAGGTACCGTCCGCTCTTCTCTTGGGGTAAGTGGTAGCAATACGCTCCATCTGGAGCGCAACATGATGAGGGATGTTGTATTGAAAATGGTCAGGCGTCCCTTTAAGCATGTAGCTTCCAATTAAGTACAGTTCATCCCCCCTGATTAATTGTCCTTCCACCCTCCCAAATAATGTCTGAGACATAAACCGGACCCAAATTTTAAAGATGGGTTGGTGGATGAATTTGCCCTTGCAATGTTGTAGGGTGAACTCATTTCCATCACCGGTGATGGCAAAGTAGGTGCTACGATGGTGGTAGTTAGGGGGGTGCCCAATCTCCCCGCCACATTGGACTCGAAGAACCCGTGCAAATTCCGGTAAAGTTAGGTGGAAATCCTGATTTAGCAGTCTAAAGGATATATATGAGACGGGTCTAGTTCGGGGTTTGGTAACCTTAAGACTACTATAAAATTCATAGACAAGTACAGGATATGTATTAACATGCGCGGAAAAGAATGATTCCATCCCTATTATTTTCTTTAAATCCTTGAATTCAGAGGCAATACCCAATTTATTCAAAAATTCAATATCAAGAAAGTGGGTAGGACTCACCTCACGCCCTTTTAGGCGCTGAAACCTTTCACGCTGCTCTAGCGACGAAAAGATGACATCCGGAAAAGTCTCGTCCCGGGGGACCGGTGCTGGTGGTGGTGGTGGTTGAGACCCGGTGCCGGATCCGCGACGCCTCCTCGAACTCATGTTGCTTTGAAAATGTAGAGGATTTCACACTCACTCTAATGGGTGATGATGGGAAGGGAGCTTTTCTCTCACTTTAATGGTGGAAGGAAGGTGGAAGAGAATGGATGGAAGAGATGGAATGAAAGAAAAATGAAGAGGATGGAGTGGGAGAGATGAAGTGAAAATGAGAGGAGTGATTTTGTGAAGATAGAAGTAGCTTGGATTGGAGGTTGTTAATGGTGGAGGGAGAATTTGGGGAAGAAGGTGAGAATTGGGGGTTAGGGCTTGAAGAAGAGAGAGAAAGAGATTGGGAGATGAATAAGAAAAATGAGTGGGGGAAATCCCGATTTAATGAAACCGGGCAGACGGCCCGATCGGGCGAGAACAACCCGATTCGTCGGGCGATTTTCTTCTTCAGGTTGCCAGATTCTTGCCACGGGCCCAATCGGGCGGTAGACTGCGTGGCCCTAGGACCTGACAGAGAGCTTCCCGATCGGGCGGGGATGCCCAATATAATCGGGCTCTTTAATTTTCGTTGACGGAAGACTGCCTGATCGGGCGGAATGGCCCGATCACATCAGGCGCTTTTCTTTTTGGTTCTTGTCATAACTTCTTCGCGGGCCCGATCGGACGGCGGAGCCCGATTCTATCTGGCGGATGCCCAAACAGCCCTTTTTCTCGGAATTTTGCGATCTTTTCCATGGCAAAATGGACCTAGCTATTATGCGCAAAATTCCTGCACACATATAACCTCAAGATGATGATTAGTACCCTCTCACTATCTTACCAAAACTACGAAACTGGAAAAACTAAAAACAAAAAAGGAAGAACAGGAAAGGGAAAATCGGGTTGCCTCCCGAGTAGCGCTGGTTTATAAGGGTCCCGCACGACCATAATGCCGCATCCCTCAAACAGAAGGGGAAGGGGGTTGGAGGTATAATTCCTCCACGATCCAAAGAAGAGCTCCCGTATGATAAAGCTTTAAGCGTTGGCCATTAACCTTGAATTTTTCACCTGTTGCATTCATCACCTCAATAGAACCAAACTTGTTAACATTAGTGACAGAAAATGGACCAGACCACCTAGACTTCAACTTACCACGGAAAAGTTTTAATCTAGAGTTGTACAATAAGACCTTGTCACCAATTGAGAACTCTCTACTCAAAATTTTCTTATCATGCCATCTCTTAGTGCGCTCTTTGTAGAGACGCGAACTATCATAAGCATTCAGCCGGAGTTCATCAAGTTCATTAATCTGCAAAAGGCGTTTCTCTCCTGCTAACTTAGCATCAAGGTTCAGCTCCTTAACAGCCCAAAAAGCCTTGTACTCTAGCTCAACAGGTAAGTGACATGCTTTCCCATAAACTAACCTGTAAGGGGTGGTGCCAATAGGGGTCTTAAAAGCAGTTCTGTAAGCCCATAGGGTGTCATCTAATTTGTCACTCCAATCCTTCCTAGATTTAGCTACCACCTTCTCTAAGATAGTCTTTATCTCACGATTAGACAGTTCTACCTGCCCACTTGTCTGAGGGTGATAAGCTAGGCCAGTCCTATGGTAGACACCATACTTTTTATGCAGAGCCTCGAAAGTGCGTTTGTGAAAATGAGGTCCACCATCACTTATGACAACCCTTGGTACCCCAAACCTTGGAAAGATAATCCTTTTAAACATTTTCATAACGACTTTGGAGTCGTTAGTTGGTGATGCAAGGGCTTCTACCCACTTAGACACATAATCATAAGCAATAAGTATGAAATTATTGCCAGATGAAGAAGGAAAGGGGCCCATAAAATCAATACCCCATACATCAAATAATTCAACTTCCAAAATGGGAGTTTGGGCATCTCATGTCTACGGGAAATATTTCCCGTTCGTTGGCATGCATCACAGGACTTAACAAAGGTACTAGCATCATGAAATAAAGTAGGCCACTAAAAACCAGATTGAAGTACCTTAGCAACGGTTTTGGAGGGCCCAGCATGGCCTCCACATGGCAGGGAGTGGGAGTGCTTTAGAATGTCATGCACCACCCATTCTGGAATACATTGCCTATAGATGGTGTCAGTGCAAAACTTGTACAGTAGAGGGTCGTCCCAAAAATACTTTTTAGCCTCATGGAGGAATTTCTTCCTCTGCTGGTAACTCAGCTCTGGTGGAGTCTGTTCACTCACACAGAAGTTGGCGAAGTCGGCATACCACCGGGTGACAGAAGTGACTGCCAGGAGCTTATCATCAGGAAATGAGTCATCAATGGGTAGACCTTCTTCCATGTCTTCATACTGCAATCTGGACAGGTGATCAGCCACTACATTTTCTGCTCCCTTTTTATCTCTGATCTCTAAATCGAATTCTTGGAGCAGTAAAATCCATCGAATGAGTCTAGGCTTGGCCTCCTTTTTGGCTAGGAGGTACTTCAATGCAGCATGGTCGGTATAAACAATAACCTTAGACCCCAGCAAATAAATCCTGAACTTGTCCAGTGCATAGACCACAGCTTGAAGCTCTTTCTCAGTGGTGGCATAGTTAACTTGAGCTTCATCTAGTGTCTTACTAGTGTAGTATATCGCATGGAGGATGTTGTCCTTCCTCTGACCAAGCACAGCTCCCACAGCATAGTCGCTAGCATCACACATAATCTCGAATGGAAGGTTCCAATCCGGAGATCGAATGATTGGAGTAGCAATCAAAGCTTGCTTGATCATGTTGAAAGATACAAGACAGTTATCAATAAACAGGAACGGGGCATCCTTGAGGAGCAACTGAGTAAGTGGTTTAGCAATTTTAGAGAAATCCTTGATGAAGCGGCGATAAAACCCCGCATGACCAAGGAAGCCTCGCACCCCTTTTACATTCACAGGAGGGGGGTAATTGCTCAATCACTTGAATTTTTGCTTTATCCACCTGGATGCCACGTTCAGAGATAATATGACCAAGTACCACTCCTTCAGTAACCATGAAGTGGCACTTCTCCCAGTTCGGTACAAGATTGACATCATCACACCTTTTCAAAACTTTAGCCAGATTTAGCAAACACGCATCAAAATCAATTCCATACACGCTAAAGTCATCCATAAACACTTCCATAATGGACTCAATGAACTCAGAAAAAATGGCCATCATACAACGTTGGAAGGTGGCGGGGGCATTACATAATCCAAATGGCATCCTTCGATAGGCAAAGGTACCATAAGGGCAGGTAAAGGTGGTCTTCTCCTGGTCATCTGGGTGGATAGGGATTTAGAAGAAACCTGAATACCCATCTAGATAACAGAAATAAGAGGGACAGGCTAGTCTTTCCAACATTTGGTCAATGAAGGGGATGGGAAAGTGATCATTTTTGGTGGCAACATTTAATTTCCTATAGTCAATGCACATACGCCAACCAGTTACTACTCTTGTAGCAATTAATTCATTTTTTTCATTTTTAACAACAGTAGTACCTCCATATTTAGGAACCACTTGAACTGGACTCACCCACTTGGAGTCAGCAATGGGGTAGATGATTCCAGCATCAAGCAATTTCATAACCTCTTTCTTAACCACTTCCTGCATATTGGGGTTCAAACGACGTTGGCCTTGTATACTAGGACGATGATCATCCTCTAAGTGAATTCTATGCATGCAGAAGTCAGGGCTTATGCCTTTCAAATCATCAATATTATATCCAATGGCTTGTTTATGTTTTTTCAAAACAAACAAAAGTTGAGACATTTGACCATCATTCAATGAAGCACTAACAATCACAGGATAATTTTCAGATTCATCCAGAAAAGCATAGCGAAGAGAAGGGGGAAGAGGTTTCAGTTCAGGTCTCTTTACCTCTACCGGTTGAGTATCATATACTAACTGTTCCTTGTCATGAGTGGTAATACCGTCAAGCTTTTCCCATGTAAGAACCGCTTCCGAGTCATCCACTACAACACCCAAGGGATTACCATCACCTGTAGAAGATGCAAAACAAAGCAAATCCTCCACAGGATCCCGCAGAAGGGATTGAGGCATATCATCGTTAACTAGCACATCAATGACATCAATTCTATAACAGGTTTCCTCTAGCATGGGACTTTTTAAGGCATTGGTCAAACTAAAGGTCACCTTGTCATCTCCCACAGTTAAAGTTAATTTCCCATTCTTAACATCTATTACAGCTCCAGCAGTATGAAGGAATGGTCTCCCTAAATTAATTGGGATCTGAGTATCCTCTTCCATGTCAAGCACAACAAAATCCACATGAATAAAAAATTTACCTACTCTCACAGGGACGTCCTCTAGGATACATAAGGGGTATTTGACAGAACGGTCAGCCATTTGAAGAGTAATATTGGTACATTTTAAATCTCCCATGTCAAGCTTTTTGCATACAGTAAGGGGCTTGACACTAACACTAGCACCCAAATCACATAAAGCCTTATCGATAAAATTGGTGCCAATGTTACAAGGGATAGAGAAACTCCTCGGGTCTTTCAATTTAGGAGGGGACTGATTTTGCAAAAGAGCACTACATTCCTCCGTGAAAGCTACAGTCTCAGTTTCATTAAAGGCTCTTTTTCTAGTCAGAATTTCCTTCAAAAATTTAGCATATGCAGGAACTTGAGTAATAAGTTCAGTAAAAGGGACAGTTACCTGCAGATGCTTCACTATCTCCAAAAACTTACCGAGCTGATGATCAAGCTTAGTCTTCAATAATCTATTGGGGAACGGTACCTTGATCACAAGAGTGGGAGGTGGAAATTTTTCAGCTACTATCTGCTTCTCTGCATTGCTGGCCTCCTTAGGAGCTGTGGAATTGTCAGTGACAGCTTCATCCTTGTCGGTCCCAACCGGATCAACTTTAGGCATCTCTGGACTATCATACCGCGTTCCACTCCTAAGAGTGATGGCATTGGCAGTATCTCTTGGTTGCATGGGTTGTGAAGGTAATGACCCAGGCGACCTACTAGCAGAAGAACTAGCCAACTGAGCTAGTTGAGTCTCCAACATCTTCTTATGCGTACCCAAGTTTTCCAACTGAGCCTTTGTGTCGGCTTGAAAGGCATTAAAACCTTTCTGCATCTGAAACATCATATTCTTCAGCTCTGTCATGGCTGGGTCAGTAGGAGGAGCAGGTGGTTGTGGAGCCTGATTTCTCTAAAAACCAGGAGGAGCTTGTTGTTGAGGTTGATATTGTTGAACCTGATTCTGTGGGACATATGGTTGTTGAGGTTGAGGATTCAACACATTATTGCTCCGATATGAGAGGTTGGGGTGATTTCTGTACCCGGGGTTGTAAGTGTTAGAATATGGATTGAACTGGCCCCTAGGTTGTGACTGAAACGCATTAACCGCCTCACAGTCGCTCCCGACATTAGAAGATAGGAGCGCAGGGCACTCTTGACAGTTGTGCCCTGGTATCCCACAAGCATCACAAATGGGAGCAATATAATTAGAAGCACTAGCCATCGCATTAACACTCATATGGGAGGAGTCATTACCTAGCTTCAAAGAATCAATCTTCTGGTTTAGAGCAGCTAGTTGCCCGGACAGTAAAGAAATGGCCTCGACATCATGTTTCCCTCCCTTCTTCATGGAGGAACGAATGGTAGATGCCTGATTAGAAGCGAGTTTCTCCAGAAGTTCATACCCCTCATCAATGGCTTTATCCATGAAAAACCCACCGTAGGCTCCATCAATTACCCTCCTTGTATCTGCATCAACTCTAGTGTAGAAAATCTGACACAAATACCACTAGTCTAAACCATGATGAGGACAAAGGCGTTGCAGATCCTTGAACCTCTCCCAAGCTTCATATAATGATTCTCCAGGGTCTTGGGTGAAAGTTACTATGGCATGACGCATATCTGCAGTCTTTTGGTAAGGATACCACTTGATGAGGAAAATTTTGGATAGTTCTGCCCAGGTGGTGATGGTGGAAGGCAGCTTATTATACCAAAATAGAGCCTTGTCGTTCAGAGAGAAACCAAATAGGATGAGTTTCATATCATCGGCAGTAACACCAGCTTGTTTCTGAGTAGCACAACATTGTAAAAACCGCTGCAGGTGCTGATTTGGGTCTTCAAATGGTAACCCAGCAAACTGATTATTCTGAACCATATTCAGAACATGAGACTTGATTTCAAAGTTTGTAGCAGCAATGGTAGGCATCCGGACCCCAGTGGGTACATTGTCAGGCGAAGGTTGTGCATAATCTCTGAAGGTTGGTTTAGCTTCGCCACCCATTATAACAGTAATAGGTGAAGATGATGGAGTAGGTGTCTTTTGGGATGGTGTCCCTGCAGACAACTTCGCTTGCTTAGCTTGCTTTCTGAGTCTACGAGCAGTCTTTTCAATCTCCGGATCAAATGGAATGAGATTTGAGGATTTCAATTTCCTGCTCATACACGAAAAACACTAAAACAAACGTGAAATGCTCCAAAGAACAGGTGTTCTTCAGAGTAGAGGTTAGTGTAATACTATAATTCAGACAAAATAAAAATAAACCGTCTCCCCGGCAACGGCGCCAAAATTTGACACGCTAAAGTCGTATCACCTTATCAAATATAACCTAAGGTCCACTAACAAGTAGTCAGAGAAGTCAGGATCGAATCCACATAGAGAAAGTTATATTATTGTATCTGAATTCTAATATTATACTAACTAAATCAGTTGAAATTGGGTGTGTGACTAAACTAATAGGCAAATGATAGAACTAAAATGTGAAGGTAAGAATCAATTAATAAAGAACTAGGACTATGGATCACTATGCATACAATTCGGGAAATCAGAGACGAATAATAACTACCCAATAAGTCAATTTATCTAGGGCACATGTAATTTCTCTCAAACATTACCTCCCTCAAAGATCACCTAGCCGCTCTCGCATGGTCAAGGATCACTATGCCTAATGATTGAAAGCCTATACGAAATCTCTCCTCTCGAAGTAGATTCAATATTGCGATAATAGAAATACAAATCAGGCCTAATTCATAAATCTAGCATGAACGATTCAATCACAGGAAACAATTGAAATAAAGGGTAATTATACTAATCTATCAATCCCTCATTGCATACATAGATCCCCACAAACCTAGAAATAAAACTACTCACTCATGCTTGAGAAAACAATAACAAAATCCATGTAAAAATTCATACTTTGAACTATTGCAAATAACTAAGAAATTAATCTAATCAATAATAGAGAAAACAATAAAGAGGATTACCAAATTGAAGAATTATATTAAACTTGCGAATAATCCAAAGGTTTGATCTTGAATCCACAATGAAAAGTAGTAAAACTAGGGTTCTTGAGAGAAACTATGAGAGAATAAGGATCAAAAACAAGATCAATAGTAATATTCTGATTTTTGCTATTTATACTCATCCTAAAATAACTAGGAAAAGTCTTGGAAAAATAGCAAGAAAATCATTAAAAATGCGTGCCAGGTTAAGTCGCCCGATCGGGCCAAGTCTGCTCGATCTAATCGGGCGCAAAGCAGCAGCAGAGCTCCAAAACTAGGCCTCGCACGATTCAATTGGGCCGACACGCCCGATGCAATCGGGAGGACCATCAACTCTGAGCTTCTAAGCCATAACAATGCTCAAGCACGCCCGACTGAATCGGGCCCGCAACAACAACTGGTATCACTCTTGCAAGCGCCCGATTGGGCGTGTCCTGCCCGATCTGATCGGGCTCAGGTTCGGTTCTTCATTCTTGGCTCTAAATGCCAAGTCTTCAATTCTTCTTTGCTCATGGATCCCGTAAAGTATCCTCGGGACTTTGAAACTCCGCATAGAACCTCTCTAGTCCAGTGTAATGGTCAAATAATAGAAGAAAATAGGGAGATAACTCCCTAAAACCTGCAATCAGACACTGAACAGAAAACCACAACTAGATGGAGAAAGTTAGCATAAAATGGCTCCTAAGAGCACTATTGATACACATTTTAGCTCAAATATAGGGGGAAAAACACTATATAAAACCATAACATCACCGGCTTACATCACTGAGGAGATACCGGTTCACTCCACAGTCATTTATTCCATACAGGAACAATTGGCACTAGAAGGAGGGGAGAACTGTACCTTTAGTCTTAAGCCATAATCTTGCCAGCCTACTTGCCTGACTCATGGATCCTAAGCAGATTTATGGGATGTCGGAAACCGATGACAACAACAATATCGTGGGGGATAGACCTCCCGACTTCGAGACCCCGCAACCAATGGTTGGGTCCTCCAAGCCACCAACTAAAAAGGATAAGAAGGCCACTGAGACCCCTCAACCCAACATATTCGAAGCGTTGCAACACATGTTCAGCCCTGAACAGCTCCGGAGCGCTGCCGAGGTCTTCCAAGCCATGGCGAGTCAGACTCCACCAATCGGTTGTGCTAGCAAGCGTTCCCTGAATAGGCCACACAGTCCTGTGAGAAAGATACGTTGTCTCGCAACTGGCCGATAGGGTGACCCAAGCCGGCATGATCAGGATCAGGGGTGAATTAAAAGACTCCCATAGAGCATATGGGGGAAGGAGATGAAGAAGATAAGCAATCATCCCAATCCAGGAGGGAGAGTGAGTATGCCCGACGCCGAGCACCGGTATCTCTCCGGAACTCTCCTTTCTCGACGGCCATACTCCAAGAGCCGATGGAGAAGAACAAGATGCCGACATGTAAGTATGACGGCAAGACAGACCCTGAGGACCACATCTCTGCTTATGAGGGACACATGCTGCTATACACCGACACCGACTCTGTTTGGTGCAAAGTGTTCCCTTCCACTTTGTCTGGCCTGGCACAGACTTGGTTTAAAAGCATATCGCCGGCAATTATATTTGATTTCCGGCAGCTCACACCCATGTTTGTGACACACTTCGTCAACAATAAGCGTAGGGAAAAGACTACCGGTGAGCTGATGTCTATCAATCAAGGAGAGATGGAAAGCCTGAGGGATTATATCGGCCGCTTTAACTCTGAAGCCGTCACCATTCCCAGTTTACAGCACCAGGTCGCAATGCTAGCACTGATGTCCGGTCTAAAGGAAGGCACTGCCTTCAGAAGCTACCTGGGCCGCAAGAAGTTGACCAGCCTGACCGAAGTCCTCGGAAATGCCAATGAATTTATCCGGGGAGAGGAATTTGACAAGGCAAGGAGAAAGAGAAAGAGAAAAAGAAAGAAAAGGACAAAGGTAAATATCGGAAAGACATAGAGTCTAACAGTTCTGGTAGAAGGGAGGAGCGTAACTCGGTGAAAGAGAGCCAAGAAGGACGGCCACACCATTACCACAACTACACTCTCCTGACAAAATCCAGGGTCGAGATCTATGAGTTGCACAAGAAGGATGACAAGTGGCAACGACCTAGAAAGATGTATTACAAGGGTCGTGACAAATCGAAGTGGTGTGATTTCCACAGAGATTATGGTCATATCACGGACGACTGCAAAGACCTGATAGATGGAATTGATGACCTGATACGGAGAGGCTACTTCAAGCAGTATCAGGCAAGAACTGACCGAGAGGGGTCACCTAGAGAAGAAGACGGCAACAGGAAGCCGGTAAAAGAAAGAATAACTGAAATACATGTCATCTCAGGCGGACCCGTTCATGGTGGTAGTATTCACGGCGCCAAAGCTAGTCTGAATAAGGTAAGGCACCAAGTGAATTACCACAATACTGGTCAATGGCTAGCACCTCAACCACGCCGTCTGTAGCTTTCACAGCGGAGGACGCTAAGGGGATCATCTACCCGCATGACGATCCCTTGGTAGTGTCTCTGCAGATTTCTACGGCGATGGTTCATCGCATTCTGGTGGATGGTGGTAGTTCTGCTAATATCTTGTTTATGCCCACATTCGAGAAGTTGGGCCTAGGGAGGTCATGTCTCAAGCCGGTCGCATACCCGGTAATCGGTCTCACAGGGCATCTGTCGTCTCTGAGGGCACCATCAAGCTACCGGTTAAGCTGAGGGAAGGATCCCAGTCTAGAGATCTCATGGTGGAATTCCTGGTAGTGGATGTGCCGGCAGCTATAGGGCGGCCACTGATCCACGACGCTCAGGCCGTGGTGTCCACCTACCACTTAACGATGATCTACACGACAAATCATGGAAAGCCGGAAAGGTTGAAAGGGAATCAAAAGTCAGCCAGAGCTTGCTATCTGACGGCTCTAAAGAATTCGAATCACAAACGAACGGCTGAGTCTCCGCCGTCAGAAAGAAAAAGGCGACGGGTAGAGAATAAAGCAAACAAAGATCTATCAGTGGAAAACTTTGAGGGAAGGCCGGTAGATTTGCTAAGACCTAGCCTAGAAGGAGAGACCGAGGAAGTCAGTCTCGAGCAGAATAGACCGAAGAGAACGGTCAAAATTGGGGCCGACTTGGCGGATGACGTCAAGGTAAACCTCATAAGTTTATTGCGAAGCAACGCTGATGTCTTTGTATTTTCAGCAGACGAGATGCCGAGCATTGACCCCGCGTTCATGGTACACCGGTTGAAAGTCAGCGAAGACGTACGACCGGTGAAACAAAAGAAAAGGAACTTCTCGGCTAAAAAGAATGATGCCATTAAGGACGAGGTAGATAAGCTGCTAGCGGCCGATTTCATCGAGCCCTGTGACTACCCGGAATGGTTGGCAAATGTGGTAATGGTGAAGATAGCCAATGGGTCTTGGCGGATGTGTGTAGATTTCACCGACTTGAACAAGGCTTGCCTCAAGGACTGTTACCCATTGTCCAAAATCGACCAATTGGTAGACTCTACTAGCGGCCATGCGCTACTCAGCTTTATGGACGCCTTCTCTGGGTATCATCATATCAGCGTCCTGGAGTCTGACAGGAAGAAGGCGGCATTCATCACAGATGTCGGTGTCTATGCATACAAGGCTATGCCGTTCGGCCTGAAGAATGCTGAAGCTACCTACCAGAAGCTGGTAGATAAGATATTCGTACATCAGAAGGGCCGAAATGTTGGAGTATATGTAGACGATAGCATCGTCAAGAGCATCACTGAAGAAGCCCACATCACTGATCTCGAGGAAACCTTTGCGACTCTCCGCAAGTATCAGATGAAGCTGAACCCCAAGAATTGTGTGTTTGGAGTAAGATCCGACAAGTTCCTCGGGTTCATGGTCAGTGAGAGGGGGATAGGCACCAACCCCGACAAGATCAGGGCGATAAGTGAGCTACCGAAACCCAGGAGTATCCGGGACATTCAGAAGCTGACTGTAGGATGGCGGCACTGACTAGATTTGTCTCTAAGTCGGCCGAGAAGGACCTACCGTTCTTCAAGGTCCTGAGGGGGGATGAGAAGTTCGAGTAGGGGATGATAAGTTCGAGTAGGGGGATGAAAAGAGACAAGGCTTTGACTCTCATTGCCGACCATTACACTTCAAACAGTTATTGACCATTACCCGACCCGAGATGGGGGATAAGTTGCAGTTGTACGTCTTGGTATCGGTCAAGACGGTAGCAGCGGTATTGCTGGTGGAAAAAGATAAGTAGCAGCACCCTATCTATTTTGTGAGCTATGTACTGGATGGAGCAGAGCAGACATATGAATTTTTGGAGAAAATGGCATATGTCGTGCTGATAGCGGCAAGGAAGCTCCGGCCATATTTTGACTCTCATACCATCCAAGTGCTCACAAACCAGCCGCTAGAGAAAGCGCTTCATAAGCTTGACACAACGGGTAGGCTGCAGAAATGGGCAATCGAGGTATCTAAATTCGACATAGAATACCGGCCATGTACGACCATTAAGGCTCAAGCTTTGGCCGACTTCATAGTCGAGACCACGTGCGAAGAGACAGAGGAGCCAACCGGTACCTGGTAAATATTTGTGGACGGCTCAGCGGCCCAAACAGGAGCAGGTCCGGAGTGGTCATGACGTCTCCAGAAGGGGACACATTTGAATATGATGTCCGCTTTGGGTTTAAGGCGTCCAACAATGAAGCGGAGTACGAAGCAGCGATAGCAGGAATCAACTTGTGCATAGCGGCTGGAGCCAAGAAAGTACAGGATAACAACCGATTCCCAGCTCATATCAAGCCAGATCGAAGGCACCTATGAAGCCAGAGAGCCGGTAATGCAGAGGTACCTACAGAAGGTAAAGCAGTACGGCAGAACTTCGAGGTAGTGTTGGTTCCCCGAACTGAGAACATGGTTGCTGATGCCTTATCCAAGCTAGCTAGCTTAAGTACTACAGATCTCAAGCGCAGTGTCATGATAGAGATGTTGCCGGAAAGAAGCATAGATGCCGCCAAAGCGGAAGTAAACGAAGTCAGTCAGGGAACAGAATGGTACAACGAGCCATTGGCGTACACACTGACAGACAGTCTACCTACCGACAACATGGCGGCAAAGAAGCTGAAAAGAGAAGCCTTGTGGTTCTGCGTTTTTCAAGGGTAGCTATACAAGAAAGGTCTTTTACTCCCACTCCAAGGTCCGTAACGTCCCACGAGGCCACGAAGATCATAGAAGAAATCCACGAAGGAGTATGTGGAAACCATATCGGAGGAAAGACATTAGCACTGAAGGCCCTGAGAGCTGGTTTCTATTGGCCAACAATGCTAGCAGATGCACAAGCCTAAGTGAAGAAATGCGACAAGTGCCAAAGGTTTGCACCGGTCATTCACCAGCCGGCAAATGACTTGCAGCCAATCCTGAACCCAATCCCTTTCGCTAAGTGGGAGGATGGATACCATAGGACCGTTCACACCAGCATCTGGAGGAAGGAAGTTCCTGATAGTAGGAATTGATTACTTCACAAAATGGATTGAGGCGGAGCCGACTGCAAAGATAACGGTAAGTCAGGTCAGGAAGTGCATCTGGCAGAACCTCATCACAAGGTTCGAAATTCCTATGGGGGTAGTTATGGACCATGGCGTCCACTTTGATTGCGGACCAATAAAGAACTTCCTGAGTCCCTACGGTATCAAGTTTGCATACTTGTCAATGTGTCATCCCCAGTGCAACGGCCAAGCTGAAGCCGCCAATAAGCAAATCTTGAACGCACTCAAGAAGAAGCTGGATGACTTGAAAGGTGCATGGGCCGACATGGTCCCAGCTGTATTATGGTCCAACCGGACCACCAAGAAAGAAGCAACCGGGGAAACCCCATTCAAGCTGGCATTAGGGTCGAGGTTGTGCTACCGGTCGAGGTTGGGTTACCAAATTGGCGGATTTTGAACTGCGACCCAGAGTTGAATGACAAATTGCACAGGGAAGACCTTGATCTCTTGCCAGAGGTAAGACTCCCTACTGAGCTTAAGTCGGTCGCTTACAAAGACCGAATAAGCAAGGCCTAAAACAAGAGAGTCAAAAGTCGGCTAATTGAGAAAGGGGACTTAGTCCTCAAACGCACAACGGCTATAGGGAAGGCCCATGCTGAGGACAAATTGACTACCAACTGGGAAGGACCCTACCTAGTGAAGGAGGAAATAGTTCCGGGGGCATACCAGCTGGAAGCCATGTCAGGCAAGCTGCTCAAGAATTGCTGGAATGCCAGCGTGCTCAAAAAATACTTTGTTTAATTGCTTGCTTAGTTAAATTGCATAGCTAGTAATAAAACGGCTTTGTTGTCGTGTTAGCATTACTTATTAGTACGGCATTACAACCGAAACTAGTATCATTTCCTACTATCTAATTAATAATTCTGGTATGACCGGGAAGGGCCACTTGTAATAAGATGTGCACCTTCAAACATTCTTGTCATACAGTTCGTAGCTCCTTGACGGTCAATGACCTAAGCGGATTTGCCGTCAAGGGAAATTGAAAATATATAAATGGAGTTCCTTGACGGTCAACGATGTAAGTGGATCTGCCGTCAAGAGAAACCAAAGCGAGGCAAAAAATTGTTCCTTGACGGTTAATGACCTGAGTGGATTTGTCGTCAAGAGAAACTAAAACAATTCAAAAATAGTCCATTGCCGGTCAATGACCTAAGTGGATCTGCCGGTAAGGTCAACTAAAAATCCAGCTTTTCAGGTTGGTCAACGACCTGAGAGGATCTGCCAACACACATGTCGACCAATGACCTAAGTGGATTTACCGACAGGGAGCAACTCGCACGCCGGCCAACAACCTTAATAGGATATGCCGGGTCGACACATTCTTAATATTAATGAATTCTAAGCTATCAATCCGTAACTTACTCGGGTTTGCCGATAAAAACTGTTAATAGTTTATCGGTCTGCAATGTATATGGACTTGCAGATATAAGATACCAGTTTCTAAAATACGGAAGCTAAATGGATAATAACATTCATTTGAATAAAAGCTTGGATAAATACTATCATTACAAAAAGCCGGAACGGGCAATATTTCATGTTATCAAAAGCATTACTAAATAAGCCGCAAGGGGCCAAACCAAACACAAGAGCTAGGGAGAAAAGAGTGCGGCTTAAGCGACAACAGCGTTATCGTCCTCGGTGTCAGAAAACTCTGCTCTCGGGTCGACGTTTGCAATATCCGCTTCAGTAACGCCATTATCTAGAGTCTCACCCTCCACCGGAAGCTCGAAGGCCCTATCTTCATGAGCCTTCTCGACCGCCTGCCAATCGATGTCGTGAATGGCGTGCTTGGCGCATCGCATAGTAGCGGACAATCCATCGTTATAGCGGTTACGGAGATGGCTCACAAATTTAATCGAGCAACGGTAGTCAGACACCGCCATCTCCGTGGCCCTAACTTGCTTCTCCCTTAACTCCTGGAGCTCCTTCTGAGCTGCCAGCTTAAGACCCTTCTCAAGCTCCAACTCTTGCTCCAAAGTCTCCCTGGCTGAGAGCTTGTCTGAGAGTTTCGTCACCTTCAAAGCGGTCGCCTCGTACTTATCGGCCTTCTCTCGGAGTCTCTTATTTTCCTCCTCGAGTTTCACCGCCTCAGCCAGTTTGAGACGGATGCCATCCAACTCCTCCTGCTGCTTCTTTATTTGTTGGGCACTGGCCATTTTATGATCCAGGCTGGTAAAATACCCGCTCTGGTAAAAAGGGTAAAAATCCAGCAACTCTTTGCCTGATTGAGCAGCCTGCGACCAAAGCCGGTAACCCCGTCAATACAGATGCAGAATAGGACGAATGTTAACAAAAAAAATATACCAGTATGAAAGCTTACCAGAGCAAGATGATGAGCATGCGTAGCAGCAACCGTCTGCAAATCCAGGTCTGGCATGTCAAGTTTCAGCTGCATGGCTCAAAGTAGCCGGTACCCAAGAGTCTCTCCTTCCAAGGGACGGTCTAGAAGTAGAGACTCGTCGTCCCCAACGTCCAACGCCAGATTAAACTTACCGCCGGGACCGACGGGATAGCGGGTCCATATCATCTTAACCGGCTCAGGAACCGGCACTAACAACCTTTCCAGGGCGCCCGGTTGTTTGCGCCTCTTAACGGCAGCAAGCTCCGGCACCAGGTCAGGCAGGCGAAGGTGCTTGTAAATTTTGGGCCTCAGAGTACCCAAGGGACCTGGCGGCGGTGTAGGGGCATTATCATCTGAGGAGAGGGTGAGCGGCATTTTCGACACCTCCCGCCCCTTTCTCTCCATCCGTCTTACCCTCAATGGAAGGGCAAGGCGTCTTCTTTGGCCGCTTCTCGTCCCCAACATCAGTATCTTCCTGGCCGTGCTTAGCCGCTCCAGGAGATTTGGACTTGGTAGGAGCTTTGACAGCCGTCTTCGAAGGCGGGGTGGCAGGATCCTGCTCAGTTTTATTGTCGTTTCCGCTGCCGGCATCGGCAGTTTTTCCGCCTCGGCTACCAGAGGAGGGCGGAATGGAGGTATAACGGCGCAGTGGTTTGGGAGGCATGTTGGATATTGGAATCTGAACCGTGTTCAAATGCAAAGCCTCTCGTATCAAGTGCTCCCGGCCTACAAAAATAGATAAAAACAACCAAAGTTACTTTCTCCTAAATAAGGACATAATGCATAACTAAAAATCATAAAAAAGACGGTATCAGACTACCACAACAACACTGTAACCTTACCATGAGGATCAGCCTGGCAAAAACCCAAAGCTGAAAGGGCTGGGTTGGCCGGTATATAAGAGGCATGGGGAAGCCATATCTTCGGAACCAGCTTGGGCTTCGCCCCATCCTTAGGCGCCCGGACAAGCCGACTATCAAAATAATTGAAGGTCGTCTTCTCTCTTGGGGTCAGACCACGATCCGGTATGTGCTCCATTCTTGTTCTCGGCTTAACAAAGTATTGCCGAAGGGGAAAATCATCCGGAACCCGTAGCCAGAAAAATCGAAACCGCCATTCCTTCAAGGAGGTCAGCTAGGGGTATATCGTCAACTTATGGTGGCAAGTATACATGGATAGCCATCCCCCACCTAGACCATCCTCCTTCTCGGCCTTGGAACGTTTTTTATTGCCTTTGTCCTTGCCGGCTGCAGCTAATCCGTCTCCTTTCAGCCAATGCAACTTCCTGAAAAGATTCGGTGTTTCCGGAAATCTCTTGAATCTTATTGTCCAAGCATAGGCGATCAGATTTCGCCAAGATAGCGGTGTGAGCTGAGCAAGGAAGATGTTGAAGGCGTTCAAAATTTTGACAGTGAAAGGGTCGACCGGAAACCTCAGCCCGAAATCTAGTTGATGGGTGTAAATGGCTACATGGCCAGCGGGGCAATCGGTCACCACGCTCCCTTCATCAGGTAATACCAGTGTATACCCCTCTGGGAAAGCGAATGCCACGGCCGCTTTGTGGCCAAAATCATGGAATAGGCATGTCTGGCGCCATTTATTATCTATCTCCTCAAAGGAAGGGCTACCCTTCGCCACTACCGGCAAGAAAGGGTGGTGCACTTCCTCATCATCCTCATCATCCTCCGGTATTACTTCCGGTGGATCTGCATCATCATCATCCGCCTCCAAATTGGCGGTCTCATCGTCTTCAAACATGGCACGCTCAACACTAAGGACGTCATCCTCATTGACGTCATCATCCTCCTCCTCATCCAAGGTCCCATTGCTTGCCGAATGTTCTTCATCCACATTTATTACCAGTGGCTAGGTCCGGGAAAAGTCGGGGTGACTTCTCAGCAATTCCTAACATGCTACCATAATGACCGGATGGTATGACGGCGGACAAGGGAGAAATGTCCAAGATTGAGGATTTATCCGACAACATTGCTGGTGAGGGAATGGTTGGTTCAACCCTACCTGAGGTGCTACAGTCCCTACCAGATTTGGACCTACGCTCTTTAGTCACGTCTACAGTCGGCGGGTTTTCAGACCCTAAAGAGGCCCCAGGACTAGCAGTAGCGGACCTACCGGAGCTAAAATCGTTATCGGTTACAAAAGGAATGCTTTCAGAGTTGTTTTGGGAATCTGAGTTATCAGACATGCTTGAAATTGTAAAAGTGCTGAAGAAGAAATTATCTGTTAACCTGGAAATAGAGGTTTAGGGGAAATGTGCGAAATACTTCGAAATGAACAGGGCGTTGCAAGCTAGTAAAACTGCCAAGAAACCTATTGAAAATGGTTACTCCTGAATAGGAATGGGACGGAGAACAATTTCAACTCACCTTCGAGGGATTCAGATAAGAATTGAGAGAGAAACGAGCAAGGAAGAATTTTGGAAGTTGAGAGAATTTTCGCCCAAGTGCAAGTTCCAGTTTTGGATGATAGAAGAAATGGGAGGAAAACATCCTTCATGTCAAGATGTGAACGACTATGATCAAAGTAACTCTTCAACTGCCCTGACCGGATGATTACACGTGCCGCTCAAAGAACCTCCATTAATCAAACGGTTACCTGGGGAATATCAACAAGTGGCACGGGTATCGAAGCGTCCTTTCATCTCAGTTGCAACTACCATGTGTCCATTCTTGTTAGTGCTAGTCAAATGTCGGCCTATACGATTTTGAAGCTAGATACATCTGCGAGAGTCATATCTGGCTTGGGGGCTAGTTGTATGGGGACTGTTAAGTTCCCTACCGGTTTAAGTGGACCGACGTTGACCGACATGGTCAAGATACCCATATGCTTCCTGAATATAAGGGTTTAAACCGGTGTTATACCGGTATTCTTGTTATACCGGCGCCTATTGAGGGTCTTATCGGTGTCCACCATCTGAGCCATTGCTAAATGTACCTGGGTCTGATCCAATACTTACTCAACGCGCCTATGGGCCTAAAGATAAGTATCAAAAGAGGATAGAATTGTATTCAACCAATGGGAGCAGTGTCCCACCTTGTTAAGGACACTGTCGGCTCCTATAAATACCCCATGATATGAGTCATAAGGTACGCTCACATATATCAATATACTCTACTTGAGATATACTGATTTTACTCTTTACTGACTTAGACATCGGAGGGGCATTCCTCATATCAACCCCCGAGGTTAGTTTACGTTTTCTGTCTTGCAGGACATTAAACCGGCTTACATAACTGAGGAGTCACCAGTTCACTCCACAGACATTTATTCCATACCGGAACATTATTATAAAGCGTGAATTTCGTACGATAATTTCTCTATGAATATTAATGGCTTAACAATTGAAATTTATGGGTATCATTTGAGTTCTTCAAATAAAAAGTTGCAAAAGTTGAAAAGAAAAGTGGAGAAGTGAGGAGAGAGAACCAATAAGGGTAATAAATATGTAATAGTTGGGCGCATAAGTAATTTCAATGGAAATCTCTTCAAGATATCAGTTCGTAAATTGAATTCCTCTGATAAAGGATGTAAAATTGATTTTGAGTGTTTCTCGATTTGGTGATTTGCAAAAAGATCGTTTTTTCAAACTTTTTATGCTAAACTTTTTGGATCGGCATGAGGTTGAAAAGTTGTGATTTTTCTGGTTCTTGAGTGTATGGTCGAGAAATATAATTTTTCATTGTTAGAGGAGAGAGAAATTACCATAATGTAAAATGGAGTATAAATTCCTCCTATGCGCTGAACTTGAAATTAATTCCATGGATATCGTCCACGTAGGATAGCGCGCCAGAATTTTGGTTTTTTAATAAAACCGCTACTCCAGGTAGCGGTTAATACCAATAATGTGAAGTTGACCGCTACTTCAAATAGCGGTTATATTGTGTCCCTAAGACAAGTTATAAGGCACACATATAAACCGCTACTCATAACCATATTATGTCCCTAAGAGTAGCAGTTTAGTACAGATCAGAACCACCAAGCAAAAAGGAGGAAAGCACGGCACGCAAGCATGCTACGTCCAGCGTACAGGACGTGCGTGGCGCGCAGCAAGCCCGCGCTAGACGCAAGCTTCGTGCATTACACTCAGTGGCGGATCTAGGAATTTGTGTATGGTTGGTCACAATGTCGCAAATATGCAATACAACCAATGGCCAATACGTTAAAAAAACTTCATAGAAGTTTCATTTCAAAAGCAATAAATATTCATTTTACAGCGGTGCAGTCCCATCTGTCTTTGCCCTCCTCACAAAAACCAAAAAATAATATTCATTTTACAACCATGCTATTAAACAAGTCAATTTTCAAAACTGTTATATTTGGTAAATGATAATTATCAACCATTCAATCAATCTTCATATCAAATAACTTGCTAGTTGCTCTCTAAACCAGATTTCCTCAATCTTCAACTCAATATTCATTCACTCAATCAATCATTCAACAACCTAGATTTTAAGTTGCTTTTATTAAGGAGTAATTATAATTGTTAGTTCAAATTTACATATTAAATTTATCTTGGTATTATTAAGCTTAGTAATGTATTAGAATTATGATTGGAAACAAAATCAAATTTTTAGCTGATGCCTTGAAATTACAAAATTGGCCCCATAATTTCTTTGAAGAAAAAATAGAGAGAACTTCAAGAATTCTCTAGCATTTTCGATTAAGAACCTTAAGCTAAATATGGGTTTTAGTTTATAAAAGATGATGGATCAAAAGAACACCCCAACTTTTGGCACTACTCTCTCTCTCTTCTTGAACTGCTATTTCTCTCTCCTCTACTGTTCGGTTCTTCGTTTTCATCTCATCTCATTTTACATCCATCTTACGGTGGTGTTGTCGTGGTCGCGTTATTGTGCTGCTCCAATTCTATTGCTGCATGTTTCAATTCCCTCATAATCTGAGTTGCTGCTCTTCTCATCCCTCTAGGCTGTTACAAAAGGTGAATCTGACGGTGGTTTTGGCGTGCGAGGAATTGTAGAGTTTCGAGTGCGGTTTGCATGCGAAGGTGGGTCTGACGACCGTCTGCGACTGCCTCTCGAGTGTAGGGGCTAGCTATTGCAGTAGCCAACGATAAGATGCGACTGGTTGTGGGATGTGGCGAGGGAGAAAGAGAAAGTGAGAAACTAACGAATTGGGTGTTCATTTCGGATATCCGATCCGATCCGATCCGAAATTTCGGATATCCGAAAATTTCGGATCGGGAAAATGCGATCCGAATCCGATCCGAAAATTTCGGATCGGAACGGATCGGATATCCGAAATTTTGGATCGGATAATCGGATATCCGAAAACTAAAAAAATTTAAATTATCAAAGGAAAAGTTCATAAAATATGTTTCGGATCGGATCGGATCATCGGATATTTCGGATATCCGGCCATGAAAACGGATATTTCGGATCGGATATCCGAAAATATCCGAAAAAAGCTGAAAATTTTCCATGTTTCGGATATTTTCGGATATCCGAAAATAAAAAAAACCCGATCCGTATCCGATCCGAAAATTTTCGGATATCCGATCCGAAATATCCGAAAACTAAAAAAGCGTATCGGATATCCGAAAAATCGGATCGGATCGACCGGATCGCGGATCGGATCGACCGGATCGGATATTTATGAACACCCGGTTCAATTCAAGTTGCAATATTGAATTTTTAAACAAAAAAAATGGTTGGTCCTGTGACCAACCAGTACCAACACTAAATCCGCCATTGACTACACTCATGACAAACTCCAAAAAAAAATAATTCATCCATGTGTTGTTTGTCATCATCAAGTAAATTAGTCATGGGATGAATTATTCTAGTTTTAATTCATTGGTAGAATTATTCAAGAAATAAGTCATCCCATGGGCCCCACTAGTTGGAAGTACAAAGTCATTCCAGCAGCAAAGGAGAAAATGATGTGTTCCATTGCACATACCGCATACGTGCTTTTATTTGTAATTTGCAACTCATTTTTCGGAAAAATGACAAAGTAAAAAAATTAAATAAAGTTACCAATGGACAATGGTCATATTTTTTCATGATCTATATTTTGACATCTACTTTGATATATTTTCAAAAACTTCTAAAAATATATTTTCTCTCTCTAACTATCTATAAACAAAATTTAAAATGATATATTATTATTTATTTAAAATGAACGAAACACAATTAATCAAATTTTTATTTTACCTATTATATATACAACATTTTTTCATGTCATGAGTAGAAAGTATTTGTAGTATTTTGTCATAAAACATGACAAGTTTTATGAGTATGAGAGAGAAAGTGGTAGAGAGACAAATGATAACTTTTTTAGTACATGAGTGAGAGTGCTCTTAGAGGTCTTGAATTCAAACTTTTCAATGTTCTGGTCCTTAACTCAAACTTTTACTAAATTTTGAGTCCTAGTTTTATGCTCAACTCGATGATGTTAATAGATAGTGTTAGATCTGGCTATGAATTACCTTATGACGTAATGCCATATTAGATTTGAGAAACTCCTTAATCTTGGAGTAATATGCATTACTCAATATACCGGTTTATAAAGTGTCAATTATAACTATGTTAGGAAATTTGGAAAGATAAGGATAATCTATACACAATAATATTCTAATCTTATACTGTTATACAAAAATATATATTCCTAAATCTGCTGTAAAAGTATCTTAAATATATTCTGTATCAGATAGCAATGGGGAAGTGAGGCTAATTGCAAGCGTAAATATTAAAGTGTTCTGAGTACTCAAGTATTTTTAGGGTGAGTGGTTAGACATGCACAAACAATCAATATATATATATAAAGGAGGAACTTTTCGGGAGCATAGGGAGCTCCTCAAGACTTCGAGGCCATAGAGCGCGCCACGTATGATTGCCATGTCATTAATTATTATTTTTATTTTTTACAAAAATAGAGTTCTACAAATATTTAAATATGTATAAGGAGTTTTTGATAAGCGAAAATTAGAGTTTGATTTTGAACTAACAACCCAAATAATTATATTATGTAAATTTCGTATAACTTTTGCTACGTAATTCAAAATATTATAATTTTTGTACCATTGGATAGTGCTCGAAATATACTTCGAAATAAGATCCATTTACAATATAGTTCGACAACTTATGAAATAGAGAGCGCCACGTAGGAATTGCCATGTCATTAGTTTTAAATTTAAATATTATAAAAAATAGCCACGTAGGATTGCCATGTCATTAATTATTATTTTTATTTTTTACAAAAATAGAGTTCTACAAAAATTTAAATACGTACAAGGAGTTTTGGATAAGCGAAAATTAGAGTTTGATTTTGAATTAACAACCCAAATAATTACATTATGTAAATTTCGTATAACTTTTGATACGTAATTCGAAATATAATAATTTTTGTACCATTGGATAGTGCTCGAAATATACTTCGAAATAAGATCCATTTAGAATATAGTTCGACAACTTATGAAATAAAGAGCGCCACGTAGGATTGTCATGTCATTAGTTTTAAATTTAAATATTATAAAAAATAGAGTTCTACATATATTTAAATACCTAAATGTAGTTTTGGATAGGGAAAATTAAAGTTTCATTTTGAATAAACAACCTAAATTATTATATTATGTAAATTGTGTCTAATTTTTGCTACCTAATTCAAAACATTATAATTCGTCTACCATTGGAGAGTGCTTGAAATATGCTTCAAAGTAAGATCCATTTACAATATAAGGTCACAAATCATGAAAATATTTAAAGAATAGAGTTTTACATAGATTTAAATGCATATAAGGAGCTTTTGATAAGCGAAAATTAGAGTTTGGTTTTGAATTAACAACTAAATTATTATATCATCTAAATTGTGTATAATAATTTTTGTACCATTGGATAGTGCTCTAGATATGCTTTGAAATAAGATCAATTTACAATATAGTTCTACAACTTATGAAATATAATAAGATAAACAACAATGTAAAATTGATAGTCTGATTTTAAATAAAACATCTAAACTATTATACAATGTAAACTGATTATAACTTTTGCTACATAATTCGCAATAGTATAGTTTTTTTACCTTCGGAGAGTGCTCGAGATATGCTTTGAAATAAGATCTATATACAATATTATTTTACAACTTATGAAAATGTATTTATTTAGATGAAAAATAACATATTATTTATTCTTTATTTTAAATATATAAAAATAGCGTATTATACCTGACAATACTAATTATGTCTTTAAGAATCATACTTTTAAAAATTGAGTTATATAAAGATAAAAAATTCATATCCATAGTTTTGAACCTATAGCATTCCATGATGGCATTACATGAAGAATCAATGTTTTTTCCCATATATCTATATGTAAGATCTTATTCTTTTCTCCATGAACTTAATTCTACTAAAACTATTTGGAAATCAAGATTCGCGTTTCTAGACTGTTTAAGGTCACGGATCATAAAAAAGGGGGAAGTTTGATAAGTCTTGATATGGTCATGATTGATGAAGAGGTATTTTTTTCTCTCTTAAATAGTATTTTCAATTATTAATAGAGGTTAGTTTTACATTTAATTAATTTTATTCATGAAACTATCATTATGATCTTCTTTTTTGTTTTTTCATCTTCCATTCTATATGCGTTAGTGTTTATGTGCTATATTCAAAGTTGAAGTTGTGGCTGACACTCATGTTTTTCTCTATTCTTTTTGTTCTGCATCTATTAAATTATTACCCTCGCTCTACTTTCTTAAATTATCATTCGGGTATTATTCATGTTAAAACTGTGTTAATTATTGTTGGTCATACCTATTATTAGGATACCATTTAATAATAGAGTTAGTTACAATATTTAATTGGATATTAAAAATTGTAAAATTTATTTATCGTAATAACAAATCTAGAAATTATAGTATAATGACAAATACTTCCCTGTTCTTTTTCTACTACAACAATTGGTGTGGGCATGGTTTTTAAGGAAATAAAAAATGAGTGATTTAGCATAGAGGTACCCATTTAGCTAACTAGAGTAGGGGATAAATAATCCTTAATAAAGTAAACGCAACTTTATGAGTCAATTTAGAAAATTAATGAGGGTTTTATTAACATAAAATAAAGGCAATATTGTCAACAATAGTTGCTTTTGTTTTACCAAAAGTGAAATGGTTCCAAAAGATGAAACTACCTAAAGCGGTAATTGTTGTAATAGAAAAGGAATGGAGAAAGTTATAAATACAATAGTGTTGAAAAATCTCATTTTACAGCAACACAAAATTGATAATAATATTAACAAAAAAAATTACAAAAAGATAAAATAAGTAACAACCCGTGCAACGCACGGGCTTCAAAACTAGTATAACAATAAAAAAGAAACAGTGGGAGTATTAATGAGTACTCTACACAACCTGAAGTGTCACTTTTAACTAACAACTACTCCTTCACTAATTATTGGTGAAGTGTCACTTTTCGTAAGTGGACAAACTTTTTCATGAAAATAATTGGATTCAAAGATGAACACTAAATTTTCATGTGTAAACTTCTCATAGATGGAATTTATTTTCATTTTTTAAAAAATTTCAATAGTTTGAATCCACGACTAAATAAATACTTACTCCATTAATTTTTTTAATTAGTCACAACACTTTGACTTTTGCGTAAATATATTTTTGAGTAATTTGTTTTTCACTATGTATATTCTTGATCTTTTCAGACTTCACCATATACCCCTCATTATTGTCTTTAAAATCACCATATGCCCTTATAACTAACAACTATCATTTTTTTCAATCATTATTAACTATTGATTTCTTTACTACACCATAATTAACTTCTATTTGACCCATTGATTCTAATAGACCACCATTAAAACACCAATTACAACTAAAAAAGAGGAAAGAGAGTTATGGAGGAAGAGAGATAAAAGGGCCATAGGTGGTGTTTTATTGATGGTTACTTAAGATTAACGGGTCCAATAAAGGTCGATTAAGGTTTTGTAACAAAATTAAGGGCTACTGACTCAAATAGTTGTTAATCATTATTTATTAAGGCCATATGACAGATTTTAAAGAAATTGAGGGGTATTGTTGAATTCTGAAAGGTGTTTTCAAACTAAGTAAGGTTTTAATGTCTAGATGACATAAATTCCTATTTAAAAACTTATTTTCATTTATACAAAATATGGGAATGAAGATAAGTTTTCAATGAGAGACAAAGGAAATACAATTTTTTGTAAGGGAACTTGTGTCATTTTAGTTTAAAAAACCTTAGTTAGTTCATAAACAGATCTTTCACCAATTATTTATATCGAAAATGGTTAGCAATGCCCCATTATCAAGTATAGCAAAAAACACAGAGTTATCATTTAATTCAAATTAAATTTGGTAACTAAAGTGAAATATGTAAAACTTTGGGTTACTATCATTGGAATCAGCCAATCTAGTTTTTTTTTTTTTTTTATCATATCTACATAATTTTTTCATACAATAGTGATTATGCTGTGAAAAAATCTAGATAGCTAAATATGAGATAGAGTTGTAGTGAATTTCATAGCCAATGCATTATTAAAATGGATCCTATAGAGTGTAAGTACACTATACACATATAAAGGGTGGTAGGGCATTTTTTTTTTGGACGGAACAGTAGTTGAAAACCACTATCTATACAGTTGATAAAATTAATTGGAACAAAACGCAAATTGCAAAAGTTTAAGATTACATCACTATTGTTCTAGCATCAAGAACACTCAGAAGAGAAGCTGGCTTAAGCGCCATCTCTAGCACATGTTACGACCTTATAAGCCCAAGAGCCATTGTTAATTTTGTTCAGTTCTCAATGTGGGAAGAACTGGGATGCTTTGCTCATTCTTGAAGAAGTTATTAGGATCAACCATAGTCTTAATCTTCACTAACTTGTCAATATTATCCTTGAAATACTTAATCCCGTAGTTCATTCCTTCCAAATAGCTATTGGTACCATCATGTTTATTGATCCCCAAGTCCAAATCCCTATAATTAAAAAATGCTTGTCTTGGACATTTGGACACATAAGGTGTCATGAAACTATACAATTTCCTTGTCAAATCTATAAAATATGTCTCTTTCTCTCTCCTTTCTTCATCCCAATTTGTTTTGTATTGAATCTTGTACAAGGTTCCTTTCCTGTGGGGGAAGGGAGTCTCGTTTTCGGGGATTTCACTCATCCTCCCACCATAAGGGGTGAATACAAGACTTGGGGTTTCAAGCTCAATCATCTTCTTCCAAATAAACTCAAATCCTTCTCTTGGAATTGGTTCTTTCACATAATCAGACTTCCTTGTTTGATGCCACAATGTTGTAGATTTTCTTTCGAGGAGAACCTCAACCGGAGTTGTACCAATAGGGAATTTCGCCCAAAATAGAACAGATTCAATCCAACTCATTTCATGACAATCGGACTTTTTCAATCCGAGTTCAGGAAATTGATCACTCATTAACGACATAAGCCTTTTAGAGTCGCCTAGAAACATTGCAATGAATGTCCCTCTCACCTTCTTTTCCCCCTTTGTCGTAACTATGACATCCAGAGTTAATCTCAAGAAGAGGTCATCATCTACGCTACTACAAATCTCTTGCCATTGAAGGACTATGTCGAGATCACTTTCTTCTATAGTTCTTGACACTTGAAAAACTGTCACCACTTGAGGCACTCGAACCAACTTTATCTTGTAAGAAAGAATAACCCCAAAACTAGCTCCTCCACCACCTCTTATTGCCCAAAATAGGTCTTCACCCATGGTCTCGCGATTTAGGAGCCTACTATTAGCATCAATGAGCTTAGCATCGACGATGTTATCAATGCTAAGTCCATACTTCCTCATCATAGTACCATATCCTCCCCCACTAAAGTTTCCTCCTACGCCAACACTAGGGCAAATCCCAATAGGTGAGCCATGCGTCTTACTCTTCTTAGCGATTTCATAGCACATTTCGCCTAGAGTTGCACCCGCTTGCACCCATACAAATTCCTTGTCGATGTCGACATCTATGGATCGTAGGTTAAACATGTCGAGAACAAAGAAAGGGACATTAGACACATAGGATAAGCCTTCATAGTCATGTCCCCCGCTTCGAATTCTCATTTCTAGACCTTGCTGTTTTGCCCATTGTATGGCCCCTTGTATATGGGATGCATGTGTAGGGGTTACAATAAGAAGTGGTTTCGGGGTTGTTGCTTTAATAAATCGAAGGTTATGAATGTGAGAATTAAGAATAGTGGGATAATTAGGGTTTTCTTGGGTGTAGATTAGGGAAGATATTGGAGAACTCGAGGTGGAAATATTGTTTTCAAGGCATTGTATAAGAGATTCATCAACTTTGAGGGTTGATTCCTCCGTCTCACTTTGCTTCATGTTCATTATTTTGTTAAGTAGAGAGGTAACAGAACCTGAATAATAGATTGAAACAAATAAAAGAGAAGTGAAGAAGGAAAAGTGGATACTATATCATACAATCATGTATCTCAGGAAACTAGTGTGGTAATTTATGCTTCCACGTTTTTAGTACTACTGGTCATTTGTTTTGGGGGAGTTTATAAAGAAATAATAGTTAATTGGGGTTGTTGCTGTCTGTCATGTAGGTGGCGTTGTTGAAGAATGAAGAGCATTAAAGGGGTACTGGATCCACCACTCCAATGGCGATACATTATATGTGGTGTTGAAAAGCATTAAACGGTAAATCCTCCACCAATGATATCTGATGAGATACCCGGGCCCAACAATAAATCCTCCACCAATAATATTACCAGTCATTGCTCGTGGAAACAATTATTGATTAAAACAAAAGTATTCCATGATGAGGTACCACAGAAATACAGAGCATCTATGGACTATGAATATGATAATGACAATTGGAAATAATAAAAACAAATAGTACCGAGTGCCAGCAGACAGAAATTGACGTTTGTTCCACAAGGGTGGGTATGATGAGAGAGAGAGAAGAATCTTGCGAGAGAGAGTGTTGGACAATTCTTCGCGAAGATCCAAAATTGTGCTGGGTATGGAGCGTGGATACAATATGTCAGCACGCACTGGCATTACAGTTATTACAGGCCAAGACGAAGTTGATGGCCTGTTGTAGGCGTGTTACTCGTGTAAACAATCATTGATAAAAACAATACTACAGTCTTGTCAAAAAAAAAAAAAAAACAATACTACAGTACGTTGTATAACGCTGTATAATAATTGCAACATAGTACGTTTATCATATTCATTTCAACTGAACTTCTATTCATCGCCCCAAAACTACTTAAAATCGCCCCGGTCCCACCAAACATTTCCAACTTTACCCTTCTTTTGTTTTTCTTTTCTTTTCCCAAACCACCACCTCCTGCCACAACCAGCCCACCACCACCTCCAGCCCCCACCGCCCATCTCAAGCCCCACCGCCACCTCGTCAAACACTCATAGTGCGAAAATTTTTTGAGTCTAAGGGTCGAACGTCCGGCCGGACGTTCGACCCATGGCCCGAACGTCCGGCCTAGACGTTCGGGCCATGGGGCGTAACGTTTGGCCAGGAAGTTCGACCCATGGACCGAACGTCCCGGGACAAACGTTCGGGCCATGGATCTAACTTCCTGGCCAAACGTTCGCCCCCCCTTTAAAAAATTTTGAAATTTTTTAGTTAAGGGTCGAACGTCGCCAGGACGTTCGACCCATGGCCCGAACGTGGCTCGGGACGTTCGGGCCATGGGTCGAACGTCCCGGCCAAACGTTCGACCCTTAGCCCCAATTAAAATCTTTTTTTTACGTGGTGGGTGGTGGCAAGTGGTGGCGGGTGGCGGTGGTGGTGGGTGGTGGCAGGGGGAGGTAGGTGGTGGTGGGTGGTGGCAGGTGGTGGCGGGGGTGGTGAGTGGTGGAAAAAAGAGAAGGGTAAAATAGTAAAGTCAAAGTGGGACCGGGGCGATTTTAAGTAATTATGGGGCGATGTTTAACAATCCCCTCATTTCAAAACTAGTGATAATTAGTCTAATCAACTAGTACTAGATAACGTTGATGTGTAGCCAAACTCCGTAATTATCGGAGGAATGATATGTATGAGTCTTCTAAAAAACTCACATTATTGGTCATCAACACTTTCCGGCATAATTTATGGTCAGTACTCAGTTGGTCACCCTACACTAATTATCTATTTCTAGTAAAAAGAAGAACTGAACTGAACTGAATTGAAAATAAGTTCAAAAGAACAGAGCCTACATAAGATTCCAGTAAAATTTGATTAGCTGGCATAATTGGTTCTATATACTTTCTGTGTTTTTTTTAGTTCCAACAATTTCCTTTTTTAGATACTTAGTTTAGATATAATATTTCCTATCTTGGTAAAGGTTTTGAGGCATTTTGGCCATTTTATATATTCTTACTTTATCTACCCCACATGCAAAAAGCATGGGAAATTGGGTCAAATTTTACTCTCTCACATTTCTTAAATGTTTTTTCTAAAGGAACTCATTCCTTAATATTCGTGCAAAAAGGCATTTGTTTCAACTAAAAAAACGCAAAGGTAGTATAAAACTAATACTTATCATGTGTGAACTTCATAATGCAGCGGAAAATAATGTCCAAACACGTGATGACTGGAAAATCGAAGACCTATTTTAACATATTCTGAATCGATTTCTACTCCAACTAAAATGATGTACCCTTAAAAAACACTAAAAATGATTTCAATTCGCCATAAAACCATTTGCTACTAGTCAAACTCCTAAGACTATAAAAACAATCCATTAAGGTATGAGCTTGACCATATAAAGATGAAAAACGAAAAAACATAAACTTCAAGAATTCAGGACTAGCATTTAGAAGTATTATATACTTCTTTTATTCTTTTTTAAATGCAATATTTGTCTTTCTGATAGGTGGATTAAAATAATCAATTGTTGCATTTAAAAAAACCAAAGGTAGTATTGTTTCTAACTCCCTATACTCAAGTCATCTTTGGCCTCCCCGGGCCAACTTATTCTAAATGCCTCGTATCCCAACTTCTCAAGAGCCTACTTGGTTCGTCCTCCATGCGACGTTTCACATGTCCAAATCAATTTAATCAGCTTACTATTATCTTAGTATCATTGTTTACAACTTCGTCCAACCCTCAATTGAATATCTTCATCTTGAATTTCACTTATTAGTGTGTTCTCACACATCCATCTCAACATGTGCATCTCTACTACCCCCATTTTTCTAATATGATTTTCCTAGTTAAAATCAAAACACTCAGACCCATATAGTACTGTTGGTCTAATGGTTGTCTAATAGAATTTTCCTGTCAGCTTAAAAGGTACACTACAGTCGCTCAAAATCCCAGTTATCCCTCTGTTAAACCATGTATCCTGAATGAATCTTATGAGCATATCTCTCTATATATATTTATCTCTATAAAAATCTATATGCTGAATATGTTTACTTTTAGCTTTAAATTTGTTAGTTGCGTTGTCTTTTTGGATCAACTCCATCTCTATTTATTTTTCAAAAAAAAATTGTGACACTAATAATCAATTCCAAAATTGATATAACATATCACAATAGCTCATAAGATGGAGAATAAAATTGGTGTAGGTTTTGCTGACCTAAAGCAGAATAAAACGGGGGATTATTTTACAAGAAGCTCATAAGAGAATTCGGAGTAAAATTTTTATTTGGATCTATTACAAATAAAATCAATGGATATATTTTTTTGAGATGGAAAATGTTTATAGAGATGATAGATTTGGTAGAGTATAAAAAACTAGAAACAAAGATATTATTTAGAGAAGATACACAAAAACTATTCCGGTTGGAATTGGTAAATTGCAGTTTAAAAATAAGGGCAGGTGTCATGTTTTTAGTGGGTATCTAACCTATCCGTTGCATGGTGGAGTCTTGGGTGGAGTCTTGAATAACAAAACCCAGCCCAAGACTCCTTGCTTTTTGTTCCAGCAATATCGGTGAGTCTTGTAAAGACTCCCTGCAAGACTCCCTCTAAGACCTTGCCCAAGACGTACGATATTCACACCCTTATCTTGGACAAATGCTAATATGTCTTAAAAGCTAGATAGCTTGCTTAGTTGTTTTTCACATACTTCCTCCATGGTGACATGTTTATTCCTCAAACTCTCTTTTAGTTTAGAGACTATGTCACATCAAATTTTCACTAACTTTTTATTATTCAAACTCAAACAAGATTTACTCCAGCTTGGAGTTTATCCCTCACACTCATGGGAAAAAAAGTTGGATACCATTAGTACTTAGTGACGTGGTGCAATTTAATTAGACAAGAAGAGTAATTATTGGGTGGTACAATATGACTCATATAAAGCATAGAGTCTTGAGGAGAGTCTTGATTTTCGAGACTCTTCTCAAGACTCAAGTAAAGACTTTGACACATTATTATTACATAAGACTCGCTGTTAAAATCTTAACAAAGCAATCCCCAGTACCATGTGGGGGTTGCTGGATGAGTGGTTGATAAAAATAAATTCAAGCGGTCCACAAATTTATGTAGAATTTGTGCACTAGTAACATTTTTCATTGGTTCCCTGGTTGATATTATTAATACAAGGTGCAGTAGGGGGACATAGGGAGGGGGGGGCACTAGACTCCATGAATGAGGTCCATAATACATTTATGAATGACAATGATAGACTGGAGTTTCAAGACCCGGTCAGCCATATAGGCCAGATAATTGATTTTTATTAGCTTTTCGTAATATTTTGTCTAGTGCGAAATATGAAAATGGACGTTATGACATGATAAGTTATTTTAAAAAAACTTCTAAGGGATTAGGGATAAAAATAACAATTTCAATGGAATTAGGGTTAGCGAATTTATTACTTATTAATAAATGTGTTAGAAATCAAAAAGTTTATCTATGTCTTTATAATTACATATACTTATAGGGAAAACCTAAATACAGCACTAAGGGCTGCATATAAGATGCTAAAAATGGAAAAAAAAAAAGCAAGCATTATCTGATCATTTATTACATAGATTAAAGCAAACTTTTCCCATAAATTTACAACTAATTTCCATTTTAAGCAATGTATTTATGTCTTATATGCAGCTGTAAGGGTTGCATATAGCATAACCCTTAATTATAAGACTTTATAATGTTTTACTTTGAAACATTAAGCATTGAAATTGTAGTAGATTAGTGGTAAAACACTCACATTTCATTTCAAAGGTCATGTGTTCGAATCCTAGTAACTACACTTTGTTAATATTTTAAATTGAGATTATAAACATGTGTATTAGAAGTTTGAAAAGAGTGAGACGTGGCATCGTTCCTTTGATAGGAACACCTTTTAATATATTTGTATAGATGATATATTGACAAAAGATTACATATTTAATTCAGTACAATATATGACTACTATGTCATTGTTATTATGTTCTCATGTAAGAATTGTGAACATATGAATTAAAACCCTAGACATCGTACAAGTATTTCTCAAAGAGAGGAATATGTATGGTGAAAAGCCTAATATTCAATGAAAAGCTACCTTCCCTAATTGGGCTTGGAACAAAGTAGGCTTCACCCTCAAATCTAATACCACCACGACCTACAAATTCGGGTTTTCCCCACCCAAAATCGGCTTCATATAAAGGCAACCTACCCCATGAGTTTATGGAAAGGTTTGGACATGTAACACTATGTGCTCCACGAGCTGAAGTTGTTATATCCGACTGCAATTCTAGGTAATCTATTGCTGATCTCAAGTACTCCGTATTTTCGACCTTTTTTAGAGCCTCGTGCACTTTACTCGCGGCATACGATAACGGCTTGCGCGTGATATCACATGCTTTAGCACTACAAGTTGTGAAGAAAAGTACATTCCCAAAATACCCTTGTGGTAGAGTTGGATCTTTTAATCTGGATCGTCCATCAGTTGGAATGTATAGTTTCACGATTTCATCACCTGTTAAATCACGCGCCTTGCATGCACTTCGCCATACATGCCCAGCTAGCACCTCATATGTACTTAGTTTGTAACTCTCTTCTTCTTCGGATACAGATGTTGTTGCTTCTAACCTCAAGGTATTAATTTGATCTTTATAAAGTTTGAACAGGCACTCCCTTGCGGTTGCCATCTCACCTGTATCTCAGAGCAAAGAAATAAAAAGTTACTACCTCTAGTTCAGCTTAATCTAAGCTGTTTGACTTTTACACTTAATAATGCAGAGTTTTGACGATTAATCTTTAACTGCGAACAAGTAAAAATTATAAAAAAATAATATTTGGAAACTTTATGGTGAGAAGATTCCAACAAGATCTCATATAACTATGTTTTTATTAAGTATAAATCGCAAATGATAATTAAAGTAAAATATGTATATAAGAGACAAATTACAAAGTGAGTAGATTAATAAGAAACGAAGGTAGTACTATGCTAAAATTTGAAAGGTTTGTAACAAAAGAAAAAAAAAACAACAAAATAGGCACACCGGGTACAAGTCGAGATGAGTCTAGGCTTCCTTGCAAAGGCAACTGGTTTTGTAGTTGAGTCCAACATAGCTTTGCACGTGATCTACTCGCTTAATTAGTGCCCTTATCTTGTGTTATTATAGATGGAGATAAAACATTACTTTATTTTTGGTAAAATTCATCCTATAATATGCTAGTTAATTATAGGTATCAGCTAGCTATTATATCCTATATATTAAATCATGCTTGTTTTATGTATAACAGTCTAACGCCAAAATTACTATTATAATCTATATATGATTCCATTAGTGAAATTAAAAGTCTTATATAATGATGCGAGGTATCTTAATAAAGTTGGTTGAGAAATAGTGTCAAAAACGAAATGGTGCAATTAAAAAAACAGATAAAGTCTGTACTAGCTTTGTCTTGAATCTTTTTACTAATATAAAAAAAATAGAGAAAGGTAAGTAAAATTAATCTAGGCACCTAGCTCAATCATTATAGAAGATAGAAGCAAAAAGATAACAAGAGTAGATAATTAGCTGACTCGATCACCTGAAAAACCGTTGTGTGGCGAAGGTGGCTCGTACTCTAAATGCTGGAACTTGACCTGAGGTGGTTCACGAGGCGATAGGTGAAGAGCCCTATCATGAAAGGGTTGAACATCAAGTTGAAGACCCTTAGCAAGTCTTGCCCATGAATTAATGAAGTATAAATGCCCAATTCCATCAGCTACATGGTGATGTACGGCAAAGCAAATGCACACACTACCGCACTCGAAGCGGGTGAGCTGTACCATCAGTAGGGGGAACGACGAGAGACCCGCAGAGTAGTCGCACGGAGGAGGCATGACTAGCTTACGAAGCTCGACACTAGGCGGCTCAAAGCCCCCAAAATCACCAAGAAAATGCGGCGCTTCCGCTTCGATAAATAATGCCCCTGCCGCATTGCAATCGATCTCAATGCGACTATTGAGGTTATTCTTCTTTAATCTCCCCGCCACCGGATAAAATGGCACTAAAACTCTACTTAGAGATTCTTTCAGAACTTGTGAGTTGAAAATTTTTGAGCTCTTTTGTTCCTCATTTTTTGGAGTATAAATATATATAAAAGGAAGGTGTGCGTAGGGCGAGGGCCTGACTAAGTCTATGCTTGAGAGCCAAAGCGTCTTTTTGGGGGTTTCTTTGGCCGGGAACACCATTATGGACTCCTTCACATGGATGCCCATCTTTCTTCTGCTTTCTTTGAGCTTTATTTTTCTTTATATCTTTTGATATTGGAGTCTCGTTTTGTAAAGTTGCAATAATGGCGAAATTAAGTAAGATATAGTTGAGGGGAGGGGGTGCACTTCATCTCATACATATATAAACTTTGTACATCAAGTCGCTTTTTTGTAATAAATAAATACTAGTTTGTAAGCCCGAACTATGCCCCCGGGTACTTATAATTTTCATTATTAATAATTTACTTTAGAATGATATCACCAAATATCATTGGGTTTAGTGGTTAAGACTTTTGTATATTATCTTGAAGGTCATGGGATCAAATCCTATACAATACATTTACTATTTTTTTGTTGTATATGGATCATGTGTAGAAAATCAACCTAAGGGAGAGCGCCACGTGGCGTTGTTCCTTGGTTAACAACACCTTTTAATATATTAGTACTAGCAAATTATGCACGCGATGCGTGCCTGATATTTTTTAATTTTTTTCAAACATGAATTCTAGACTCTTTGGGCATAAACAGGGGTAAAATTTTGAACATTAGACATTTTTTTGGGCTAAATTTTGTAGTTTAAACCTCTATCAGGCTATCGCTTAACTCTTATTTTAAATTTTTTTTACTTATTTTTCATTTAGGTTTTTAAAATTAAACTTGATGAACGATAAAATAATGTTAAGTGAATTTATTTAGGATTTCTTATGTTGTATTAACATAGTCTTTTGTATTAAATAAATCATTTCACTTTGTTAATTGATTGAATTTTTCTTTTTTTTATTGTGTTTGTGAATTGATTGATAAAATATTTGACTGATGTAATATTCCCATTTACTTTTTTCAACATAAATGTACTAAATCTTATATTCAATGTTTTTTTTGTGGCTCAATTATAACATGATTGTCTTTAATAGTGAAGTTAATTTTTTAATGTTATATTTGAGTTTGATTTTGATTTTTTCCTTTATTTAATAGTACTTAATTTACTAATGGGCATTTAAGTAAATTAATAGGGGGACACCAAAACTCCTCCCTTCCTTTATACTAGCAATTTACGCACGCGATGCGTGCTTTAATTATTTTATTTGTTGGTTATTCTTTTGCAGTAAACTCATTGATTTTTTTCTTTTCAAATCAATTTTCTATGATATTTATATAACTTCAGTTCTTCTTGATTGTGTTATTTTATGAGTAAATAATTTGAAATCAATGAAGCACGTATAATGCATAAAACAATTAGAAATTATATATCACTAACCTTTTGTTTGTTTTAACATAAAGTTGGAGTTGAAACTATGTGATGGTTCAGTAATGTTACTTTAGATAAAGAGCCTATTTTATTGATAAAAAAATATAAGTTTCTAAATACATTATAAATCATCATCAAGTTTTTACATACTACATTATTGTCGATAAAGTATTTCAATAACACACTTCTAATTTTTTGTTTATGGACTTTTCTAATCAATATATAATCATATGTATGTGTCATTTTAAATTTATGGTAAATTTCCTTATGCAAAATTATTTTGTCAATTTTATGTTGATTGTGATGACTTTGAATTGTTTGGGAATTTCCTTTTATAAAATAATTTTGTCAATTTTTTGTTGATATGCATTGATTGTGTTGACTTTGAATTGTTTAGGAGTGTTGTTTAAAGTTTTTTTTCTTAAAATATAATTTATTTAACAGGGGTAAAAATGTGATTTCCGATGGGGACACCGTTGCTCCCCTCTTCCCTTATAGTATAGAGATAGGTTACTAATATTAAGGCGTATACGTTAAATATTAAATTGTAATTTTCTGATAATTTTTATTAATATCTAATTAAAGATATTTATGGTCAAAGTTGTGCATTGAGATGTAAAGACTCAAGTGTTGCATTATTTATAGAGTGGAGGATGTATAGCTAATAATTTAAAGAGCGATGTAATATTTTTCAAGCCTAAAAAGTAGCGAAATGAATAAAATACTACTTCTTTCGTTATTTTTTAATTGCAATATTTTGTGATTTTCACTATTCACATTTAATCGTTTGACTTTCTAGGTGAGCACATGTAATGTGTTTTCTAATGTTACAACTTAGCAATGATGCAGGGAAACGAGAAACATATGCGGACACGATACGGAAACGGGGAACGGCATTTTCTAATTTCAAAAAAAAAAAGGAAACAATTAGGAAACGTTGAATAAATAATTTACATAAAAATATTATAAGACAATTAAACAAATCAACTTCATAAATAATAAATCAGTACTCTATACAATTAAACTTGATTTTTATGATAGATAGATAGATAAGAAAGCAAAAATAGTATTTAGCCTAATACATATCAATATATCAGTTAGACATCATGCATGGTGGTTGTTGCGAAGAGAGAGGCTACTGGGTTGTTAGAAAGAGAAAGAAATAAGAGAGAGAAGGGCTACTAGGTTTGCGGGAGTGTCGACATACTGCTCCCATGTTGTTCTTTTATTTATATATTTTTTTAATTTTTCCTTTTTCTTACTAAACAAAAGGAAACATCATTTCTCTTTATTTGCTGCTTTTCATAAACTTTCAAAATCAACAAACGTTTCCTCATTTTGGACACGTTTTTAACACGTATCACACGTGTATAATGTCGTTTTAGGTGTCGAAGACACGCTAGGTCGGGGGCGTATTTGTGCTTATTGGCCCCTTAAGCAAGGGGTGTTCAGAAAATAACAAAACCGAAAAATCAAACCAAAAAATAGGTCAAAATGGGTGGTAACCGCACCAAAAGTAGAGGGATTAAACGGTTCGATTACCGAACTGGTAAAAATAACGATTAAATGTTACGGTTATGGTTTTTTTATCAAGCGATTAACCGAAAACAAAAAATATTTATTTTATTTTATTATTCTTCAATTTTTGTAATAATTAGATTAATTAATCATTAGTTGTTACTAAATGTATATAGTAAGTCAGTAAGTTGTACTATTTTCCTAAAATAAAAGTCAGTGAGTATGAAAATTGTGAGTTTGTGACTTGTAGTGTAGTAGTGATACTGTAGAGCTATATATAAATTACACAACTTTTTAGTTAGTGTATGTGACTTCTAGTGATACTACCTCCGTTTCCTTTTAATTTACACACTTTTTTTTAGTCTGATTTTTTTTAATCTACATATTATTGTTGTCTTTTCTATTCTTGGTAACATATTTCATCTACTTTCTCCTCTTTTTCCACCCATATCATCCACTTTTTGATACTTTAACCCACTTTTTAGTTTCTCTCTCTCACTTTTCAGTTTTCTGATCTCATACTTTCTTTTCTCCTGGTTCTCCCCCAAAGTGAAGAGATTAGACTACAAAAGAAACGGAGGGAGTACTATTTTGAGGAGAGTACTGTATATATATATATGTATATATGTATATATATATGTATATATGTATATATATATATGTATATATATATAAAAGTGAGTAAATAGTATCATTTTGTACTAGTGTTATATTTTAGGATATTACCTCAGGTAACCCTAACATATATATAGCTTTTTTCCCAAATAACCCCCACATTATTACCCCTATCGCGGATAACCCTTATTGCTGGTAGCAGACCACTAATAGGGCGCCAATCCACCTTTTCGCATTTAATACCATCAACCACCTTCTTAAATGGCGCCAAACCCATCCAAAGTCAAACCAAGTTAACGTCGTTTGTAATTATGCCAGGTGTACTAAAAATTTATAAATTTAGGATTATCCGCGATAGGGGTGATAATGTGGGAGTAATTTGGGAAAAAGGGTTATATGTCAGGGTTATCTGAGATAATATCTCTTATATTTTTATGTCGAGAGAAAGTAATAATTATATATATGTATATATTATGTAAAATAGATTACTAAAACTTGAGTAACGGTTAATGATTAATTTAAAAACCGTACCGAAAAACTGATTATTCACTTAGGTAGTTATTGGTTTGAACGGTTATGATTACGGTTCACAAAAAAATGGCGTACCTAAAATTCCGGTTACAAAACGTTGTTTCGGAACTGTTAACTACCCATAAATACCTCTAACTTACGCTAAGTGGAGTTAGCTTTGAATATGAGCATACATAACACTACTCAAAGATCAGCCACCATAAAAATTTAGATTGATCGTACACGGACACTTATGCAAAATTAAAGAATTGACTAGTCAAATCCTTTAATACGAGTTTAAACCTCTAATCTTACACCAAACCTCTCTTTACGAAACAAGCCACAAGGCCAAAGTTTTGTTTGTGGATTGCCTACTAATGGTACAATTACAAATGTGCCCACTAACCAGGATTAGGTGGATGAAAATCCCATGTGCGCCTAGGTGCCAGCAGAATTCTCATCCGCTTGTATGGTTGTACACTTGTCCTTGTACCTAGGCACTTTTATCGTTTTCCTCTAAGGCTGTAATTAATCTCACGTTCATGTGATAAGTTATACTAGGATTGTTAGTGAAAATCTAGAGAGAGAAAATGGTCCAAAAGATGCTAAAGAAATCTAAGTAGAAAAACGGAAAGAGAAAAAAGAAAAAAATTTAGCAAACTTAGCGTGCAATCCCAGCAATCCCTCCCCCTCACCCTCGATGTACCCCATGAATACTGTCGTCGCTCAATTCCATCAGCCCTTTGCATCGTCCTCCTCCACCGCCACTACCACCGCGCCCAACCATCAGTCTCACTGTCACATCTCTCGATCTCGTCTCTCTGTTAACAGGCTAGGCCCAGCATTCCCATCAACAACGCACCACTTCAACTGAGTTACAGCAATGATCTGAAGGATCTTGCTTACCTAGCCTCTAACTCGCTTTCGAAGGAAAACAGCACCGTCGTGTCCACCATCACCTTCCACCGTCATCTATCCGCTGAATCTGAGCCCGCCACGATGCAGTTGCGTCTCATGCGTCTGACCGACATCTTCTGTTTGGAAGACACCTCCTTCAATCCCGAAAATGGAGATTCTCACCGACGTCTTCTGCGCTCTGGTCCGTGCATCTTCAACCGCTTCGTCTAGGTAAGCCTTCTCCTTATTTCTATATTTCTTTGCTACTTTTTCATTTCGATCTTCTTCTTGCTCGTTAGATCCAAGATTGCTTCATCTATTCTGTCTCACTTTGTGTTGGCTTTTCTTGTCTACTGCCTGATATCTTTTTCGAGCTCTTTGAAACTGATTTTGCATATTTGGTTTCCAATTTCTTATCACTCTCTTTTATTTATTGACAAGTGCCTTCTACTTAGCATTCTCCTTTGGATTTATCCTTTCCAATATGCTAATTTACACAATTCTATGGAATCTATTTGGTTTTGGTATGATTTAATTACCTTCTCAATCCATGTTTCTCAACGTTTATCAATTAACTTGTATCACTTTGCTATGGATTGTGCTGTTTATCTTTTTTGTGGCAATTTCTCTTGCAGTTATTATATGCTTGGTTGGCAATTAGCTCTCTTTTATGTTGCTTTATGGCTTCTCAATATAAGAATCGTGGGTGGCTCTGTGGTGGATTTTAATCCGCGATCAAGACTTTTCGATGATATAACCTATATTGCCAATCATCTGTTAAGCATGCATCTTCCTCATTCAGAATGGCTTTTACCTTTCTTTATGGTCCATTTCATATCCATACCCTGATTATACAAAATTCTTAAAATTTTTGTTTGCTTAATGAGACAATTCTTAGCCTAATGTTGTGCCACAACTTTTTAGTTAGGATGTTTATTTTGAAATGTTTGCACCACCTCAATTGCTTTTGGATTATCACTTACTTAACAGCAATGTCTTGCTGGAACGATTATTCATGGTGCTCTCTTGGTTGGTACTGCATGGTGTCCTTTTTAATTGCACTTCAACATAGCTTTAAACTTCTTTCACTTCTTGCAATTATGGATCGCTTTCTGATTACTTTCAATGCTCTCCTTATGATATGTTTTTCTATTGTTGGTGCTTCTCTCTAAGTACCAATCGAAAAAGGATTGATCCCTATGAAAGGTCCGTACTGGGTTGTATCTATAGTTTCAGTAATTCCCAGTTTTTATTGGCCATAGCTATTAGTTTTCAACTTGTTTTTGGCTCTTTACCTCATATTATGCTCTTGGTCTTCCATTACTCTTCTAAAGAAAGGATTTTTCTCGATATGGATCTTTTCTCTACTTATCATCACAGTGGAACTTGGTTATTTTTTCTGGAGTTTTTGCCTTTCTGTAAGTTAGGATGGCAGCTAGTTTACCTTTACTTTGTTCCGAGCTATGACTCATACAACTTTGCGTTTATGGACATACAACTATTTCGGTGCTTGTAATGCCTGTTTCATTCTATGACATGCTGGTCTATACGTTGCTTTTACTTAAATGGACAACGATTCTAACGCTTAGTTCTTATGATCGACTAGCTGTTTTGGCTAACTTGTATATGCAGAACCTTCTTGTTTTGTTGAGATTTATCATGTTTTTTCAATTTACCCGCTCTATTTTATTGTTAATGGTCTTTCTCCACTGTACATCTCCTCATGAATTTGCTAATGTTGCAATTATTGCAAATAGTCCTCCCTGTAATCTTTTCTTCCTCAATATTTGTCTAGAATGGCTTTATCATAATGATTGGGCTTTTGAAGCCTTAAAGAACTGAGTGATTCACACTCGCTTGACAGGGGTGTTTTTTCACCCCCTAACGGGTTTGTTCTTCTATGCAGGTTGGACTCATGCCATCTGGTGGGACGCGGTCGTACGCGCTACCAAAGATAAAAGTTTATTTTCCTTCTTTCCAATACAAATAAATGTAAGTGGCAAGTAGGGTCGAATCCACAGAGACTTGGGGACTAACTCGTGCTTATAATAGATTAAATGGGGGTTTTGAGATTAAAGAATTGAATAACTAAATACGAAGAACTAAAGTATAATAAAGAAGTGATATAATCAAGAAGAGAAGAATCTTGAGTTCGGTTAATGGCCACTTCGATTTAAACTATTGATCATTGGTTTCTCAAACATGTAACTTACTCTTAATTACTCAAAGCTGGAAATCAAATTCCTTTCCCTCAAAAGTATCGTTAAATAATCACAATCAGATGATCATAAAACTTGAACTAATGATCAATCTAATCTAATCAGAGATTAAATTCAAATCACAAGAACATCAACGAACTAGGAAACAATGAGCCAATTAACAAATTGCTAGCACCACATATTCAAATTGGAACTTGTGATTTCTCTAGTGATTAATCAAGAATAATCAGATTCATTAATCAAACCCTAGATTGCTACTCATGAAAGAAGAACAGATGAATCGGCATCAATTCTAAATCCTAGCAAATGATAAATCGAATGTATAAACTAGTAGTACTCCTAGCAATACATACCACAATCATAGATTTAAATCAAGAAATCACAATTATAATTAAGAACAAGTTAACAAAGAGAAACCTCACAATAGTAGACCGAAGCTTGATTAACCGTTCTCAAGACTAGATTTAGGCTACAATCGACATAGCATCCATCAAGCAAATCTTCAAACTCATGATTAGAAACTCCAAAAAGGGAGAAAAAGGGATTCGGGTTCTTCTCTCTCTCCTCTCTAATTTAGTTCAGAAATTACAAGATATCCCAAAACAAAACGTTTTTCTCATTAATAAAACCTAAGGAAAGCCGAAAACTGTCGAAGAATCGCAGCCGCGTCGAAGTGCGCGAGTCGGGCATCCCTAGTGCGCGAGTCGGGCTTTGGCTGGTGACCAAACTGCAGCTTCACTCGATGTGCGCGGGTCGCGCAAGACATGCGCGCGAGTCGGGCATGTCGTGCTGACAATCCCCTCCAATCTTCACTCGCAGCGCCCGAGTCGGGCAGGCCTAGCGCGCGGCTCGGGCCTTCGACGCTGTCCAGCAGGCTCTTCAGCTAGGTATGCGCGAGTCGTGCGACTATGGTGCGCGGCTCGGGCATGCAACGCTGCCAAGATCGTACTACCCCTCTATATGCGTGAGTGCGTGTTTGGTGCCCAGCTCCAACCTTCTCCACAAACACTCTAGGTGGGCTCTTCAACGTCCATGGTGGACACACAATGTCGTAGAGCTACAAAGAGGACTTGGATGCCTCCACCATATAACATTATAACGCTAAACTCCAATGACTTTTGTGGTCTTTTTATGTTGAATGGATCGCAACCACGGGATGGGAATCCACCTATAAATGATCATAAACACATAACCACAAAATATCCTTAAATCTCCTCTAATATCACAATTTCATCATAACTCCCGCTTCTCCACACTAAGGTATAAATGAGTAAAACTCTCCTTCTTAAAGCTTAAACCTTAGTAAAATGGACTTCTCAACACCCTATAATCGCACATAACTTGGTCCCATCACCATCCTACCACACCAATCTCTTTATGTTCTACATATAGATTTGGGCGGCGGCCTTTTCGAATTGCATCCACTCCTCCCGCCTCTCGACCCAAGGAACATTCTTCGGCCTGCTAGCCTAAAGAAATTAGTAAAAAGGTATATAGGCCTTTCGGCCCTAAAATTCTACCAGGCTTTCGAAGCCCAAAAGTATCGAGTGTTTGACACTCGCTTGAAAGGGGTATTTTCCCACCCCCTATATAATGTGTCTGTTCATGGTTGCAGGATACTTTGGGAACAGTCAAGGTCCCTCCTTTACTAGCAGATCTCACAGCCAACACTCTTTTGTCGGTAAGGTAATGGGTCTTGGGCCCAGAAAAATCGATCTGGCTTCTAAAGGCATAAATAACCCAGTGCTTGACGCTCGCTTGAATAGGGTGTTTTTCCACCCTCTAACGTCTTTGTTCATGGATGCAGGTGCCCTAATATATGGATTCATTCACTGCCAAGGCCCAAGTCGAGGTCCACACCAACTCGATCACGAACGAATCAGATTTAACAAAACCACGATTAAATGAAAATTTTAAGCTAGAATATTCAAGGGGGGAAAAGCCCCAAGCGTTAAGCGAATTAATTTACCTCAAAAATAAATACAAGCCGGATATAATTTTTGTCCTAGAAACATTAACGAACAATGTAAACAACAAGCGCATCCTGAAATCACTACAATTCCATAACAACATTATAATTGAGCCGATCAATCACACCGGAGGTATCTGGGTGTGTTGGAATAACAACTATATTAGCCTGCAAAATCTGGTAACTAATGACCGACTCGTTGAATTAGAAATTATGTACAAACCAACCAATAAGGTCTACTCTATCATAGGGGCCTACTGCCCTGCACAAAATGCCGAAAAAAACCCTTTTTGGGCATATCTCAATCAATATCTACTACAAGTCCATAACCCTTGGTTACTAATTGGAGACTTTAATGAATTGCTCCTTCACCAAGACAAACTAGGGGGTGCCCCTATCAAAAGCACTCAACTACAACGCTTGCCCCATCTTCTTCAAACGCAATCAGCAATTGATATCCCTTGTCATCAAAAAGCTTTCTCCTGGAAGGGTCTGTTTAACGACACATCCATCTATGAGCGACTTGATAGGGCTATCTCAAACGAACATTTTTACGATGACTTCAATCAAAGTACGTTACTCTATGGCAATTTTACAGTTTCAGACCATGCGCCCATTTTTTTCTCAATAAATCATGCATCACTCACCAAAGCACCACCATTCCGCTTCCAAAATTTATGGGTCCTTGATAAAGACTCCCATTGTATCGTCAGGAAAAATTGGAACACACAAGTTACAGGTTCATGGTTTTATCGCATTCAACAAAAACTAATGCGTATCAAGACTACTCTTAAAACTTGGGCCAAAACAAAGTACAAACACACAGCCAACAAGCTACACGCTAATGACGAAAAAATAAAAGATCTACAAGAAAAACTATGGCTTTAACCTTTTAACCAAATATGGATTAAACACATCAATCGGCTCCTCATTCAACGTGAAAAACATCTTCTTTTTACTCAAAAGGCATGGGGAACCTCCGCCTGAAAAACCTGGCTCACTCAAGGAGATCGCAACTCCAGGTTCTTCCATAACCAAATGAAAAATTTACGTACCTACTCTACCATCTTTCGTCTGAAGAAGGAAGTAGGCCAATGGGTGGACTCGCAATAGGATCTTGCCAATTTACTCACCAAATCATTCAAAAATCGATTCAAAACAATAAATAATTCCCAAAGAACTGTAGATCTCAGCTTCATAACTCCTTTTGTTTCACAATCGGACTCTCAACTCTTGTTGGCTCCCGTTTCTCCAACTGAGATCAAGGAAGCAATTTTTGATATTAATCCTGACAAAGCGCCGGGCTCAAATGGCTATGGAGCAAAATTCTTCCAAGCCTACTGGCCTATTATAGAAAAAGATGTCATTTTTGCAATTCAAAGTTTCTTACACCATGGTAAACTGCCACCGTCCCTCAATCATACGCTCATTACCCTAATCCCCAAAAGGGATATCCCTAAAATTTAGATGTCTGCAAAATAGAATCAAATATGTGAAACAAATGATAAATTTTATTAATACAAAAATCTGAGTACAATCTCTAATATATCCACTGATTCGATCTCCAAAAGAGTGATTTGGTTTCCTTGAATGAGGGCCTCCGGGCTTGATCTGCTTCAAGTATGATCGTCTAGAATAGAACGGCTTTGATGCTTGTTGTTCTTCTTCTAGGTTGAATGTTTGGTTTGGATGTGCAGACTTAGAGAGTTTCTAGAGCAGCTTTCTCTCTCTCTCTCTCTCTCTCTCTCTCTCTCTCTCTCTCTCTCGTCTTCTGTTTTTCTCCTTTCTGGCTCTGGAGTCTGGTTTCTTCTCCTCCTCTTCCCAAAATGAAGTGGGAAAGGTCTATTTATAGAGCTTTCTAGGGTTTAGGATTTCTGAGTAGTCCCATCTAGGCCTCATGGCCTTCATCATTTAAATGGCCCAATTCTTATTATTGGACTTCGACCCATTATATAAATGATAATTAATTTAAATAGACCAAATTTAATCATAGGCCGAAATTAATTAATTTTACTTATCATCTACATTTTTATAAAAGTCAATATCTAACTTTAATGAGTCAAAATGATAATGTGGCATTTAATAAAATTTTCATGCCTACAACAATATCATACAATCATGTATTTCAGTTTGTCAGGAAACTAGTGTGGTAATTTATGCTTCCACAATTGTAGTATTACTGGTTGTTGTTTTTAGGAGTTTATAATGAAGGAAAAAAGTTCATTGGGGTTGTTGGTGTCACTCATGTTTAATTTATTGCTTAGCTTAGCTGTTTTCATATTCATGATATGTATGAACTTCAAAATACAATAACAATACACTTCAAAAAAAATACAATAAAAATAACAATGTCAAAACTTCAATTCCATAAATATGGGATTATCTAACGGTTAATGACTCAAAATTTATCTCCGATAGTTATATACATAGATCCTTTCTCTCGATTATTCTCTTTTTTTTTATAATTTGTGACTTTTTATTAAAAAAAGCCGAAAAGGCTAGGCTTACAAAGTTGCATACAGTTTCAATTTAAGCCAAATACAATTGGCAAAAAACGCAGAGGGAAATACAAACTGTAGGCCAACAACATTATATCAAGATTCGCCTAGCTCTGCTAATAATGCGGTGCATTACATCCATGCCACGAATTCATCATATCTTGAGAGTCCCTGTTTTGTGAGAGAATCGGCCACTATATTGGTTACCCTTCCTTTATGAACCAATGAAATTCCTTGACTTGCATTAAGAAGACCACGAATTAAATTAGTTTGAAAATTCAGATTCCATGGGCCTTTATTCTCCTCCGTGCACCACTTTACCGCATTTGCCGAGTCCGATTCTATGATGAGACCACGTTCAATGGAGACGCGAGATATATCTTGAGAGCTCTATGAATAGCAAATACCTCTGCATGGTTGATATCCATGAATGGGATTGGACTTGAAAAAAGACATTTGAAGTGACCATCATTGTCTCAGAGGACACCACCAATTGCGGTTCTTGAGCAAGCCGAGTTCATGGATGCATCTACATTCCACTTTAGCAAACTAGGTGGGGGTGGGATCCAAATTCGCATAGCAGCATTCGAAGAGAGAGCAGGGGTGCTACTGTATGAAAAGGACCCAAGCAAACATCGAGGATTTTGAATAATGTCATTGGAGGTGTATGGAAAAGGATCACCCCAACCAACTATCCACCAACTTAATCGGAGAAGAACAAGTTCTCGAGTTTGAGTAATAGAGTTGGCTTGTTGGTTGAAACATCTTGAATTTCACTCCTTCCAGAATGACCACACAATTATGAAGAATATTGCATGCCATACTTTCTTGAAGAAAGGACCATAGGAGGGGGGCTTCCACTGTTCAAAAGCAAATCGAATGGAGTTTGAAAAGACCTAATCAAGGTCCCATATATTCAACCACCACATCCACAGTTGATGAGAGAAAGAGCAATGTAGAAAGAGGTGATTAACATTTTCCTGTGATTGTCCACAAAGTACACAAGCTGATTCAGAGGGTGGAATAATACCAATGTTTGCAAGTTTATCTCTGTAGTTGATTTTCTCTAGGAGGACCAGCCATGCAAAAATCTCGATATGGTGTGGGATTAAGCCTTTCCACAATCCTTTTATGGCATTCGCATGATCTGAAGGTGATTATTTTGCGATCTCCAAAGTAGCGGACTTAACTGAGAAATTGCCCGCCTTACTTGGAGCCCAAATGAAAGTGAAATGGTATGATGGTGAGAGAGAAACCTGCTGCAGTGAGTTTGAGAGCAATTGCCACTCGCATTCATTTTGCGACCTTAGAGCGCGGCTCCACACAATGCTCCACTTCCAGTCCATTCCATCCCAAAATCCGAAAGAATTCATAGCTCCATTAGGCAATGAGCTAATCCAAAATAACTTTGGATAGGAAATTTTTAGCGGTGCAAAACCCACCCATAAGTCGTGCCAAATAGAGTATCACCTCCATTTTCCACTTTCTTCCTAATCTTCATGGAAATAAAATTTATTACCTTGAGGGTGTCGCAAGATGGATGAACATATGGCTCGCCAAGGACCCCCAATATTGGGAATTTTAAGATCACGGGCCGTAAAGGTGCTGCTATAGCTAAACTTAGCTTGGATTGTGCAACGCCATAGAGAAAAGTACCTCCACAACCACATGAAGAGGAGGGCCATGTTACTTTGAAGAAGGTTACCTATTCCCAAGCCACCAAGGGATTTAGGTTGTTCTATCCGACTCCATGCTATTGGAGCAATGAATTTTTTCTTTTCAAGAGAACCGCACCATAAGAAGTGCCTTTGGATTTTTATGATCTTTTCGGCTACACCCACCTGAATGGGGAACAAGGACATATAGTAAAGGGGGAGGCTTGATAATGATGCCTTGATGAGAGTTGATCTACCTCCAAGTGAGATTAGATTCCCTTTCTATGAAGCAAATTTCTTTTCCATCTTGTCAACGATAGGCTTCCAAAGGTGCGTATGAGAAGTGATACCACCTATAGGAAGTCCTAGATAGGTGAAAGGCAAGCTACCTTTTTTTCACCACAAAGTCTCGGCAAATGCTTGTAAGGTTTTGGCTTCAACATTCAAACCAAATAACATGCTCTTGTGGAAATTGACTTGGAGGCCCGAAGAAAGTTCAAAAAGAATTGAAGTCTTCTTGATGTTTGTAAGATCTTCATGAGATGGATTATAAAACAGGAGTGTGTCATCCACATATTGGAAGTGTGAGATTTTTGGGCCATTACGACTTACTCCAATCCCTTGTCGGAGGCCGCGTTGTAGCTTGAAAGGATGAGATGGAGAGCCATTCAATAAGATTGCTGCAGAAGCAGACATAACACACGATCTAATCCAATCAATCCATCTATGAGGAAAGTTCATTTGTTCTAAGATCCATTCCAAGAAGCCCCATGAAATGCTATCGAACACCTTGTGAAAATTAAGTTTCAAGAGAATTACTTTTGTCTTATTTCTCTTACAAGAATCAACTATCTCACCAGCAATGAGGGCGCCGTCAAGGATTTGACGCCCTTTTAAGAATGCCGATTGATGGGGGCTAATAATTGAGCTCATTACACTTTGCAATATTCTAGATAGGATCTTTGTTATAATCTTGTATAAGCACCCTACCATGCTAATAGGGCGATAGTCAGAGAGACCAATTGGGGAATCACACTACGAGATGAGAACGATGAATGCGTTATTGCACCCTCTATGGAGGTTGCCCGAGCTCTAGAAATCTTCTACCATGTCATAAACATCTGCTTTAATAAACTCCCAAGAGCTCTTAATAAATCTAAAGTTAAAGCCATCGAGGCCGGGTGCTTTTGATGGGTCACAAGAAGCAACCTCCCTATCTATCTCTTCGTGAGAGAATCTTGCACTGATGTGTGATGCTTGAATTTGTGAGAGTTTTCGGAACCCAAGATTGCGGAAAGTGGGTCTCACAACATGGTCCTCCTTGAAGATATTTTTAAAAAAAAACACTGCCTCAAGTTTAATCTCCCTTGGGTCTTCAGTTGGGATTCCAATCAAGCGCTCAATAGAATTGTGTCGTTTCCTCAGAGTTGCAATGATATGAAAGTAACGGGTGTTCCTATCGCCCTCTTTGATCCATTTTGCGTGGGAAGTTTGAGCCCAATACATCTCTCTCTTCTTCATCCAGCCCCATAAATCCATATGTGTCGACTTTCTCTCATCCATTTCATCAGCGTTCAAGAGACGTGAGTTGGCAGTCTCATCAAGGCTTTGAATTTTATTTTCGAGTGAGGCAATTTTTTCATCAATGTAGCCGAATTCAGACGAGTTCCAGGTGATTAAATTGTGCTTCACATTCTTCAGCTTCTCAGTAATGGACTTGTTGTGAGAACAGAGCCATGAGTCTCGTCAGGCATCCAGGATGTGTTAGCTAGCAATTGAGAAAGCGGAACGGGGGCGGACCTCAATTTTTTGGAAAAAGAGAAGGCCAAAAGCGGGCAATGATCTGATAAATTTCGTTTTAAAAGGTTCACTTTCAAGGCTAGAAAAAGGGCCATCCATTCAGTGCTCACGAACAACCGATCAATCTTGCTTTTAGAATTCCCCCTGAACTAAGTGAACTTTCGATTACTCGCCTGAATTTCCATGAGATTTAGTACCTGCAAAACAGCTTCAAAATCTTTGGAATCGTTAGTTGAAAAAAAATTGGCTTCCTCTTTCACTTGGATTAAGCGTCTCGTTAAAGTCCCCCATCAAAAGACATGGAAGGTCGGACTAAATCCCAAATACCACTGCTCTAGCTTCAACAGTGCAAGGATTATATAGGTTTATTAGGCAGCAGTTAAAGTTGAGAGAAGGGATCACCCCGGTGATTGCAATCCAATTTTGCTCGCAATGATGAGATTCAAGAGTGAAAAAGTCTGACTGCCATAGGGAAAGTAGACCGCCAGAGTTGTCGTTGGAAGGGCTAAAAACCCACTTTGTGTTGAGATTCTTTCAAATTAAGAGGATTATCTTGTTGTTAATAATCTCTAGTTTTGTTTCCTACACAAATATGAATTTGGGGGAGTGCTTGAAAATCAACTTCCTTAGTGAGCTTCTTTTCAATATGGCCCCTAGGCCTCTTAAATTCTAAGACAGAATTATCATGATGAAGGAGGTTGTTGTGAGATGGAGTGGAGACACCCTATTGAGTGGCGTCCCAATTGCGTTTCTGACGATTTAGGATTTGATTAATTCAATTGCCTAGCGTCGAGGGAGACCCTTCAAATTGAAGACCGAGTTGAAGTCCATTGTCTAGGACTGAGTTTGGGTTGATATTGGATAGCGCTGGAGAGTGAGGCTGAGGGATAAAGGCTGGAGAGTTTAAGGGACGATGGCTGGATTTTCCTTTTGGTTTTGAGTTGAGTTTTTGTTTGGGCTTAAGCTGAGAGCCTTTTGTTTTGGGATATTTCCTCAGGTACCCCTGAGGTTTGGCGTAATTCCCAAGATACCCCCCACATTTAGGGAATTCCTCAGATACCCCTGAGGTTTGTGTTTGCGCTCAAGATACCCTTACTATGGACGGAACCCTAACAGCGTTAGGTTTTGCGTCCATAGTATCCCCAATTTTCTCTCTCCTCCCATTCCCCCCACCCACTGCCAACCCCCTCCCCCAGCCAGCGGCCGACGGCTAGCGACCACAACCCACTCCGGCGCTGGCGACCCTACCTCCTCCCTTCCCTATTCCCGATTCCTCACCCCCGGTGTTGGCGCCGGCCAGAGCAGCAGCACAGCAGCACCCTAGGGTGGTTTTGGGGGTGGGTTTAAGGGTTTTGGGGAAGCGTATCTGGGTGGGGAAGGAGAGGGGGTCGACTCACGATGGGGGACAAGGAAGGGGGGCCATTTCCGATAGGGGGGAAAGGAGGGAGGGGGTGGTGTCGGGCTGGGGATGGGATGGGGGAATTGAGAATGGGGAAAGGGAGGGCTAGGGTGGGGTGTCGAGGTGGGGGAAAGGGAGAGGGTAGGGTCGCCGGCGCCGGAGCCAACGCCGGGGTTGCTGCTGTTCTGGCAGGCGAAGGAAGGGGGTAGGGTCGCCAGCGCCGAAGTGGGGGTGGTGGTCGCCGGCCGTCAACCGCTGGCTGGGGGAGGGGAGTTGGCAGTGGGTGGGGGAATGGGAGGAGAGAGAAAATTGGGGATACTATGGACGGAAAACCTAACGGCATTAGGGTTCCGTCCATAATAAGGGTATCTTGAGCCCAAACACAAACCTCAGGGGTATCTGATGATTTCCCTAAATGTGGGGGGTATCTTGGGACTTACGCCAAACCTCAGGGGTACCTGAGGAAATATCCCTTTTGTTTTTGACTTTTTATTAATGTGCAGGCTTTTGACTTTTGGGGGGATTAGCTCTTCAAAACCAGGGGAGAAGGTTGGGCCTAACAGAGAGTATGAGGATGATAAGGTCTGCGTAGGCCTTTGAATGGGACCGAATCTATTTGATGTTTCGAAGTTGGAAATGGGAGAGGAGTGGAGAATTTTGAGGGAGGGTGAGGTTCGATGTTGGGGGTCCAGGAGAGATGGGCCCAAATCAGAGGAGGATGGGATGGTGTGGCCCATTGGGGATTGAGACGAGGTTTTTTTATGTGATGATGGGGGTGTCAGTGAAAAGTTGGAGTTAGGCTTATGGTTAGGCACGATGATCGAGGTATGTGTGGGGTTTAATTGGAGAGGCGGCTCATGCAGGGAATTTTTTTGGGAAGAGAAAGGGATACACTACGAAGAGGCGTCATCATTGTTGGGCAGATGCCCCGAGATTTCATTATTGGCATTATCTTGATTATTGGGTTCTTGTAGGTCCGAGGATGCGTCTCTTAAATTATGATTATTGCAATCATCATCATCATCATTGAAAGGTGATGACATCATTGCCCTTGCACCCTGACTTTTCGGAACCTCATCCATGGGAACCATTTGCATACCATATTCTGAGACAAATATTTTGTGATTTATATTCTCGATATTCATCACCATCTTGCAGTTAATGGAGAATAAGCAGTATGTTATGACTAAGACTTTTGCATGATCAAAATTTGATTGATCGACGGAGAGGAACCTGCCAAAAATCCTTCCAATCTTTGTGAAGTTGTCTTTTCCCCAACCGCTTAAAGGCATGCCATAAACTCTTAATAAAGATTTCCTCCAAATTGAGCCACATTGGTTGTTTACTTCTCTAATGTCACTGAACCATTGTTCAAGCCATTTACTTCTTAGCATCTCCTCCTTGTCTTCTTTGCTTTGAAATGAAATGAGGTGAAGCATCCCCCCATTGGTTTGATTGTCAAACATGTCACACCCTCCGCAAGTATGTGGTCAAGCATTTGAGACGAAGTTAGTGATAAGGTTGTTGTAGCTATTGCACTTCGTTGGAAAAGTTCGTCATTGTCCGGGTTCCTTGAGCCTGTGATTGATATGAATTGCTCCCCATCAAGGGAGATGACTGAAATATTATCCCTTACATCCTCCGTTTCTTCACCAAGAGCTCTGGAGCTCATTTATTTTAACCTAACAAGGTTCAAAGTGGTAACAATCTAGTTGAGGCTCGGGTTCGAGAGGGAGAATAATGTAAGATTGGGTTGGGATGGGGTTTAGGATTTGAATTGGAGATTGTTTTTGTTGAGGTTGGTTGGATGGCTGGGTAGTATTGGGTTTATGGAGATGGGTTGGGATGTGATTCTTTGTAGCCATGTTGATCTCTTTTCGGTGGGGGGGGTGGAGGTTTGGGTTGTTTGTTTGTGTAGGAGGTCTGGGTGCATGGACGGTTTGAATGGATGGTAGGCGTTATTGTATCATGCTTAGCTACATGCACTAGTACAGAATAGATGATTTACGTCGAATGCGAGGCGCCTATTTGCGTCGGACATGGGTCCGACGGCACAGGCCTCGACGTAGATCAGGATACGGGATCTGCGTCGGATAACGACGCGACGCAAGTGATTAACTATCTGCGTCGGACCCTACCTATTATGCGACGCAGATGACTCCTTTGTCACAGCAGCAAAAGACTCATCTGCGTCGCATGAAGAGTAAAGTGCGACGCAGATGACCAAGCCAACATCCCAGCCTCACTCATGAACGTCGGATGAAGGGCATTGTCCGATGCAAAGTTAGGGTCATTTGCGTCATATGAAGGCCATGGTCCGACGCAAATGGTGAATATTTTAATAAAAAAAAATCAGTACATGCTGTCACTGTCAGTTTACCACTATTAAACCTCTTTCAATCAATAACCTCAGAATTTGATTCTTGAGACCCAAATTCATGTTCACCAGTTTGGTGTTAAACAAGAAAATTACAGATTAATTACAAGTTGGTGAATCAGTAAGCATTGTAGTATTAATATACATGGAAAAAGAATATGAAACTGCCATTAAAGACGGAGCAGAGATAGAATTACAAGAAGAAGTCGCAACAAACTATAATCATTTTTCCTCAATTTACCCTAATCAAAACGCTAAATTGTGTTTTATTCAAAAAAAAATTGTGAATCACTGAAACCTGATTATTATGAGTGGAAAAATCCATAAATTACATAATTCAACGAAACCCTAGGAGAGAGCACACCATCACGCAGCCATCGTTAGCAACCACCATTAGCAGCAACAACATACACCACCTTGAACCACTAAATTCGCAGCAGCAGCGTACACCACCTCGCAACCACCAAACGCAGCAGCATATAATACACCACCTCGCAACCACCAAACAGAAATTCCCCGAAAATCTCAGCAAATTTCAAATTTTTGGTTTTCGGGTTTAAAAGCTTTTGGTTTGGGGGATTCTGGGACGTCGCCGGACTTTGAGCCGAGACGGAGTAGCGAAGTACAGAGAACGACAGCGAACGATTTTTCAGATTAAAACAAGTTTTTTTGGTGGGTGATTCTCAAATTTTTGAGTCTTTAATTGAGATGGATTTTGCTCAAAATTGGGGATGAGAGATTAGAGATTAGAGATGAGAGACGATAGATCTAGGTTTTGGTGAGAAAGAGCAGGTTGGTGAGAGGGATGGAGATCAGATGCGGGCATGCGACTGGAGCAAAGAGAGAGATGCAGTAGGGTTGAGGAGTGTAATTGTGAAGGTTGGATTATATATTGTAAGTGATTTGCGTCGGATGGACCCTGGAGGTCCGATGCAAATCGTGATTCTTTTTAACTGGGCGATCCTCGGGTTTTGCGTCACACGTGGGCTTGATGCGACGCACATGGCTCAGATATCTGCGTCGGATGGGTCGATGGTCCGACGCAGATCAAGATTCACATTTTGCGGATCAGCATTTGCGTCACACGTGAGCTTACTAGTGTAATAAAGTTCAACCGCTGCGGTCAAAACAGGGCTTACCGCTGCGGTTTTTGGCCCCAACGGTTGGACTAGCAGCGGTAGCCAAATTTTAGCTGCTGCGGTTCCGAACCGCATCAGTTAATAATTTACCGTTGCGGTTTTGACCCAAAACCACAGCGGTTAATCTATTAACTGCTGCGGTTCTGACCCAAAACCGCAGCGGTAAATGGTTAACTGCTGCGGTTTTGACCCAAAACCGCAGCGGTTAACCACCCCAAAAACCCAAAAAAAATTTTTTTTTTTTTTTGCATTTTTTCATTATTAATCAATAGAAAATCAATAATATGTATATCAATAATCATAATATTAAGCATATTATGCTCAATTGAAGCATAAGTATAAATAATTAGATACATATGAATATGTACTATAATCTAGAACCATTTTCATTAAGCACAATGAGAAAGAGTCTTTAATCCATCCAGATTTTGCTAGAACACTTGGAACTGATATGTCCGCAAGACCTAAACTCATCAGCAACCCCCCATCTAGATAAACACCGCTTTGCTTCTACCACACCTGCAGAAAGATCGAAGAGCACAAAATTACAACTTCAATTTAATCTGGACACAACACAAAGTCCCATCATATAGAGAACAGTACTGACATACAAGCTGAAATGTCCAGTGTCCTATATATACTCATCTGAAATGTCGAGAAATAGAATGATTTATATGCCACAATAGACCATCGGGAGCAACCCCCCACCCACCGCACTGCCCCCCCCCCCCGCACCGCCCCCAACCCACCGCACTCCACCCACCCCCCGCACCCCCCCCCCCCGCACTACCCCCACTCCTTGCGTTGCCCCCCCGCACCGCCACCCACCCCCACCGCACCGCCCCCACCCCGAGATTTCATTAGCTTCCTGAGACAAGCAGCAGAGAAATGCTATATGTTGTGACACTGGTGAATAAACAAAACAGATACTGAAACAAGTCCTTGCAGGCAATCATCGTACCAGCATGTTCCAAGAAAGACATGAAACATATTTAACTTCTTTTCACATATATTTAAGGAACTAGGGAAAGTTAATTTATCAGTGTACAATACTGCAAATTGACTAAAATAGTTTATTTTCAGGAAATGCAAGGATAGCTCTATTAGAAACGGCCAGATATGCATGACAAGAAATGGGTAAGAGGAGAAAAGGAGGGTGTATGACAAAAAGAGCAAAAACAGATGCTTTTAATGGTTACCTCAAGTCCCTCAATTGCTTCTCCATATCCTGATTGCACATATTCCTTGGTGAGAGTCTCCTTCGGACAATTTAAAGTTTGTGGATGAAAGTCAGGTAGGCCAAGACTATATGGAAACAAAGAGCAATGCAAATAAAATAAAATAAATCAGCAGAAAATATTTTTTCTTTGTCACACTTTTTTTAAGATCTGATAACTCCTGATAAAAACATTAGATCAATTTAGCTAACAGAATCAGCAGTGGGAAGATAACACAATTTTCTCCACTAGTATGTGATAATAAAGCAATAATAATAACTCAGCTTCCATGACATTAAGAAATAGCTTTCCCATAAAGTCATCAAGTGACAACATTTCGTGTATGCCCTCAAATAATTACATACCTGATATGGAATCCAAAGCCAGTAGATCATAATCAGAAACAACACCCCACCTGCATTCAAGAGAAGATAGGACTCAAGAACATATTCAATAAGAAAATAGCAACTTATGTAGTCTACTTAGAGTACGCTGTTAATGATGTTAGATTTCCCTTTATCAGACATTTAAAAAGCAATGATTGTGAACTACATGAGAAGAAAACATTACTACATCCCTTAAGTACTAGATAGATTTAGTACCAGTTATATGTTTGAGAAGATAATACAGAAAGAGCAACGAAGATATGTTGGAATCAGATTTATCAGAGCAGCGAAATAGCAAATTAGATAATTTATGAACCATATTGCCAGAATTTTAAAAAAAAAAGATATACTAGATAATACTTTTAGTTTTTGTGATCATTTACACTTCAATCATATATAGGTGTAGTAAAATGGCAATATCTTGCTTTTCCTTAACCGTCCAATAGTAATTAACGATTGACCGTATGACTCAACAATCTGCAATTTGCAAGGATATGATTCATGTCTTGCAGCTTAACAATCTACAATCTACAATTTGCAAGGATATGACCATATGACTCAACAATCTACAATCTCCAAATATTTAGACTTTATTCAGCTTAAACTTCCGTCTACTTCAAATTCAACGATCAAAATCAAACAATTCAATCAATAACTTTTCCGTTCTACAACAATTAAACCTCCCAATTAACCAATCAACAAAAATTAACCCCAAATTATACAACATAAGAACATAAATTTCAGCAAAAAGATTAAGGTTTAAGCATAAAATCGCACCTTTAAATAAAAAACGAGATCTGATACTTTCTCCCAAACTATCTGATAATCACGAACCCTAGATCTGGGTTACAAGCAACGGCGGCGATGTTGGTTGGTGTTCAACGAAGACGGCGGTGATGTTGGCGTCATTGGGGCTTCGGGAAATCAACGGCCTTCGCTTTATTCGCTTCAGTTCAGATTCCAAACAACGGCGAGCAAGTTCATGCCGGAGTTTCGAAATCAACGGCGAGACCACTCGCAAAAACAATGGCAAGAGAACTCGCGAAAACAACAACGAGGTGGAATCAACGACGATCGAAGGGTGGTGTTTGGGGGAAAGCGACGAGGTGGAGGTGGCGTGAAAATTAGAGAGGAAGGAAGTTTGAGGAGAGAGGAGAGGAAATGGTGAGGAGGGGATCAATTCAGTCCAGCGCTCAATACCAAAACGCGAGTGTTAGACAAAAAAATAAAGGACAACTAACCGCTGCGGTTAGGAGAACCGAAACGTTTAACAGAAAACCGGATCGGTTTTCTATTAACCGATCCGGTTCTCTAAGAACCGCAGCGGTTTTTGTTCCCAAGTTTCCCACCCAAAATTTCGAGGATTTACCGATTCGTTTATCTTAAGGACCGCAACGGTTGTGTTGTGACATATAGCATTTTTTCCACTAGTGTTAATGCGACGCACATAGCGTACTCATTTGCGTCGTTTGCAGCGTTATGTGCGACGCAAAAAGGCCTGTATACATTTTGCTTAGACAGAGTTAGACTATTTGCATCGGATGTTCTGTAAGATCCGACGCACAAAGGTCATTTGCGTCAGTTTCTCTCACGTGCGACGCAAATAAACAGACGCAAATCGTGAATTTTGTAGTAGTGATGTACTCGAATTCGATTTATGCCCATTCTTCTACCATTCTCAGATTGGATTGCCCTAGCCATTGACTGATTTGATGCAAACTTTACGAAAGTGTATCTATAGTTTGGTTTGGATTGGGAGGGGATGAAGATGTTGGAAACAATTCCATAAGGTTTAAAGATGATTACGAGTTCTTGTTTGGAGATATCTAATGGGAGAAATTGATAAAACTGGTTCTTTAGGCTGCCATGGCCCATGGGAGTGTGCCTGGTTTTCTTCCTTGTAACCTGGATCCATTGATGGGGTTGACGCTCACTCTCTCTCTCTCTAGCTTTCTCTCTCATCTCTCTAACAATTGTTTATCCTCTTCGATTATCATGGGCCTCTCGAATATTCTTTTTTTATCAAATGTTACATATATGCTCTCTCAACCCTAAATAATTCATATTGTTACCAACTCCATATGCTCAAGTCATCTTTGGCCTCCCCCGACTTATTCTAAAATCCTCGTATCCCAACTTCTCATGAGCCTATTTGGTGCTTCATATATGTGATGTTTCACATGTCCAAATCAATTTAATCAACTTACTCTTATCTTACTCCGTCCAACCCTCATTTGAATATTTTCATCTTGAATTTTCCTTATTAGTGTGTTCTCACACATCCATCTCAACATATGCATTTGTACTACTTTGTACTTTAAAGTATATTTCTAGCACTTAATGGTATACTCGTATATAGATTATAATATCAAAATCTAACTATAAATATTATTATATGAAATTTTATATATGTACTTTGATCTATTGAGAATTCTATTTTTTAAAAAAAAAAAATTGGGACATGGCACGTTTAGGTGGCGGCTCTATGTTCTTGAAATTTTGAGGAGCTCCATATGCTCTCAAAATATAAACAAAGATATTAGATTATATTATTGTTTACTTTTCTCTTGCGAATATTATTGAAATTTTCTAATATGATAATTAATAATTTAGTAAGGGAAGAGACAGTGTGTAGGGTAGAGTTGTAGCTAGAGGGTTTTTAGTATTGATAATATTGGGAAAGCAAAAGAAATTTAATGCACAAATAATTGAGTTGACGTATACAGAAAATCGCCCTCATCAGTTAATGTGGGAGTTCCCTTTGAACCCATACTCACCTCTCTCCCCATACTTGTTCCCCTCTCTTAGGTTATGTTTAGTGTGATGAAAAACATTTCCATGGAAAATATTTTCCGGTGGAAAACGCAAATGAATATTAGTTTTCTTTGTTTGGCTTGGTGGAAAACTATTAAACTAAGAATGCGAAAATGGAGCTGTTAGAAATGAGAAAGTACTGAAGGAAAATTTGTTTGGCTTATATCAAAGAATTTATGTTTTGACATTCATGGGAATTTTGATTGACCAATTAAGGAAATGTCCTTATTTCTTGGTGCCAACCAAACAACTACTCCATCCGTCCCATAATACAGTGCTTGTTTCCTTTTTACAAGTCTTCAAAATCGACCTTTGACCTTTAATATCTTCAATTACTTATTAATAAAAAATATAAAAAAGTTAATATTATAAACTACATATTGAAACGAATCTAACAAGATCCCACATAAGTATGTTTTGTTATATATATTAATGAGAATATTTAGTCAAAAATTTTAAAGTTTGACCTACCTAAAATGAATCAAGCACTATATTATGGGACGGAGGGAGTATCTTATTTATAAATTTTAGTGAATTATCAGTCCCTTAAATTTGGTGTCAACAAAATAAACACTCTATTACAATGTTACTCCCTCTATTTTCTTTTGATTGTTATACTTACACTTTTCACACATGCCAATGCAAAACTTATATCTTTATTTTTTTATTTGTAAAAATCATAAAAAGTACATATTAGTAAAATACTCCCTCCGTTTCATTTTAATTGTTACACTTTGACATTTTACACTATTCACAAGTTGCACTTTGACCCTCATTTGTGATTTATACATGAATAAAAACATAGTCATGTGGCATCTTGTTAGATTCGTCTTAGTATGTATTTTATTAATATGTACTTTTTATAATTTTTACAAATACAAAACTACATATATATATCCTCAAAGTTTTGCATTGGTATGCGTGAAAAGTGTAATTGTAACCATTAGAAAAAAACGGAGGGAGTGCATGTTAAGACGAATATAACAAGATCCCACATGACTATGTTTTTATTCACATATAAATCACAAACGATGGTCAAAGTGAAATTTATGAATATTACAAAATGTCAAATTGTAACAATTAAAAAAACGGAGGTAATATTATGTAATATATATGATGATTTGTCTCACTGTTGATTTTCAATTTTTTTAAGAATTGATAGTTAAAGATATTAATAATTAAAAGTATTTCTTAACATTAAAGTGGAACAATTAAGTAAAAACGAAGGGGTACATATTCACTCAACCTGAAGTTAAAACATAAATGAAAAAAAGAAAAAAATAAATAAAATAAAAAGACACGATTTGATGACTGCTGAGATATTTAAATCGTTTCCGAAAACTTTCAAAATGATAGGAAATTCGTTTCTCAAAGGAAAAACTAGCTACTTATAAAAATAGGAAAAATTGATAGGAACAGTCCCAATTATGAGCGTTCCGCCATTTTCAGTTCCAACTAAGGATTATTTCTGAGCAGTCCCAACTATGCATCAATTTTTACAAAATTGGTCACATCAGGTTAATGACCTGCTATAATAGGTAAAAAGCGTTTTTTTTTCGCCACCACCTATTCAACACTACCCACCACCCAGCACACCACTCCACCACACAGCACCACCATCAGAACTACTAAAAACCACCCCCCTACAAAACTGGTCCCTCAACCCTTCTCCTTCTCTTCACCGTGCCACTCCTCATCTTCTCCCTCTCTTGCCACCCGCAACCCGACCATTGCAATCCCGTGATATTCACAGTTCTTATGACGAGTACGATAATCACATATCACCCATTTATTATGTATACGCCTGAAAACAACAGTACACTAATCTCTTATTACCAACACAATACGAAAGCATTGAACTCACAAAACCCGGCAGTAACAACAAATCACTGTAGTACAGTATCACAATACAACTAATACCCATTCGAACCATCACTCCAGGCTCGCTATTGACCACCCCCAATCCTCCAACAAATCACAGGAGAGTTAATTACTTCTGCAAAAAAAAAAAGACAGGATATTCCATGTCTTTATATACAGCATCCAAAAATAAATTAGAACCAACTTTTCATTCTTCATAAGTAAATATGGAGCTGCAGCCAATTTTTAATTGATTACACTATATAATTAAGCTTAAAACACACAAAAAAAAAAAAAAAAAAAAAAGCTAAATGAGCTAATCATGAATTTGGAATAAGGAAGATATTTGAACATTGGAGTGAGATATTGGAGGTTAGTGGTGGCGGAAATTGATGTTCAAATGGTAGGGGGTTATGGTTTTGAGTGTTGAAGAGGAAGATGGTCGAAGGGAGGAAGGTATAGGATTCAAGGGGGTGGCAGGGGAAGGGAAGGGGGAGGAGGAGGGAGGAGTAGGGGGGAAGGAGGGAGGAGGGGTGGCAGGAAGGAAGAAGGGAGCCCACAAGTGGGAGAAGGTAGTAAGGAGGGAGAAGGTAGTAAAACAGGTACAAAAAAAGTAAAAACAAAAGTTAACCGGTAAAATGGGTCACCGGTCAACTGGGACTATTTTCGTAAAACATATCCCAAAGTTGGGACTGCTCAGAAATCATCCTTAGTTGGGACTAAAAATAGCGGAACGACCTCTGTTTTTTTTGTATTTTTTCCTTATTGGAATCTTGACACTATTTACAATTAGAGATAATATAATCTTCAAAATTCTTTTCAATATATAAGAAAAATATCGTTAAGTGGAGTCTTTTTTGTTTTGTCTCAATCAATACTTTATTAATGTTCAGTAGTTATAATTTTTATTAATATGCAATGAAAGTTATGTAAGGTCAAAGAAGTATTTGATTGACAAATGCGCACAGTTAAAAATAAGAAGAACAAAAAGATACAATACAGACAGTATTATGTTTACTATAAAAAAGGGAAAATCGTTTTAGCAAGGAGAAACTAGTTTTTTCTAGACCTGATCAAACACCGGGCCGGGCCGGGTTCGGGCCGGGCCGCGCCAAAAAAAAAGTGCCCATCTTGCGGGCCGGGCCCAAATCCGGGCCAAAAAATTGTGCCCAAAGCCCGGTATTTCGGGCCGGGCCGAGCGGGCTTTTGCGGGCCAAAACGGGCCGGGCCCAAATTTTAGGCTAAAAAGTGTTTTTTTGCTTGTCCAAAGCCCGCCCAAAAAAAAAAAAATTTTGACCGGGCCCGGCCCGGCCCGGCCCGCGGGCCCAAAAAAACTGCCCAAGCCCGCCCCAAAACCGGGCCGGGCCGGGCCAGGCCCGCGGGCCGGGCTGGAGTTGATCAGGTATAGTTTTTTCCTTTAAATAACTTAATGATTAGCTTATTCTACATAATGATTTATAACCGAGTGTAATTTAAATCGCTTTTTTTCTATAAGTTTGATCATGATAATCATGAAAAGTTAGACAAAACATGCAAGTTTTTTAAATTTTTCAGTACTGAAATTGAAACTGCTAAGCCCCGCCAAGGTACTCCTAGGCTTCTGGACCAATTAACCCTATACACCTTAGCGCAAATCCAACCACTAGACATAGACAATGGCCATGAAAAATCTTTGACAGAGGTAAATACGTCTTAAAAAATCTTCAGTCGCCCATCCAATGTTAACCACCATTCCCCCAAAGGATAATAGAACAGAGCATCAGGATCAGATAAGTTGAGTGGATTTATTTTTGTTTGTAAAAGATGGAGAGAGAAATGGAAAAGAAATACTCAAAATAAAGTTGCCACAAAAGAATTGACAGCATAATGATAGAATCTCAACTCCATCCTATTTTATATGAAACACCACCAACATAGCTAAGCTACAAATTTGCTGCTGAAGAAATAAATAAGGAACTTCACTTCGTCAACAATGTCATCAAAATTCTGATCAACACGATACCCATCATCTGGCGGATATGGCTGACCGGGTCTTGAAACTCCAGTTTACCATTCATAAATGGATTATGGACTTTCCAGCCCACTTCCTCATTCATGGAGTCCAGTGAACCCCCTCTGGTCCCCCCACTGCACCTTGTGTCAATAATCCCCTCTGGTCCCCCTACTGCACCTTGTGTCAATAATATCAACCAGGCAACGAATGAAAAATGTTGTTAGTGCACAAATGGTACGGAAACTTTTGGGGCCATTTGAAATTTTTTTATCAACCATCCATCCGGCAACCACCACATGGTACTGGGGATTGCTTTACAGTTTATACTACATTATTAATCATTTCCCTCTCTTCATAACATGTGGGTTCGAAAGTACGAGTTTGTGGTAGTCTTGGAAGGGAGTCTTAAAGACTTAAACTATAGAGTATAGACTTTGTTTTGATTTTAAGAGTCTCATTTAATAATGTACCTAAGACTTTACTTGAGTCTTGAGAAGAGTATTGAAAATCATCAAGACTTTCTTCAAGACTCTATGCTTTACATGAGTTATATTTGTACCACCCAACAATTACTCTTCTTGTCCAATTAAATGCACCATGTCACTAAGTACTAATGGTTATCCATCTTTTTAATTCCACGAGTCTCAGGGATAAGCTACAAAACTGGAGTAAATCTTATGTGAGTTTGAACAATAAAAAGTTAGTGGAAACCTAAGGTGACATAATCTCTAAACTAAGGCCCTGTTCTTTTGAACTTATTTTGGCTGAACTGAACTGAACTTATTTTATTTTGGCTGAACTGAACTTATTTTTGCTGAACTGAACTTATTTTTACTTATTCCTGCTAAACTGAACTTATTTTTACTTATTTTTGCTGAACTGAACTTATTTTGGCTGAACTGAACTTATTTTTGCTGAACTGAACTTATTTTTGCTGAACTAAACTATATTAACATAATATTATCAATACTTATTATTATAATAATCAATAAATATTAACATAATATTATCAATACTTATTATTATTATTTGATTATTTTATAATAATAAATAATAAATAATAAATAATAAATAATAAATAATAATAAAAATAATAAATAAAAAATAATAATAATAATAAAAAATAATAAATAATAAATAATAATAATAAATAATAAATAATATAAAAAATAATAAATAAACAATAATAATAAACAATATTAATAATAATAAATAATAAATAATAAATAATAATAATAAAAAAAATAATAATAATAAATAATAGTAATAAATAATAAATAATAGTAATAATAAATAATAATAAATTATAAATAATAATAATAATAAACAAAAAATAATAAATAATAAAAAATAATATTAATAATAATAAATCATAAATCATAAAAAATAATATTAATAATAATAAATAATAAATAATAAATAATAATAATAATAATAATAATAATAAATAATAAAAAATAATAAATAATAAATAAAAAATAAAAAATAATAAATAATAATAATAAATAATAATAATAAATAATAAATAATAAATAATAAATAATAAATAATAAATAATAAATAATAAATAATAATAAATATAAATAATAAATAATAAATAATAATAAATAATAAATAATAATAATAAATAATAATAAATAATAAATAATAAATAATAATAATAATAAATAATAAATAATAAATAATAAATAATAAATAATAAATAATAATAATAATAATAATAATAATAATAATAATAATAATAAATAAATAATAGATAATAGATAATAAATAATAATAATAATAATAATAATAATAATAATAAAATAATAAATGATAAATAATAAATAATTAAATAATTAAATAATAATAATAATAATAATAATAATAATAATAAATAATAATAAATAATAAATAATAATAATAATAATAAATAATTACAATAATAATAATCATAATAATAATAATAATAATAATAATAATAATAATAGATAATAAATACTAAATAAAAAATAAAAAATAAAAAAATAAAAAATAAAAAAAATAAAAAAAATAAAAAAAATAAAAAATTCAAATTCATCATTATTTTAATTATAATATTAATAATAATAATAACAATAGTAATAGTAATATTGAAAACAAAAATAATAATTACAACATTAGACAAGACTAAACTTATTTTTGCCGAACTGAACTTATTTTTGCTGAACTGAAATTATTTTTGCTGAACTGAATTTATTTTGGCTGAATTGAACTTATTTTTGTTGAACTGAACTTATTTTTACTTATTTTTGCTGAACTGAACTTATTTTTACTTATTTTTGCTGAAAATAAGTCCAAAAGAACAGGGCCTAAAAGAGAGTCTGAGGGATAAACACGTCACCACGGAGGAAGTATGTGAAAAGCAAGCTATTTTTTAAGACGTATTAGCATCTGTCCAATCTAAAGGGTAACATTGGATGGGCAGTTGAAGCCTTGAAGGGCTATGTGACGGTTAGTGTGAAGAATTTAGAATTCTTGGCGCCAAAAGTTGAAAATAATAGGATCTCTTCATGGTTACCATCGTTTTTAATTAGCCTTATATGCATGTGGTGAACATGTACAAAATTAAATTAGTTGCTAATTACATCTAATAATTTAAGGATATTTAATTTTTTTAATCAGTTTATCCCATTCATCAGATATTTGTAATTTAGTTGAGAGGGAAGTTCCGACGGTGTTGTAAATTTTCGTAGTTTTCTTTTTGTTGTACCTTTTTATCTTTTTTATTTTTTAACATTAATTAGGTAGTTACATTCCTTTTTTTTCGTATCCCTCCCCTGTTGCCATATATAATAGAGATTCGGGTATACTCATCTTTATAAATCTACTCTCCATTTTTTAAGATTTGACACGACTTGACTTTTACACTATTTACAGACTCCCATTTGATCTTTTTTTATTTCTATGAAAATAAAAATATGATCATGTGGGTTCTTGTTAGATTCATCTAGGCATATACTTTAAAAAAACATCTATAATTTTTACTTATAGAGAATTAAAAATATTAATGGTTAAAAATATGCATTGACAGGTGTGTCGGGAGAAGTGTGTCAAGTATTTTGAAATACAAAAAGTATATATTTTCGGCGTACTGAAAGAATGAAATGTTGTTCACAAAAAACTCTCACATAAAAGATTATGTCATATTAATGGACGAAGTATTACATCATCTACCACCGTGAACATAAGAAAATATTCATTCCCCTCTCTCTACAACTTGATCTATCATCATCCAAAAATATGTCATAGCTCATGGCCAAATTCACAAAGTCATTCCACCCATGACATAACAAAAAAGTTCATCAGGATCTCCTACTTTAATTAAATTTTTTTGAAATGTTTCAAAATATGGCAAAATGGAAATCGTTTTATATATCTCAAAAAAATATGACCTAGATTATTTTATTTTATTTTTCTGATTTGTATTTTTTTGAAATATAGCCGTTTTAATTTGGCAAATACAATTTATTTGTTACACATTTTCCACCACTTGCTGGGGCCATTTTTCTCATGACAAGTTTTTTTTTGTTCACCATGTGACCAATTCCTTGATTGGCTACAATATGACCACACATATTTTGCAAGTTGTTCATGATGGGGGTGAAATTGTTTATTGTTTTTGATCCCATGAACTAATTTGATGTCATGATGGTGGATGCTCTAAAGTCAAACAGTTTCATCCGAAATTCTACACTTCACACTTCTTTTTCATGAACTAATTTGATGTCATGATGGTGGATGCTCTAAAGTCAAACAGATATTAATGATTAGTATGAATTAGGCCTTGCATTGATTGTTAATGTAATTGTGGTGACGTAATGATAATTATGCATTGATCTTGGTGCTTTGAGGCCTTAGGATAGATATTGATCACATTTGGTATTTTGGTTACAAACATTCTTAATCGAATTTTGAACCCTTTTCCCATCCCCATGAATCAACTTAATTTTTAGGCCAAGATATTGGGTAGAAATCAAGGGGATCCTTTCATTATGAGTTTTTCGTACTTATTTGATATCTTAATAATCAATTAGCTAGAGACATTTCAAGAGAGGATTTAGTTGATTGTTCGTGCATTTAATCTTGAAGACCATTCAAAAGAGGACTTGAGTATTTTAGAGGAAAGCTAAACCTTGCATAATTATCGCTTTTGAATCCGCAATTGCATTAATGATCATTCTTCTGAAATAATTTATACTAGTAGCCTTGACCCCAGTGTTTCTCATTGATATTTTATATTCTGATTTTATTTTCTTGTTCTATTTGATCTTAGTTAGTTATTAGTTGTTACAAAACCATTCCAAAACCCCTAAATACCCTTCAATTAGGCAACTTAATCTTGTTTAAACTTTAGCTGACCCCAATTTCTCCGTGGATCAACCCTGGACTTACCTTTACTACATTCTTAGTAATTGCTTGTTAGAAGTTATAAATATAATTTGAAAAGTGATTTTTGGTGCCTTAACGACACACTTTAGCCTCTTATTAAAATCTCCTAACACAATCCAAGGAAGCTAGATCAATGGTGGAGGAGAGCTTTATTAAAGCCTCCCACAAACTCTCCCTCCAATGCAGAATTAAACGCATACACGAATGACCAGAAGAATCCTATTTTACTTCCAGTAGGCTTCACAAAATAGTGAACTAACTGGTAGAGATCCATCTTATACCCTTATTATGTTGATAAGTAACCCCTAAGACTAACTAACTATATTAAGACACAAGGAACCCGACCTTATTATATTGATCAGTAACCCTTAGCATAAGTAACTCCAAAATATTTCAGTAACCCCAACACGGGACATGTAAGTAACTCCTACAATTTTCAATAACCCCAACAATTATAATAAGCAACCTCAACAATTATAAGTAACCCCTAATATATCAATTTGTAGCCTTGAAATAAATATAATTAAACTTTTATATGAACTAGCCACACCGTTAAGTGCTTAAAAATATTCTAACAATAATGAAACTTCAATGATATGAGGTTGCTTGGTAGGTAATATGTAGGTGGCGTTGTTGAAGAATGAAGAGGCATTAAACGGGTACTAGATCCAGTGTCGACCACTCCAATTATTTTGATTATTGATTTTAATGATCTGAAGTTGCTCGGTAGGTAATAGCATTATGTACTACTCCCTCCGTTTCATTTTAATTTATTCACTTTACTTTGGGAGAGAACTAAGGAGAAAGTGTAAAAGTATGAGAGAGAAACTGAAAAGGTGAAGAGAGAAATTGAAAAGTGAGAGATAAATTAAAAAGTGGGTTAAAATATTAAAAAGTAGATGACATGGGTGGAAAAAGAGAAGAAATTAGATGTGATATGTTATCAAAAATAAAAAAAAAAAAGCAATAGTGTGTAGATTAAAAAGAAACAGCCTAAAAAGGAAAATGTGTAGATTAAAAAGAAACGAAAGGAATATGTAATGTGTTGTTGAAAAGCATTAAACGGTATCAATAATATCTGATGAGACACCCGGACCCAACAATCAATCCTCCACCAATAATATTACCAGTCATTGCTCGTGGAAACAATTATTAATAAAAACAATAATACTTGGTGAGGTACCACAGAAATACAGAGCATATATGATAATGACAATTGGAAATAATAAATAATAAAAAAACAAAATAGCACCTAGTGCCAGCAGACAGAAATTGACGTTTGTTCCACAAGGGTGGGTATGAAGAAGAGAGAGAAAGAAGAATCTAGAGGGAGAGAGTGTTGGACAATTCTTCGCGAAGATCCAAAATTGTGATGGCGTGGATGCAATATGTCAACACCGGCATTACAGTCATTACAGGCCAAGACGGAGTTGATGACTTGTTGTAGTCGTGTTACTCGTGTAAACAATTATTGATAAAAACAATAATATTTACTCCGTTCTATAATAATTACAATATATTTTTATAAAAATATATGCCAAGAGAAGTAGAGAAGAGAGATAAAGATAGATAAAATGTATGAACCATGTATGCGGCATTACAGTCATTACAGGCCAAGACGGAGTTGATGACTTGTTGTAGTCGTGTTACTCGTGTAAACAATTATTGATAAAAACAATAATATTTACTCCGTTCTATAATAATTGCAATATATTTTTATTATATGCCAAGAGAAGTAGAGAAGAGAGATAAAGATAGATAAAATGTATGAACCATGTATGTGGTCAAACTCTCCTCCGATGTAGGCTTGTTTTCAATGAAGTTCATCATATTTATTTCAAAACTAGTGATTAATAGTCTAATCAACTTAGATAACGTTGAGTATTAGGTTTGATAACGTTGATTAGCTGGCATAATTGGTTCTATATATTTTTCTCTTTTTTTAGATCCAACTATTTTCATTTTTAGGTGCTTTGTTTAGATGTAACATTTCCTTTTTTGGTAGAGGTTTTGGGGTAATTTGGCCATATATATATTTTTACTTTATCTACCCCAACATGCAAAAAGCATGGAAAATTGGGTCAAATTTTACTGTCTCACATTCCTTAATTTTTTTGAAGGAACTCGATCCTTAATATTTGTGAAAAAAGGCATTCGTTGCAACTAAAAAAACACAGAGGTAGTATGAATTGATACTTATCATGTGTGAAGATCATTATGCAGCGGAAAATGATGTCCAAACACGTAATGACTGGAAAACTGAAAAACCTGTTTTAACATCTTTTGAATCGATTTCTACTCCAACTAAAATGATTTACCCTTCAAAAAAACTAAAAATGATTTAAATTCTCCATAAAACCATCTGCTACTAGTCATACTCCTAAGACTATAAAAACAATCCATTGAGGTATGAGGTTGACCATATAAAGATGAAGTATTTAGAAGTAAAACTTGTTTAACGAAAAACATAAACTTTAAGAATTTACGACTAGCATTTAGAAGTATTAAATACTTCCTCTGTTATTTTTTAAATGCAACATTTATCTTTTTTATGGGTGGATTAAAATAATCAACTGTTGCAACTAAAAAAACAGAGGTAATTTTGTTTCTAACTCCCTACACAGAAGTCATCATTGATCTTCCCTTGCCAACTTATTCTAAAATCCTCCTATCGCAACTTCTCAAGAGCATAGTTGGTTCGTCCTCTATGCAACGTGTAAGATTGATGCCTTGAATCTGGTGAAAATGCGGCTTATTCGGAGGAATCGAGTGCTCGCCCAGTTGACCGGGCGAGTCACGCCCGACCGGGCGGCGTCGCCCGACCGGGCGAATTGGTCTGGGGACCGGGCGAGAGCCCGGGCAGAAAGACCGTCAAAATCACTTGCGCGCCCGACCGGACCGGGCGGATTCAGTTTTTGACGCGGGTTGGCGATTTCGACTCGGGGTATAAATAGGCTTTTAACCTAAATCGTTAATACTACGATTTAGTTCATAATCACATCTGTAATTCTGATTATTCTCTCATCAATAAAATTATTCTCTCCCCTGCCCGTGGACGTAGCCAACACTCCGTTGGTGAACCACGTTAAATCTGTGTCTGGTTATTCTCAATTTTGCATTCAATATTTGTTCTTTCTCACATCTGTCACAACAAATTGGTATCAAGAGCTTTGTGTTCGATCCGGGTGAGAAAGATGTCTGGGATGAATGTGAAAATTGATAAATTCACTGGGAGAAATAGTTTCAGTCTGTGGCAGATCAAGATGCGTGCTTTACTGAAGCAACAAGGGTTGTGGGCACCGTTGGCAAAGAAGTCATCGGATTCAGAAACCGCTGAGATGGCCATTCTGGAGGAGAAGGCGCATTCAACAATTATGCTATGTCTTTCGACGACATAATTATCGAAGTTGCGGAGCGAGAAACTAGCTTTGCGGGTACGTGGTTGAAGTTAGAGAGTTTATACATGACAAAATCTCTAACCAACAAGTTGCTTTTGAAGCAACGTCTGTTCAGCCTGCGTATGCAGGAAGCTATGTCTCTGAGGGATCATCTAGATAAATTGAATACTATCTTGCTAGATCTTCGTAATATTGATGTTAAAGTAGATGATGAGGATGTTTGCTTTAATTACGTTAGTATCTTTGCCTTTATCGTATGAGAATTTTGTGGATTCTTTTATTGTTGGGAAAGATAGTCTGTCTTTAGAAGAAGTAAGATCTCGCTCTTCATACTAGAGAAGTCCGTCATCGGGCATCCGGTTCTAGTACGTAAAATCGGACATCCGGATTAGTTGTCACCGGGGGTAAGGGACGGGAAAATCGGTAAAAAGAAATCGAACCATAAAAATTCGAATTCTAAGGGTCCTAAACCTAATGATGTCCGTAATTACCGTAAAGAGAAGGGGCATTGGAAAAATGAGTGTCCTAAGAAAAAGAAGCAAACAGGACAAGAATGAAGGTTCTGTTGCTCTGCGCAAACCGATGGTAATTCGAGGAAGATCCGGCCCTAGTCGTTAATAACCGGTCACATTATAGGGATGTGTGGGTTCTTGATTCCGGGGGCATCGTATCATATTAGTCCCTGCAGGGAGTGGTTTTCAACTTATGAGCGAGATAGATGGGGGCGAGTGTTTCTATGGCCAACAGTGTCTTTGTAAAGTAGTTGGAATAGGCTCTATAAGATTGAGGACTCATGATGGTACATTACGTACCTTGAACGAAGTTAGGCATGTCCCACTGATGACAAAGAATCGATATCTTTGAGTCTTCTTGACGGTAGAGGTTTCGGTTTTCAAGGTGAAGGTGGAGTTATGAGTGTCTACAAGGGTTCGAAGGTAGTTACGAAAGGTATTAAAAAGGGTACCTTATATTTTCTTCAAGGTTCTATCGTGACGGGTTCTCCTTGTTTGTTGCATCATCCGAGGTTCCCAGGGGAAGACATGACCAAGTTATGGCATAGGAGACTTGGACATATGGGTGAAAGGGGGATGCAAATTCTGTCAAAAAGGGATCTTCCGTGTGGGCACAAGGTGCGGGACTTAGAGTTCCGTGAGCATTGTGTGTTTGGGAAGCTTCATCGCAAGTAAGTTTCCAAAGGCCGTGCATACTACAAAGGGCACACTTGATTATATTCACTCGATTGTTGGGGTCCTTCCCGAGTTGAGTCTCTTGGAGGTTACGGATATTTTGTGTCGATGATCGATGATTATTCAAGGATGACTTGGGTAATTATGATGAAGCATAAGAGTGAGGCTTTCATGAAATTCAAGCAAGGGGAAGGCTTTGGTGGAAAATCAAGTTGGAAGGAAGATCAAAAGACTGCGAACCGATAATGGTCCGGAATTTTGTTGGTCCGAGTTTAATGAGTTCTCGCAAGAATGAAGGGATTGCTCGCCATCATACTGTCGAAATACTCCACAAAGAAAAACGGGGTAGCGAACGCATGAATCGGACATTGTTGGAGAGAGCGAGGTGCATGCTCTCTAATGTTGGGTTACCTAGAAGATTTTGGGCGAAGGCGTAAGCACGGCTTGCTATCCGATCAACGGTGGACCTCACACCGGTATTGGATCGTAAAACACCTTATGAGGTGTGGTCCGGTAAGCCTCGCAGATTATTCTCTGTTGAGAGTTTTTGGTTCTACTTGTTTATTATCATGTAAGTGAGGGTAAATTAGAACCTAGAGCTAAGAAGGGTGTATTTGTGGGTTTTGGGAATGGAGTTAAGGGCTATAGAATCTGGTCACCTTCTGAGAGTCGAGTAATACTTAGCAGAAATGTAATATTTGATGAAAATTCTATGCTTAACCCCACTGTGAAGTCTATGGTAGTGTCTGCTGGTAGTGATGTTGATAAACAGGTGGAGCTGAAAGTCACTTATGATGGGAGTGAATTACAGCACCAAGGTGGAGAAGATCAACATGGTGATCAACATGGTGCTACTGAATCTGAATCTTTTAGTCATCCATCTGCCTCATCTGAAGCACATCGAACAAGTATAGCACTTGATAGAGCTAGAAGAGTTGGTGTGGGACCTCCTAGGAGGTATGGTTTTGAGGATATGGTTGCTTATGCACTGCAGGTTGCTGAGGAGGTGGAGGTAGATATTCAGGAACCATCCACCTACAAAGAAGCGGTCTCAGGTAGTAAGTCTGCTCAATGGCTCGCTGCTATGGGAGATGAAATGGAGTCTCTGGATAAGAATCAGACTTGGGAGCTAGTCAAGCGTCCTAAGGAGAGAAAAATTGTCACCTGCAAATGGGTCTTCAAGAAGAAGGAAGGGACCTCACCTTCTGAGGGGGTCAAGTATAAAGCTCGGGTTGTTGCAAGAGGGTTCACTCAAAGGGAAGGAGTTGATTATAATGAGATTTTCTCACCAGTGGTTAGACATACTTCCATCAGGGTGCTACTAGCAATAGTTGCACATCAGGATCTTGAACTTGAGCAACTAGATGTGAAAACAGCTTTTCTACATGGGGAGTTGGAAGAAGAGATTTATATGACTCAACCAGATGGGTTCCAAGTTCCTGATAAAGAAAGACTATGTTTGCAGATTGAAGAAGTCCTTGTATGGGCTAAAGCAGTCTCCTAGGCAGTGGTACAAGAGGTTTGACAGCTATATGATTGAATTGGGTTACAACAGGAGTCCGTATGATTGTTGTGTGTATCATTACAAGCTGGATGATGAATCATGGATTTATTTGGTGTTGTATGTAGATGATATGCTTATAGCCGCAAAGTCCAAGTCCGATATTCGAGGTTGAAGGGTCTTCTCGGTCTTGAGTTTGAGATGAAGGATTTGGGTGTCGCGAAGAAGATTTTGGGGATGGAGATTTATAGGGAAAGAGATCAGAGGAAGCTTTTCTTGTCACAGAAAGGCTACATTCAGAAGATTTTGTCAAGGTTTGGCATGTCAACAGCTAAACCTATAGATACTCCAAGTGCCTCCAATAGTCATTTGTCTGTTGCTTTTGCACCCAAGTCTGCTGAGGAGAAGGATTATATGAGTAGGGTTCCTTATGCTAGTGCAGTAGGGAGTCTGATGTATGCTATGGTCTGCACTAGGGCGGATCTTGCACATGCAGTCAGTGTTGTTAGTAGGTTCATGGGTGATCCTGGTAAGGAGCATTGGGCGGCGATCAGAGGATATCGTTACCTTCGAGGTACGTCCGATGTTGGTCTCATTTATGGGAATGATGCTCGGTGTTTAGTTACTTGGTTATTCGATTCCGATTATCTTTGGAGATGTAGACAAGGAGGAGGTCTATGACCGGTTATGTATTTACTCTTGGTGGTTCTGTTGTTAGTTGGAAGGCAACTTTGCAGGCTACAGTTACTTTGTCTACTATTGAAGCAGAGTACATGGCATTGACAGCAGCTGCTAAAGAGGGAATATGGTTAAAGGGGCTAGTTAGTGATCTTGGTTTGCATCACGATCAGGCCATTGTGTATTGTGACAGTTTGAGTGCAATATGCCTAGCCAAGGATCAAGTCCATCATGAAAGGACTAAGCACATTGATGTGAGATATCATTTTATGAGGAGTGAGAAGAGGGTTAAGGTGAAGAAAGTAGATGCTGGCGATAATCCCGCCGATATGTTCACTAAGCTTTGTTCCACGAGTAAGTTTCAACATTGTTTGAACTTGCTCAATGTTCGTGATTGTTGATTGCCCTTGTTGGGGCAAGTCTGGAGCCTTTAGGGGTTAATCTGGTGTCCTTAAGGGACAAATCTGTTCTGGTTGTCTTTCGGGGCAATTCTGGTTGCAGGGAGAAGTTGGGCATTGTGTTCAATGCATCTGTTATCTGTTTTTCTGGTTCATTGTGAGAGGATTCAAGTCAAGGTGGAGATTTGTAAGATTGATGTCTTGAATCTGGTGAAAATGCGGCTTATTCGGAGGAATCGAGTGCTCACCCGACCGGGCGAATTGGTCTGGGGACTGGGCGAGAGCCCGGGAAGAAAGACCGTCAAAATCACTTGCGCGCCCGACCGGGAACCGCCCGACCAGGCGAAATGGCCCGGTCGACCGGGCGGATTCAGTTTTTGACGCGGGTTGGCGATTTCGACTCGGGGTATAAATAGGCTTTTAACCTAAATCGTTAATACTACGATTTAGTTCATAATCACATCTGTAATTCTGATTATTCTCTCATCAATAAAATTATTCTCTCCCCTGCCCGTGGACGTAGCCAACACTCCGTTGGTGAACCACGTTAAATCTGTGTCTGGTTATTCTTAATTTTGCATTCAATATTTGTTCTTTCTCACATCTGTCATAACACAACGTTTCTCATGCCCAAATCAATTTAATCAGCTTACTCTTATCTTAGTATCAATGTTTAGAACTCCGTCCAACCCTCATTTGAATATCTTCATCTTGAATTTCACCTATTAGTGTGCTCTCACACATCCATCTCAACATGTGCATCTCTACTAATCCCATTTTTCAAATATGATCTTCTTAGCTAAAATCAAAACACTCATACCCATAAAGTAATGTTGGTCTAATGGTTGTCTAATAGGATTTTCCTTTCAGCTTAAAAGGTACACTACAATCGCTCAAAATCCCAGTTATCCCTCTGTTAAACCAGCTATCCTGAATGAATCTTATGAGCATATCTCTCTATATATTTATCTCTATAAAAATCTATATGCTTAATGTTTACTTTTTGCTTTAAATTTGTTAGTTGCGTTGTCTTTTTGGATCAATTCTATCTCTATTTATTTTTCAAATAAAAAAAAATTCTGACACCAATTATCAATTCCAAGATTTGTATAACATATCACAATAGCTCACAAGATGGAGAATAAAATTGGTGCTGGTTTTGCTGGCCTAAAGCAGAATAAAATTGGGGATTATTTTGCAAGAACCTCATAAGAGAATTCAGATTAAAATTTTGATTTGGATCCATTAAAATAAAATCAATGGATATATTTTTTTGAGAGGGAAAATGTTTGTAGAGATGATAGATTTGGTAGAGTATAAAAAATAGAAACAAGATATTATTTATAGAAGATACACAAAAAAAACTACCCGTTGGAATTGGTAAAATGCCATGTTTTTAGTGGATATCCGTTGCATGGTGGAGTCTTGAATAACAAAACCCAGCCCAAGACTCCTTGCTTTTTGTTGCAGCAATATCGGTGAGTCTTGTAACTTGTAAAGACTCCCTCCAAGACTCTCTCTATGACTCAGCCAAAGACGCACGATGTTCACACCCTTATCGTGGACAGATGCTAATACGTCTTGAAAGATAGCTTGCTTAGTTGCTTTTCACGTACTTCCTCCGTGGTGACGTGTTTATCACTAAGAATCTTCTTTTTTTAAAGGAACACTCAGACTCTCTTTTAGTTTAGAGACCATGTCACATCAGATTTTCACTAACTTTTTATTATTCAAACTCACGTAAGATTTACTCCAATTTTGGAGTTTATCCCTCACAATCATGGGGAAAAAAAAGTTGGATACCATTAGTATTTAGTGACGTGGTCCAATTTATTTAGACAAGAAGAGTAATTGTTGGGTGGTACAATATAACTCATGTAAAGCATAGAGTCTTGAAGAGAGTCTTGATTTTCAAGACTCTTCTCAAGACTCAAGTAAAGTCTTTAGCACATTATTACATATATAAGACTTTTCAAATATGAACAAAGTCTATAGTTTAAGACTCCCTTCCAAACTACCATAAACTGGTACTTTCGAGTCCACATGCTATGAAGAGGGAGAAATGATTAATAATGTAAGGTAAATTGTAAAGCAATCCCTAGTAGTCCAGTACCATGTGGGGCTTGCCGGATGGGTGGTTGATAAAAAAAAATAATTCAAGTGGTCCACAAGTTTACGTACCATTTGTGCTCTAATAACATTTTTCATTGGTTGCTGGTTGATATTATTAATAGGGGTGAAAGTTATTCGGATAAAATCCAAAATCCAAAATCCAATCCAATCCAATCCGAATTAGTAATTCGGATCGGATTCAAACTGTGTTCGGATTGGATTCAGATTGAGATTTTTTGAAAAAAAGGATTTTCGGATTGGTTTAGATTAAGGATAATTGGATCCAAAAATCCAATATAACCGAATAGTAGTATGCCTTGCATTATGTATCTGGATTGTGCTTAAGTGCTTTATTGCATTTTTTTTTAAAAGCCTAATCCATAGCCTAGTAGGCGTAGCAATTCAACTCTTCCCCTAAAACCCTAACATCACTTAATTCCTCATTTCCTAAATCTACTATGCTGCTGTTGTGCTTGATTTATTTCATCGAAAAACTAAAGTTTTAAAAAAATCGGATTTTCGGATCGAATCCAATTTAGAGTATGAAATTTCGGATTGGATTAGATCGAATTCAAATTCTAATTGGTTTGGATTCGGATTGGAAAATTAAAATCCAAATTTTGTTCGGATCGGATTAGATTATGCCCGAATCCAAACCGTACACCGAACTTTCTCTCATAATTATTAATACAAGGTGCAGTAGGGGACAAGGGGGGTCATTGGACTCCATGAATGAGGAAGTGGGCTGGAAGGTCCATAATCATTTTATGAATGACAGACTGGAGTTTCAGGACCCGGTCAGCCATATGGACCAGATGATGGGTATCGTGTTGATCAGAATTTCGATTTCTTCAGCAGCAAGTTGTAGGGTGGTGGTGTTTCAGATAAAATAGGATGGAGTTGGGATTCTATGTTGTTAATTTTTTTTTTTTTGTGCAACTTTGAGTATTTCTTTTCCATTTCTTTTTTTTTTTTTTTTTTTTTTTTTTACGAGTTCTTTTCCATTTCTCTCTTCATCTTTATCAAACAAAAATAAATCCACTCAACTTATTTGATTCTGATGCTCTGTTCTATTATCTTTTGAAAGAATGGTGGTTAACATTTGATGGGTGGTTGAAGGGGGTATGTGACAGTTTGTGTGGAGGTTAAGAATTTAGAATTCTTGGCGCCGAAAGTTGAAAATAAATCTCCATCAATAATATCTGATGAGATATCCGGGCCCAACAATAAATCCTCCACCATAATACCAGTCATTGCTCGTGGAAACAATTATTGATAAAAACAATAATACTTCGTGAGGTACCACAGAAATACAGAGCATATATGATAATGACAATTGGAAATAATAAATAACCAAGCTTGCTTGGTGGAGGTGGAACTCACCTCGCGACTTTGGTCGCGAGTTCGGCTTCCACTACCCGCTAATAGGGAGTAGGGATTCCCTTATTTCCCCTACTCTCAACGTTGGCTGACCAACAGAATGGGTGGCCTGACGATGGATAAAGTCTTTGGTCAAGAGGCCCTTCTTCTTACTGCTAAAGTTAAGGTGGGGCCAAAAAAAAAAAAAAAATTGGAAATAATAAATACCAAAGATCCTTGGGTTTAATAGTATAACTTCCTATTTACCACATGGGAGATTAAGGTTTGAATCTTTGTGGATGTAAAATTACAATATTATTGGGGGAAGGGAGGTTTGGGGCTTGTTGGGCACTCTGGGTGAGTGGCCCTATGCAAGGGCAACCCAAATGAAATTCATCTTACTATGGGTTTCTGAGAGGAATAAATAAATAAAATAATATCCATGACATAACAAAACGTAGTACCTGCAGACAGCAATTGACGGTTGTTCCACTAGGGTCGGCATGAAGAAGAGAGAGAAAGAAGAATCTAGAGGGAGAGAGTGTTGGACAATTCTTTGCGAAGATCCAAAATTGTGCTGGGTATGGAGCGTGGACGCAATATGTCAGCACCGGCATTACAGTCATTACAGGCCAAGACGGAGTTGATGACTTGATGTAGTCGTGTTACTCGTGTAAACAATTATGGATAAAAACAACGGTTTTTTCACCATATACCCCTGACAAATTTTTTTTTGCACCGTATACCCTCGCAAGTTTCCAAATTCACCATATACCTCTCACGTTTCAAAAAATACACCGACATGCCCTTATGACTAACGGTGTTGGAGTTCTGTTAGTCATTAGGCCCTAATCCTACCCTAACCCTAATTAACTAACCTAAATCTACCCCTAATCCTAACCCTAACCCTAACCCTAATACCCTAACCCTAACCTAACACCCCCACCCCACCCCCAACCACCCCCTTACCCCACCCCACCCCACCCCCACTACACCACCACCACCACCCACCCCGCACCCCCTCCCCTTCCCCGGCCGCCGCAACCCCCCCCCCGCCCGCATCGCACCGGCGCGCACCACCGCCCCCTCCCCCCCCTTCCCAAAGAACCCGTAACCCCATCTTTACCACCGATTCTTCGCAGCCCCCACCCCCCCCCCCCCCCCCTTCCCTCGGCCGCCGCAACCCCCCTCCCCTGCCCGCATCGCACCGGCGCACAAACCAGCCCCCTCCCCCCTTCCCCTTTCCCCCGCAACCCGTAACCCCATCTCCACCACCGATTCTTCGCAGCCCCCCCACCAGCCCCCCGGCCGCCGCAACCCCCTCCCCGCCCGTATCGCACCGGCGCACCACCAACCCCCCTCCCTCCCCTTCCCCCTTCCACCACAACCCGTAACCCCCTTCCCCCGCAACCCGTAACCCCCTCTCCACCACCGATTCTTCGCAGCCTCCACCAGCCCCCCTGCCCCCCTCCCCTTCCTCGGCCGCCGCAACCCCCCTCCCCTGCTCGCATCACACCGGCGCACCACCGGCGCTCCACTTTGAATTTCGAAATTAAACCCGGATATTTGAAACACCCCCTCCACACCACCGATTCTTCACAAATAAATAAAACCCGGATTTTCGAATTTTGTTTAGGGTTCGGGGAAGGGGACGGGGGTTCACGAGGGAAGGGGATGGGGGTTAGCGACGGCAACCGGGGAGGTAAGTGGGGTTCGCGGGGGAGGGGAGGGAGTGGGGTTCGCAAGGGAAGTGGGGTTCGCGGCAGTTGGGGGAGGAGAAGGGAGGGGGTCACGGGGAAGAGGAGGGGGTCGGCGGGAAGGGGGGGGTGGTGGTGGTGAGGGGGGTGGTGGTGAGGGGGTGATGTGGCAGTAGGGATAAGGGGTGGGAGAGGGGTGGTTAGGGTTAGGGTTAGGTTTAGTGTATTAGATTAGGGTTTGGGTTAGGATTAGGTGTAGATTTAGGTTAGTTAATTAGGGTTAGGGTAGGATTAGGGCCTATGACTTAGGGTTAGGGTAGGATTAGGGCCTAATGACTAACGGAACTCTAACACCGTTAGTCATAAGGGCATGTCGGTGTATTTTTTGAAACGTGAGGGGTATATGGTGAATTTGAAAACTTGCGAGGGTATACGGTGCAAAAAAAAATTTGTCAGGGGTATATGGTGAAAAAACCGTAATAACAATAATATTTACTCTGTTCTATAATAATTACAAACATATTTTATTGACACATTTTTATAAAAATATATGTGAAGAGAAGAGAGATAAATATAGATAAAATGTAACAATAATGTATGTGGTCAAACTCTCCTCCGATGTAGGCTTCTTTTCAATGAAGTTCATCATATTCATTTCAAAACTAGTGATTATTAGTCTAATCAACTTAGATAACGTTGATTAGCTGGCATAATTGGTTCTATATACTTTTCTCTTTTTTTAGTTCCAACTATTTTCATTTTTAGGTGCTTTGTTTAGATGTAACATTTCCTTTTTTGGTAAAGGTTTTAGGGCAATTTGGCCATATATATATTTTTACTTTATCTACCCCAACATGCAAACAGCATGGGAAATTGGGTCAAATTTTAGTGTCTCACATTCCTTAATTTTTTTTTTGTATCAACTCATTCCTTAATATTTGTGCAAAAAGGCATTCGTTGCAACTAAAAAAACACATAGGTAGTATGAAATTGATACTTATCATGTGTGAAGTTCATTATGCAGCGGAAAATGATGTCCAAACACGTGATGACTGGAAAACCGAAAACCTGTTTTAACATATTTTGATTCGATTTTTACTCCAACTAAAATGATTTATCCTTAAAAAAACTAAAAATGATTTAAATTCGCCATAAAACCATATGCTACTAGTCATACTCCTAAGACTATAAAAATAATCCATTGAGGTATGAGGTTGACCATATAAAGATGAAGTACTTAGAAGTAAAACTTGTTTAACGAAAAAACATAAATTTTAAGAATTTACTACTAGCATTTAGAAGTATTAAATACTTCCTCTGTTCTTTTTAAAAAACAACATTTTTTTTTTTTGTGGGTAGATTAAAATAATCAATTGTTGCATCTAAAAAAACAGAGGTAATTTTGTTTCTAACTCTCTACACTCAAGTCATCTTTGACCTCCCCGACCAACTTATTCTAAAATCCTCCTATCCAAACTTCTCAAGAGCCTAGTTGGTTCATCCTCTATGCAACGTTTCTCATGCCCAAATCAATTTTATCTGCTTACTCTTATCTTAGTATCAATGTTTAGAACTCCGTCCAACCCTCATTTGAATATCTTCATCTTGAATTTCACTTATTAGTGTGCTCTCACACATCCATCTCAACATGTGCATCTCTACTAACCCCATTTTTCTAATATGATCTTCCTAGCTAAAATCAAAATTCTCATACCCATAAAGTAGTGTTGGTCTAATGGTTGTCTAATAGGATTTTCCTGTCAGCTTAAAAGGTACACTACAGTCGCTTAAAATCCCAGTTATCCCTCTGTTAAACCAGCTATCCTGAATGAATCTTATGAGCATATCTCTATGTATATATTTATCTCTGTAAAAATCTATATGCTTAATGTTTACTTTTAGCTTTAAATTGTTAGTTGCGTTGTCTTTTTGGATCAATTCCATCTCTATTTGTTTTTCAAAAAAAAATTCTAACACCAATAATCAATTCCAAAATTTGTATAACATATCACAATAGCGCACAAGATGGAGAATAAAATTGGTGTTGGTTTTGCTGACCTAAAGCATAATAAAAATGGGGATTATTTTGCAAGAACCTCATAAAAGAATTCAGATCAAAATTTTGATTTGGATCCATTAAAATAAAATCAATGGATATATTTCTTTGAGAGGGAAAATGTTTGTAGAGATGATAGATTTGGTAGAGTATAAAAAACTAGAAACAAGATATTATTTATAGAAGATACACAAAAAAACTACCCGTTGGAATTGGTAAAACGCCATGTTTTTAGTGGATATCTAACCTATCCGTTGCATGGTGGAGTCTTGAATAACAAAACCCAGTCCAAGACTCCTTGCTTTTTGTTGCAGCAATATCGGTGAGTCTTGTAAGTTGTAAAGACTCCCTGCAAGACTCCCTCAAAGACTCAGCCAAAGACGCACGATATTCACACCCTTATCATGAACATATGCTAATACGTTTTAAAAGATAGCTTGCTTAGTTGCTTTTAACATACTTCCTCCGTGATGATGTGTTTATCGCTCATACTCTTCTTTTTTTAAAGGAACACCCAGACTCTCTTTTAGTTTAGTGACTATGTCACATAAGATTTTCACTAACTTTTTATTATTCAAACTCACATAAGATTTACTCCAGTTTTGGAGTTTATCCCTCACACTCATGGGGAAAACAAAGTTGGATACCATTAGTATTTAGTGACGTGGTGTAATTTAATTAGACAAGAAGAGTAATTGTTGGGTGGTACAATATAACTCATGTAAAGCATAGAGTTTTGAAGAGAGTCTTGAAGAGAGTCTTGATTCAAGACTCTTCTCAAGACTCAAGTAAAGTCTTTGGCACATTATTACATATATAAGACTCTTAAAATACGAACAAAATCTATAGTTAAAGACGCCCTTCCAAGACTACTATAAACTCGTACTTTCGGATCCACATGCTATGAAAAGAGAGAAATGATTAATAATGTAAGGTAAATTGTAAAGCAATCCCTAGTAGTCCAGTACCATGTGGGGGTTGCCGGATGGGTGGTTGATAAAAAAAAAATTCAAGTGGTCCACAAGTTTACGTACCATTTGTGCACTAATAACATTTTTCATTGGTTGCCTGGTTGATATTATTAATACAAGGTGCAGTAGGGGGACAAAAGGAAGGGGGGGGGTCATTGGACTGCATGAATGAGGAAGTGGGCTGGAAGGTCCATAATCATTTTATGAATGACAGACTGGAGTTTCAGGACCCGGTGAGCCATATGGACCAGATGATGGGTATCGTGTTGATCAGAATTTCGATTTCTTCAGCAGTAAAGTTGTAGGGTGGTGGTGTTTTAGATAAAATAGGATGGAGTTGGGATTCTATGTTGTCAATTTTTTTTTTTGTGCAACTTTGAGTATTTCTTTTCCATTTCTCTCTTTTTTTTTTTTTTTTTTTTTGACGAGTTCTTTTCCATTTCTCTCTTCATCTTTTACAATTGATTCTGATGCTCTGTTCTATTATCTTCTGGAAGAATGGTGGTTAACATTTGATGGGCGGTTGAAGGGGTATGTGACAGTTTGTGTGGAGGTTAAGAATTTAGAATTCTTGGCGCCGAAAGTTGAAAATAATATAGGATCTCTTCCTGGTTACCATCGTTTGTAACTAGCCTTATATGCACGCGATGCGTGCGACAACATGTAGATAATTAAATTATTTGCTAATTACATCTAAAATCAGGGGTTTTTAAATTTTTAATCAGTTTATTCCACTAAATCGGGGATTTTTACATTATGTAAAAAAATTTAGTTGAAAGGGAAGTAACCGACTGTATCATAAATTTTCGATGTTTTCTTTTTGTTGTGCCTTTTTTATCATTAATTAATTAAGTAATTACATTCCTTTTTATCTTTATTTTTTCCTTTTTCTATGTTTTCGTATCCCACCCCTCTTGCCATATATAATAGCTAGAGATACAGATTACTAGCGTTTATAAATCTACTCTCCATTTTTTTTATATTTGACACCGCTTGACTTTTAGACTATTTATAGACTCCTATTTGACCATGTTTTTTGATTTCTACGCAAGTAAAAATTTAGTCATGCGGGAACTTTATAGATTCGTTTCGGCATATACTTTTAGAAAATATATATAATTTTTACTTATAGAGAATTAGAGATATTAATGGTCAAAATTATGTATTGGGCAGGCGTGTCGAGAGAAGTGTGTCAAGTATTTTGAAATAGAAAAAAGTATATATAATTCCTCCGTTCTGAAATAAATGAAATGTATTTCACTAAAAGCTCTCACATAGAAGCTAAGATTTTTTCATAATGGAGGAAGTATAAGAGCATCTACCACCATGAACAACATAAAATGTTCATCTCCCTCTCTTTACAACTTTCTCTCTTATCATCCAAAAAAATGTCATGGTTCATGACAAAATTCACAAAGTCATCCTACCTATGACATAACAAAAAAGTTCATTGCTCATGACGTAACAAGTGCTGTGGTTTTCTCTTAACAATCGAAGCATTTGGTATCTCAAATGTTTCAACTCACAATCGGAGCATTTGTAAAATGTCCAAATGCTACAAGGTCTGCTACGGGTCAAATACGGAGCATTTATGGCCTTAAATACCGGAGCATTTGATATTTTTTCCACTAGTGTGCCCTGATTAGTTAATGTACGTGGGGGTTCCCTTTCTACCCTACTCACCTCTCTCCCCATATACTCGTTCCTCTCTCTTAGGGTGTGTTTGGTTTTATGAAAAACATTTTCGATGGAAAATATTTTCCGGTGGAGAACGCAAATGAATATTAGTTTCCTTTGTTTGGCTTAGTGGAAAACTACTAAACTAAGAATGGAACAATAGAGATGTGGGAATGAGAGAGCATGCACTGGAGGAAAACAGTTTCCTTCGAATTTTCGAGGAAATTTAATGTTTACGAAGGGATGTAAAACTCTTTTCCAACTTTATTTTCCTTTTTGAATCCCTTGCCCAACCAAACAATTGATAATGGGGAAAATGGTTTTTGTGTAAAACGTTTTCCTCCGAGACAAGCGGAACATTAGTTATTCCTTCCTCTGCAACTAACCACCATGAGTAGTCCATGACCATTGTTAAAAGTCAAAACCACCACCACGAGGCGTTAACCACTACACCATTACCACTTTCAATATTAATTAAATAAGGAAAATTACATAGAGTTCATGGAAAGCATACAGTATATGTTCCTGAGATATAATCCCTTAATAAGCTTTTTTTTTTTGGGTGAACAACCAAGGTATCCACCGCTGATAGCAGTGACTAATCCCCTCTCCCCGAGTGCTCCATTTAAGGGTAAAGGGCTGGCCAAGAATCTCTTTCCATTTCCAAAGATTGAGGATCGAATCCCCGACAAATTGGTTAAGGGACCAAGTGAGCAATCACTATGCCAAGACCACTTGGTTGATCCCTTAATAAGCTTGCTCCTGCAAGGCCACAGTCTTTTGCCAAGCAGGCCTAGCCAAGATATCCTTGCACCAAGCACTCAGATGGGGGCGTTCATCGAATATCTTTTTGACGTGGGTGCCCATTAGCATATGCAATTGAGGCAAGTGATGAAGATCAGCCAAGGTGAAGGTTTCACCACCCAAGTACTTTGACTCGCCTAAACGAGCCTCATAGACGTCAAGAACCTTAGCTAACTTGGCCTCGTTCTCGTCAACTATAGCCTTGTCTGTTTGCATGCCAAACATGCCCTTCAAGACAAGCTCCCATATGAGTTTGCTGGCTGATGGATCAAATTGGTGTGCCTCAACCTCCATCCAAACACCTCGGGCCACCTTAGGCTTCAACTCCATGCCTACCAATTCAGTCCCTTTGCCTTCGTAAGCGAATGCTATGTATTTTGTAATTGCTCTTGATTCTGTTGATATGAAAAGTAAGTAGTTTTCATTAGAAATGTTTCCGCTGCAAAATAATGTATATTAGTATAGTCAGTTTAGATATGATTGATATTACGAAATTACGTGGTGCAAAAAAAATGGTAATGATAACAGCGTTGATGGCCTTGTGGGTTATATATATTTTGACTAATTGATAGGCCAAGTATCTCACCGAAAAGGCTGAAGTCTCCATCTTCAAAAGCTGGTACTTGCCCAAATGGCTGTCATATAAGAGGAAAAATTAGTTTTTACATAATCAAACAGGAGTAACTGATTCAGTATTTGTACATGTTTTGTTGAAACGAGAACCAAATTCTATAAGTTTGACGATAATCAATCCCACCAAGTGAGGGGCACTTGGAGGAGAATTTCCCTTACAACTCCCCCTCCTTCCAAGTGCAGGGGCCTCTGGGTTGGGCCCTGTGCGAAGGCAGCCCAGATGTTATTCATCTTACCAATTCAAAAATAAAAAAAATAAAATAAAAAGTTGCACAAAACATGCAAGTTTTTTTTTATTTTTCAATACTGAAATTGAAGTTGCTAGGCAGTACGCAGATCCAGGAGAAAAACCAGGAGAGACTAGAGACTAAATAATAGGTATATATAACAAACATGCGTAGCTTTGACAGAGATACCAGTTTGGCCTAGTGGCAAAGTGTGCATGCAAGGTAAGTATTTGTGTTCTGGGTCGCGGTTCAATTCCTCAAAGGAAGTTCTATTTCATTTGTCATTCTTTTTCATTTATCCACACCCTTTTTCCCTCCCTTTGTCTTATGTTATATTTATATTATATGCAATGAGAATTGAGAAGTGTGTTGAAATGTGAAGGATTAATGTTATATATTTTTACAAATTTTATATGTGCATTTTATAAACTAAAAGTACAAAATTCTTGGCAGAGCTCAATATCACCCAAAATGTAAAGATCTTATTATTGTTGTCGTGTTATTTCGTTCTTAACTAGTCATTTTATATTTCACATTTGTGTTAGTTGCTAATATTTCATTTTTTTCATGTTTCATATCATAGATATATAGTTTTTTTTGTAATGTTATCAAGAATGGAAGTTCCGCTAAGTATAATTGTTGAAAGTTTTCCTTTGAAAAAATATGCAACTCTAGATAGTAATATGTAATTTAGAATTTATTGTTCGAATAACTCTAAACCCACATGGCTCAATTCCTGGATCCGCCACTGGTCCTAGGCTCCCTGTACTAATTAAACCTAAACACCTTAGGGCAAATTCAACAACCAAACCAATGCCTAGGAAAAATCTTTGACAGATGTAAATTGTACTTCCTCTATTCTATAATAACTGTAACATACTTTATTAGCACATTTTTTAAGAAACCTATGTGAAGAGGAGAGAGATAGAGATAGACAAAAAGTAGAACCATGTGATAGGAGAAAGATAGAGAGAAGATTTTACCAAATAAGAAAATGATGCAATTAATATTAAACTTCCAAATAAGGAAAACGTTGCAATTAAGAAACAATGGAGGAAGTGAATTGGTGCCCTTTATCATGGACAAATGCTAATACGTCTTAAAAGATAGCTTGCTTTTCACATACTTCCTCGGTTTAGGAAAGCAAAAAAAAGGGTCTTGTTATTTAACTCCCATATTTTTATACTTATTTTGTAGTTTTTTTACCTGAAAAATATAAAAATTTCAGAATTTTTTTACAATGGATTGAACCAATTTTTCGTTTCCACCATGGTGGAACCGACCATTTTTTCCAGTTCCACCATGGTGGAACCGACCATTTTTTCCAGTTCCACCATGGTGGATACTAGACAAAATTTCGATTTTGCCATGGAGGAATCGAAATTTTTTTCAGTTTTACGATGGTGGAACAGAATTTTTTTTTTCAGTAAACAATATATTTTTTTAAAATTACAGAGCATGGTAGGAGGGAGCGGAAAAAGGAAGAAGAATAAGGGGTAGGCAGGCTGCGCGGAGGGTGCAAGAGGAAGCGTGGGGGGCTGCAAGGGACTTGGGGCTGGGAGGGTGGGGGTGGTCATGGGGGGGGCTGCGGGGTGGTTAGAGTATACGGGGGGGCTTGGGCTGCTTGTGGGGAGGGGATCGGAGTGGTGGGTGGGTAGGAGGATGGGTTGGAAATGGGGGTGGCCGGTGGCGGGTGGGGGATCTGGGGCTAGGGGTGGTGGCAACGAGGGAGAATGTTCTATGATGGTGGTCGCGACGATAGTGATGGCTTGGTGGTTGTGGTTATGGAGGAAGAAAAATAGAGGAGGGAAAGAGAAGAAAAAATACCATATAGATACGGGCGGTGTACGATATATACGAGCGGCAAATAGCGTGGTTGGGGAATGCGAAGGAGGGCTGGGGCTGCATGTGGGGAGGGGGCTGGGCATGGTGGGGGGTGGGAGGATGGGCTGGGAATTTTGGGGGGGGGGCGGTGGCGGCTGGGGGTCTGGGGCTGGGGGTGTGGTGGCAGCGAGGGAGAAGGTTGTATGGCGGTGGTGGCGACGACAGTGATGGCTTAGTGGTTGTGTTTATGGAGGAAGAAAAATAGAGGAGGGAGAAAGAAGAAAAAAACACTGTATAAATACAGACGGTATACGATATATATAGGCGGCAAATAGCGTGGTTGAAAAAAAAAATCTCGTACTTTGGGGTCTACATGCTATGAAGAGAGAGAAATGATTAATGATGGAGTGTAAACTGTAAGAGTATGCTCAGTGATTCACCCTCAAGGGGTTTATGAGGAAAGAGAGGATAAAAAAAATATTAAACAATGAAGAGAGAAAATAAAGGGGAGGAGAGAGAGTGTTGTCCAGTTTATGAGGATCACTGTTCTTCAATTTTTTTTTTCTGAAACATTAAGTTGGGTGATAGATTTGGGAATTGGGAAAGACAAGTGGCGAAAAGCCATTGGTTCTTGTGAGGTAGGTGTGGGTATAATAAAAAGTAGGAGAGGTAATTAGATGACCCCAAATATTGGTCTAATTCTAACCATTCGGAGTAAGAAAATAGTGGTTCTTGAGTAAGTTAGGGAATAAGTGATGTAGAGGAGAAACAAAAGTAATAAAATACTTGATGAATCCCTAAAAGAGTTCAACCATTGGGTTTGCTATAAAGTAATCCCTAGTACAATGTGGTGGTTAATGAGTGGCCCACAAACTTACGTACCATTTGTGCACTAATAATGTTTTTTATTGATTGCCTACTTGCCTAGTTGATATTATTAGTAGATAGTTTTGCTTTTTGCCTACTTCGGGCCTGTTCTCTTCGGCATAAAACAACTGAACTGAACTGAATTAAATTATAACTAATTAATAGTAATGATTATCATTTAGGAACTGAACTGAATTGAACTAAACTGAACTGAACCGAATTGAATTGAAAATAAGCTTGGGAGAACATGCCCCTCCGTTTAGAAAAGCAAAAAAAAAAAGTATATCGTACTTTCGGGACCACATGCTACAAGGAGAGAGTAATGATTAATGATGGAGTGTAAACTTTAAAGCATGAATTGGCTTTTGATCAAATAGTGAGTTTTCCATCTCCATAGCAAAGTATAAGGTCCTACTTCCTACCCTAAGTATTTGTTTGTTGGGGGTGTACGGCTTGTAATGGGTCTCTAAGTGACGGCCCTGTGCAAAACCAGCCCAAAAGTATTTCTTATTACTTATTAAAAAAAAGCTTTAAAGCAATCCCTAGTATGATGTGGGTGGTTGAATTGATAAAGAAAATCCAAGTGGTCTACAAAGTTACGTATCATTTGTGCACTAATAATATTTTTCATTGCTTGCCTCGTTGATATTATTAATATACGGGTATACTCAATTACTCATGTTTATAAATCTACTCCCTCTATTTTAAAATAGTTAACACAATTTGACTTTTAAATACTTACAAACTCTTATTTAACCATGTTTTGTGAAATCTACGCAAGTAAAAATATAGTCATGTGAGATCTCACATGATTATTTCACAAAATATAGTGTCGATTATAGAGAAATAAATATATTAATAGTTAAAAAAATATGTATTGGTAGGCGTGTCGAGAGAGGTGTGTCAAATATTTTAATACAAAGGAAGTATAAACGTTTTTTACAAAAAGCTCTCACATGATTATTTCATAATAAAGGAAGTATAAAATCTAACACGTTGATCCCAAAATCGACACTTCATGCTTCTTTTTCATGCCAAATGTGATATACATAATAAAATGATACAAATTTCTTGAAAAATTATACTAAAATATCGGATAATAATTTGATATAAATAAACGTGGTAATAAACTTACATTGAGGGCGAGAAAGGGGTATTGTTTGTGAGCACCAGATCGCAAATCGACGGGAAAAAATTCAAAGTCAACTTCCTTTTCATGAGCAGTAGCCACAACACGAAGAGTGGCGCCAGAGAAAGGGCTTCCATGAATTTTGATGGCCATGGCAAATTATTAGCTTAGATTGTTTGACTAGGAGTAGCTCTAGTCAAAGGAGAGACAAAAAAGAGATAGTCGATCACCAAGCTAAGCTAACTAAAAACGGTAGACCGAGGAAAGGAAGAGGGGAATGGGAAGGGCCGAAGCCGAAGGGATTATAAATATCAAATAGTAGTATCTTGTATTATAGGGCAGAAAAAGGAATCTCATATAATCTGAGAAGCTTTACTGTCTGACTTAATTTTAAGTTCTAAATAAAGAATAAATCTCTATATATAAGATAAGAGTGAGCCAATAGCTATGGTGTCCCTTTATAAAAAGAGTTTGTTGTCCTTAACTAAATATATAATTATATATTCAGATTTTTTACACTTTTAAAATTATATTTAGATGAAATTTAATAACAGATCCAAGCAACATACGCACACATCGCGTGCATATAAGGCTAGTTTCTCCCTAAACCAAGGAATAATATAAAGTATTCGTAGTGAGCCATAAAAAGGAAAATTAACAATTGGGGTCTGAACTTTGGGAGATAATTTTTAAAAGGTCTCAATTATTGGTAAAACATGTACAGGTTCCAATAATAGGGAGTCTTAACTTTTAACGAACATCAATGACTTAAAACTGGCTTAATAAGTCATAGCTTGTAAAATGTTGGCCCCACTATACGGGTTTAATGACAGCGTCCATTTTTTAAACTTTTTGATTGCCCATTAATAAATCCATTAATTAAAACTTCTTTTTCATTTCCCAAAACAACTTAAGCCCCCACTTTCCCCATAAATATTTTTCTCCTCCCTCCCTGTTCATCTTCCTCCCTCGTTACTGTAATTCCTCCTACACACGCTTGATTCAAATTATTTTCCATTTAGGCTATGTTCTTTTAGACTGAATAGAACTGAACTGAACTGAATTTGTCTGAACTGAACTTAATTTGTCTGAGCTGAGCTGAATTGCACTGAACTGAACTGAATTTGTCTCAACTGAACTTAATTTGTCTGAACTGAACTGAATTGAACTGAACTGAATTTGTCTGAACTGAACTGAACTAAACTAAATTTTCATTAATTTAGTCCAAAATAACAGAGCCTTACTCTTCAAGCATGTCCCTGTTTCTCTTCGCTCGTACTTCTACGAGCTTCAAAGATCCTTTTCGCATAAGGCTTGTGCCCTAGCCTCCTAATAGACAAGAGCGCACCACATGACCTGGTGTCAAAAACAATTAAGTAACAGTCAACTTATATGTTTTCGTTAAGCTCCGAGCCTCAATTTATAATCATCTTATACTTTGTGTTTGACAACCTAAAGGTTCGATTACAATTAAGCAACAAAACCAATTCATATAGAATTAGCTAATTGGAAACTGTATGTTAACATTCTCATCACTTTATCTAATCTAATCATTTATTCTGTAATTAATGGTTCAAATTATTCATGAGAAGTGCATCCAGAGGCGGATCTAATTAAGACTTTGAATTTGGGATCCTAATGAAACTAATCAAATAGACAATGATTATAATACATTAATGAGAAGTCGAGTTTTAACTATAACAAAACCAAACTTTATAATATTCGAGTCATTTATTGGAGATACCTTCATTATATTGATATTTCAATATTATCTCGATTTTTAGTATATATAGATTGACTTCTACACTCATAACAAACACACCTTTTACCTTTAATATGTTGAATTAACTGTTATTAAAGTTTACAAGAAGTTCATATAGATTCAGTATTTGTAAATAATATTATGTACTGTTAAGAATTTGTAATTTTTTTTTTGAAGTGAAGTATTTGTAAATAAATCTTGGTAATACTTAATATATGAATAGTGTACAAAGTTAAATAGTTGCATTTATTTGAAAATGGAAGGAAAATTCATTATATATCACAAAAAAGAAAAAAAAAGGTTAAATTTAGAGGTAAAACTAAGAGCACTGGATGCTATTCAAAATAATTATTTGAAGATCCAAAATAGAAAACAGAAGTGTTGAAATAGAAAAGTTAAAGAGCAAGAAGTAAAAATAAGATAAAGAAAAATAAAAACAATTACACAAAAATTAATGACGTTAAAAAAAAGGAAACTGGTTTGTTTTGGGAGGGGGGGATGCCACCCCAGATCCATAGTAGGTCCACACCTTATTGCACGTTGGTTGAAGGACACAATTCCAATAGTTTTCACTTTTCACCCTCTTTTAGGATTTTTACGTCCAACCTCTTGTGTGTCTTTTCGGTCTTTTATATGATATTCTTCACTTTTATTGTTTAATTTAACGTCCTAATTTCTAGTCCTGTTACCAACATTTTAGTCAAGTGTCGTTACTGAGCCGAATTTTGGTATAAATAATCTCCTGCAGGTCTTCTTGAGTTGGAGGTAAGGGTGCTTATCGAGCGAGCCGAGCCCGAATAGCACTGGGCTCGGCTCGAGCTCGTTTAACTTTTCATGAGCTCGGCTCGAGCTCGTAATTAGAATTTGCGGCTCGAGCTCGGCTCGTGAGCTCGTTTAGGCTCTGCTCATGAGCTTGTTTAGGCTCGGATCGTGAGCTCGAATAGGCTCAAGCTCGGCTCGTGAGCTCGATTGTGGCTCGAGCTCGATTATGGCTTGTGAGTTCGTTTAATTGCTTTTACCTTTTCTTTTTATCTTTCTTCTAATATATACTTTAATTAGTATCTTAAAAGAAATACTTAATATAATTTTTAATATATATAAATAATTTTTTAATATAAAATAGTTTTAGTATAAAATAATAATCGAGCTGTTCACGAGCTTCACGAGCCGAACTTTGCCTAGCTCGGCTCGGCTCGTTTAAGTCTCGAGCCGAGCTTTGATCGAGCCGAGCCCGAGCTGCTCGCGAGCTTGTCAGGCTCATTATCACCCCTAGTTGGAGGCTTGGAGCTAACCAAACAAAATGACTGATCATAAGGAACATAAAACAAAAAAAAAACAGAGAAATTTGGCATAAACAAACTTCTTAAATTTTATTGCTACAATAATGAACTCCTGATCGGTCTTCACAAGTTGGAGACAACCAATTAAATGACGATGTCATATTGCCATCAATAAGGAACATAAAAGAAGCCAACTAAATTAACGGAAGAAATGGCCGATCGAGTTAATTTGTTGAGTTGGTTTCGCTAATCCCTTAAGCTTGCTTTAGCAAGGCCATAGTCTTTTCCCAAGCAGGCCTAGCCAAGATGTCATTGCACCAAACATACACATGAGGCCGCTCTTCCAACACCTTCTTGACTTGAGTACCGATTAGCATATGCAATTGAGGCAAGTGATGAAGATCAGCTAAGGTGAAGGTTTCACCGCCCAAGTACTTGGACTCACCTAAACGGGTCTCATAAACATCAAGGACCTTAGCCAACTTTGCCTCGTTCTCCTCGACTATAGCCATGTCGATTTTCATGCTAGCCGTGCCCTTGAAGACGAGCTCTTCAATGAGTATACTAGCAGGTGGGTCAAATTGGAGAGCCTCAACCTCCATCCAAGCAGCTCGAATTGCCTTCTGCTTTAAGTCCTGGTATACCAATGCAGTCCCCTTGCTTTTGTAGACATATGTTAAGTATTTTGTAATTGCTCTTGATTCTGTTTGATAAGGTGGGCATGAATATATATCTTATATTATCAGAAGATTTACTTGAAAATAATGAATACATAGATATGTCATTGATTTATTCATATTGATCATAATGAAATAGGGTAACTCACCATAAAGCTTAAAATCTCCATCTTCAAAAGCTGGGACTTGACCAAATGGCTGAAAATATATGGTATAGGAAAAATAAGTTTTCACATGGAGTGATCGAAAATATGGTAGATGTACGTTGTGCAAACAGCCAAAGGTGTTTGGCCAATTACTATTTTCATACAAAGGCCTTCTAGCATGTATCTAATGCGGGTTTGGCCACACACAAAAAAACAAAAGATAGGAGTAAGCGAAAAATTAAAAAATATGATTATTGTATGAAACACGTGCCAAAGAAACGGAGTACACGAAGAAGAACCATTTGATCAATGTAAACTTGCTAAAATACCCACCTCTATGGAATTTTATTAGATAGTTTATATATCATCTTTTGTCAATTGAATTATAAATGATAAGGAAAATGATCATGTCCAAACATCAACTCTCACGATTTTTTGGTATGAAATTTACGGATCAGATGCTTGATAATAGGGAAAAAAAAAAAGGAATATCTAATCCCAAACAACACTCTAAAATAATCATAGGTTAGTCAAATTTTATTAAAATACAGGGTGAATTTGGTTATGTAAGCATATGGCCAAGGAGTACTAATTAATTTGCATTTTGAAGGCTGAATTTTCTTCTGAATAGGTTGATAGCTTTTTTATAAAAAAAAATTGAGGGAAATGGGTTGATAATCAGTTTAGTTTCTTTGATTGTATTAGCGTTAAGATGTACTTTCAGTTTTAATTAATGCACATTTTCCCGTTGTAAAAAAAAAAAAAAAAAAAAAACTTCCAAGCGATGATAAACTTCATCTCATCAATACTAATTTCACCATACTGCTTCCGCCACCGTCCTCGTCTTTTATCAACAGATCAGGTGCCTCCGTTTCATCTCAATGTTCACTTTTCAAGTTGCACAAGATAATTAAATTCGACCATAAAAACTCTAGATTGGAAAATGTTACATTGTCAGCATAAATTTTAGGTTGGAAGTGGGCGGTAGACGTGAGGCCGAGAGTTGTCATCGAAACTAAGAAAATTAACGTAATTTATTCTTACAAAGAATTGCTACAACTTTGTACTAATAAGCTTAAATATATTACAGATCAGAGGGTTGCAGTACATTGTTCTAATTTTTCACCTATGAAGATTATGTGGGAGTCAATGTTACATGATTATATTCTTTTAAGTGAGTAACAGCCTAAAACAAGACAAAAAAAAAAAAAAAAAAAGGAGAGAGAAGAAAAGATAATAAACTTACGTTAAGGGAGAGGTAAGGTTGTTGTTTGTGAGCACCAGATCTGATGTCGACCGGAACAAATTCAAAGTCGAGCTCCTTTTCATGAAGAGCAGCGACAACACGGAGGGTGGCGCAACAAAAAGGGCTTCCATGAACTTTGATCCCCATAGCTTAAGCTATAGCTAATATGTTTGGCTTGGACTAGTTAAAGGAGAGATAGAAAGAGGAGTTAGAATTGAGACATGAGTACTGAGCTAATAAGCTAGGCACCAAGATGAAAGGAGCAGAGTCTTGCCACGGAGGGCTAATTTATTTTTATATTTTTTCGGATTTTTTTATTTTTAGCACATTATAAGGACCCTGTTTTCTACATTACCACTTTTTGTTTTTTTTCTTTCCAAATTTACCACCTTAAAGTTCCTAACTCGCTAAAAATCAACACCTTGGCTCATCTTAGGTGAAGAATTTAGCCAAGTGGGGCACACCTAACTATTTTACCTAGGGCTGCTTAACAGATCAGGTCGGGTCGTGTTCGGGTTCGGATTAATAATAAACGGGTTGAACATGTCCCAACTCAAACCTAACCCGTTTATTAAACGGGTTGCAAAACTCAATCTTGACCCGACCTGTTTATTAAACGGGTTACACATATAACCCGTTTAACCCATTTACATATATATTACTATTAAATTTTTATTAAAATTTATTAGTTTTCAACAATAAATTCAGATAAAAGTATGCATGATTAGATTTTCTTTTCAATTTTTGTGTTCTACAATTAGTATTTTAAAAATTTTCACCAACTTTAACACAACTTTTTAGGAAATTTATATTTTAATGAGTTAAACAGGTCAAAGCAGGTTAATTTCGGGTTGAAAATGTCAACCTTAACCTAACCCATTTAATCGTGTCAACCCATTTACTTAAATGGGTCAAAAATCTCAACCCAAACCCGCTTATTTCAGATCAGGTTCGGGTTCGGTAAACGGGTTAGGTTAGTTTTTCACAGCCCTAATTTTACCTTTAGTGTCCCCCCCTTTCCCCCCTAATTCCCCAATTTTTAATAAAATAACATTTCATAAGCACACTACAACTTATCATCTGAGGGAATGGTAGTAGTTCAGTGGAGTACCACCCCGAATTTCAGAGCATTGTCCAGGGTTCGAACCATCATCTCAAAAATATGTTGGGGCATTCACTTGTGGTAGCAATGCGCCTTTAGGCATGTTGTCTTCTGGGTTGTTTAGCCTTGTACCTAGCCTCTGACCTGGTGTGCCCTGCAGGCTAGTAGCCTAGTAGGGATTGGTCTTCGAACCAATTATCTTTCCTAATAAAAAAACACTACAACTTATCATCTTAAAACAACGCGTCCCAACAAGTGTTCAGATCTTTCTGGTACGGAGAGAGTACCATTTGTTAGTATCCAAAGATGATCTCTAATAAAAAATGTCAGACCTTTCTCGCATGAGATGGGGCTATGGATAGGGGTGAAAGTTATTCGGATAAAAACCGAAATCCAACCGAAGTAGTAATTCAGATTGGACTCAAACTATATATGTTCAGATTGGATACGGATTAAGTTTTTCAAAATTTTGGATTTTCGGATTTGTTTGGATTGAGGGTAATTGGATCCAAAAATTTTGAATTAACCCAATAGCAAATAAGCCATGAATTGTTTATAGTATATTTGACATTGGGCTGAAGTGTTTTTGATTAAAAAATTTGGGTTTGTATGACATATTAGTTGTTATTACTAATTTTTATGGAATTGTATGAATTACTTCTATAATCGAACACTTTATTTTGACACTCGTGCCTGAATTATATTATCAAAATAATAGAGTTTACAATTTGGATATTTCGAATTGGATCCAATTTAGTGTCTGAAAAATCAGATTGGAGTGGAATTGTTTGGACTCAAACTCTGATTAGTTTGGATTTGGATTGAAAAATTAAAATTCAAATTTTGTTTGGATTGGATTGAAATAGGTATCAATTCAACCCGTATATAGAACTTTCATCCCTAGTTATGGAGGGCCCTTGAACTGAAGGCTCTTGTGACTTTTTTTTTAGGGGAGAATGCTCATATGTCTTGTCTAGGCATCAGAATTCAGAGGCAGAAGTATTTCATGCGGTAACAAAACTAGGGGCCAAAAGGGGGGGTACTGTCCAAAGTAAAACTATCTCAAAAGTATGGTGGCCCCGTGTATTGATGATTGGGCTTAGGACACAATGAGATACAACAATGTCTTACTATATCATCCATGCCTTTTAACTATCAAAAGGCTTTCTAGCGGCAAAATCTATACGGCACAGTCTAGGAAGCCCAGCTAATTCACCACACATCATAGCCATCTTAAACAATGGCTAACTGAAAATTTTAAATCATGAAGATGATCCTGGCTTTCCAGTTTGGGCGTCTTACATTAGCATGACTCTTTGGTGGATTTGGAGATGGTGCAATTGCGTTATGATGAAATTCGGAAATCTGGTTTAATTCCCTTTTTTTTCAATTTACTTGCTTAAGCAATCAATTATTGATAGCATTTAAATTATTTATTAGCTGAACTATATTACAAAGACCTTATTGTTGGTGAGTCGTTAATTATTGATAGCATTAATAATTTATTAGCCAAACCAATATAAATGTTTTTAACGCCTTTAAATATAAGTATTAATAAAATTTTGCCATATAAGACTAGTTTTTGTTCTATACTTCTATGTTTAAACAAGTTCGAACCCACGTGGTTCAATTCCTGCCCCTATGGAGGAAGCTAACTTTGGTAGAAAAGAAACTTGTGTTCATTGGCAAGTCCCTCACCAAGGTTATTATACACTCAATGTGGATGGTGCAGCAAAAGGATCCCTAGTACATGATGGTCTGCTGATGTGGTGCAATAGTGAGATACCATCAAGAAGATATTATTTTGGCGTTAGGGGCTAATTTTGGTCACTTAATTCCTTCAAAGCAGAGGTGTTGGTGTTGTGTAGAGGACTGGAGTTAGCTAAAGACCTACAAATAAGCCAACTAGAGGTGCAACTTGACAATTTGGTTGTTGTTCATATATTTTGTTTTTGAAGGACTTGTTCACATCTTAAATAATAATGAAGAATGAAATATTGAGTGTCTTCATATCATCAACCAATGCCTAGAGATGATACGAAATCCAAATTGGAAAGTTAAAGTATCTCATATTTATTGTGAAGGCAATTAATTTGGCGGAAAATTCTTCTCCAAAGAAACATTATTCGTAAAGGCATCAGATGGAAAGTTGGAGATGGCGAATAAATTCTTTTTTGGCTACACAACTAGTGTTCCCAGGATAGTCTCCTTGACATGTTAGGCCTCTCTCATGAACAAGTGGATACATCCATTTACTTAAGTGAATTCATTCTTCCGAATCGAACATGGCCTGGTACATCAAAAAACTAAAAGAGCACATTCCAGAGAGTATTGCGAAACTCATAAAAGGGATGCCAAATCATGTTCACCCCATCCCTGATGAACCTATTTGGGGTCCTTCCTCCTCAGGACAATTTACTGTCAAATCAGCAAACTGGCTAGCTCATGGAATTTCTCTGAACCAAGATAAATGGCAGTTCCATTGGATCTGGAAACTGCAAATCCCTCCAAAACTTCTAATTTTCCTATGGCAAATCTGTCATGATAGCCTAGGAGTCCGGCAAATTTTAGCCAAAAGACATATCATCCCCTTTAATAGCTGCAGTTTTTGTAACATGATGGAGGAATCAGTTGACCATCTCTTTGCCTCTTGTCAGTGCTTAACTCCTCTATGGAATTTACAAGAATTTAGAGAGTGGTTCCCCCATAACCTCGCCTCTGAAACTGTCCTAACCACTCTGTCGGTTTTAAGGAAATCTAAAAACGCAATTACAAAATACATTTTTATCCTTTGGAGTATTTGGAAGGAAAGAAATGATGTTATTTTCAACAAACTTAACCTTAATATACACTTAATCCTACACAAGGCCAAGTTCCTACATAAAGAATGTACCACCAGGGAAGCAGCTGATAACTGGTTCCCCGTTTCCAAGTTTTCATCAAAATCATTCCACTACCACTCTTCATCAACACAACACCATCCTCGTAGCTTGGGAGCCACCTCCCCCTCATTCCATCAAACTCAACTTCGACGGCTCCGTTCGTGGTTCTTCAGCGGCAACATGTATCATCTTACGGGATTCAGCTGGGGATCTCATTAAAGCCTCAGCCTTAAATCTCGGGTCCTCTCCGGTCTTCATTACCGAGGCCATGGCACTTCATCATGGTATCATCTTAGCACTCCAAAATAATATTCAGCACATCATCATCAAAGGCGACAACCTCATGGTCATCAATTCAATCACTGGAAAATGGGTTCCCCCATGGCAGATTGCCCACATCATCCAAGACATCCACACACTTCTACAAGACTTCTCAATATGGGAAATTCGTCACATTTACCGGAAAGCAAACAGAGCAACAGACTGGATAGTTAATGTTGGTCATCTCGTCGAAAATCAGCTCTCCATAGAAGATTGTAATCACTCTACTCTCCATAATATACTTGTATCAGATAAGGTAGGAGCTCCCCTCGTGCGGAGGGTCTCCTAACCTTTAAAAAAAATCAAATGGTAGAATGGCTTGCCATTATGGGAGTTTAACATGATCATAGTATTAGCATCATAACCCTTGCTCCTTCTAGTTTAGCTCATATTTTAAATGAAGATATCAGTGGTGTGGCTTTACCACGTCTTATTCCACCCTAGTTGTTTAGGGGGCATTTGGTTCACCAAGGGGAAAGGGAAAGGGTTTAAGAAAGGGAAATGAGGTGAATGAAAAGCCAAACCCTTTAGATTTAGTAGGTTGTTTGTTTCAAAATATCTAGGGTATCGGTCATATCAACAACAAAAAACAACCCCCTTAGTTTGTTTTTTATTATATTTTTCTCTTTACTTTGGAATTTGTTTTCCCATATTTGGAAAAAAAAAACTATTAAAAGGCTTAATGAAAAGAGCTCATAATGTGGGAGTGGAGAGAAAGTTGTTGAGATTTCGACCATCTTTCAGACTTTCTATAAATTTGGGTCTCATATATTTGAGAATATTGTTGATGGTTGCTTTAAACATTCTCCTTGCTCTTTCGATAAGGAAAAGGTACGGTTACTCAAACAACTTTTTTTCACTCAAGGCTTGCGTTATGACCTTAAGACTTTTGATGATGACAAATATAAACTATTTTACATTTTTACATCATGTGTTCTTATACATATTCTTGGGATGCATTGTTTGATTTTGGGAAAGTCGGATACTCAAGTTTGAAGAAAGGTTGAAAAGTAGCTAGATTTTTCCATGTAAATAATAAACAACTTAATTGGTTTGTCAGTTTATGTACAAATGAATAAATAATTGTTTTTTAAAATATAATTATCATAATTATTTATGCCTACTAGAGTTAGTAGTATAAATATTAGAATAAACATGTTTTCATAATAAACTTTTTATAAAATTTCAAAAGAAAAAATTAAACGAAAGTATCTTGAACAAATAAAATAATATTTTGAAAAAAAATCTGCTATCCTAAAAGAGGATATATTTTGGAAGATAAAGTCTTATTTGATAAGTGTTTATGCCAATTATAGTCTAATGACGCCAATTGACTTGGGACAAGAATGACTAAACTAAAGATCACTGATGATGATGACGCAAATGAATATGAAATCAAATAAAAGCAAGGAAAAAAAGGAGAAACAGGAGATGGTGATGCGGAAAGCCCCAATGAAAGTGGGTAAAAACCGCTGGTGGCAATGCGTCCACCAATCCACTAAGTAATGTTCCATTGCCGTATACAGTCACCAATGTACAGTAGAGAATTAAATGAAAGAACTTCTATGCTAAGTACACTTGTATAATATTTCTAACTGTGGAAATGGCTAAAAAAATAAGAAGTAGATTGCTGGGTGTATGCTTCGTATCCTTCTCTCATTTAATAATCGTCCTCCTTTCACAGCTGAGTGATCAATGGACTATTTGCTATGCAATCCCTTGATTCTCGGACGTAGTTGATATACCTCACTCCTCTTCTCTGGCTGTCAAATAGTGGAAGATTTCCTGAATATAGGGAATCACTTCTCATCATGCCCCTCTTCGCGATATAAAACATGCATTATTCAAAATGCATCTCTGACTTCCGTAATTGTAGTGATTGCATTGTGGCGACATATTCTCTCAACAAAACTTGATGACAAAATCTAATGATAGAAAAAATATGTCATATCAATAAGAAGATTACTCCTATTGTCAAAAGATATGATGGTCTCTTAATTGTCATAGTCATATCTCTAAACAAGGAAGAATTTGAGTTGTAAAAAATCTGACTCTATATAAAGTTATCTTATAAAACTTTTATATTTGAGCTTTTACAAAGGAAAATCGAAAATCAGTGGCACAGAGCATAACACAATGTTTGTCGATGAATCTTTTATGTAATTTTCATAATATACAGAGTGTTGAGTTGGGTACATGAGTATGTATTTGAGTCAACTTAGCAATAATTATAGCAGAGATCATTAAATGGTGGGCTGGGGCTTGGGTCGGCTGGGTCGTCGTAAAAAAAAAAATCAGCCCACATGTCGGGCCACCCCAAACTTTTGGCCGATTTTTTGTGCCTACAACCTGCTGTTTTGGGTCATTATGTCGAGCTTTCTGCCCAATCCAAATTATAAACTAAAAACTCATTTTTTAACTGCCCAAAAAACTGGCCCCCAGAATTCTGCCCAAAGCCCAGACATTTTTTCTAGCCAAGTCGACCTTGATCAGCTCTAACATATAGGTAAGTGTTGGAGGAGCACTACTAGAGTTAGTAGTGGAAATTAAACTTGTATCTTGAGTGAGATATTAGGGAATTCAATATTAGTGGATCGAGTGGATGTAGATCTTATAGTAGAGATTGAACAATGTTAGAACTCTTTTATATCTCCATTGCTATTTATTATTCGTTTATGCAATGTGTTTCATCTCTATCTCGTAATTTTTATTTCAGTTAAAACACAATGCATGTCAATTATAATGTCATAGCTTTAAGAGTTGTGATTTTTTGCAAGTTATTTTTGTCAATCCATTTAATCTTTTTTTTTATATTAACATCCTACAATCTGACTACTTGTTTAGGTTCAATCAGTTGTAAACATATAATGTGAAATTAGGTTAAAAAAACCAATAAAGGACAGTAGGTTTAATTCAGTGTTGTTTAGGTAAAGAAAATGCATTCTCAAATATCACCTTTGTTTGCATGCAACATGTCGATCAATTTTTTCTTTAAAGTAAAAAGTTTTTTTAACACACAAAAGGACATTATATTAACATATTACACAATTACAACATAGAGTTTTTGACGGGTTCTAGCCCCATTAGACCCATTTAGCAAATATCCAAAATACATAAGCCCAATATACATATTCATTACATAGTTAAAACCAAAGAACTGCAGCCCTAAGCCATGGGATTCACCAGCTCCTACATGTATTCCTGCATAACACATTAGGATGGAGTAGTATGAGTGATTTTTTCCACCTCCATGTCCATTCCAAATCTTGCCAGTTTATGAGTGACGATGTTAGCGTCACACTTTGCGTGCAAAAAGATGACCACCCAATTTGTTTTCGGGAGCTTAACAATATCACAGATTATTGCACTTAATTGGTGGTGGAGAAATTGCTCTGCCCTATCCATCATGATCTTCAGCGCCTGAGCATCAGTTTCCATTTTCAGCCTACTGATGTTATGATCCTTTGCCATTGAAAGACCCTCTCTAATGGTAGCTAACTCTGCTGCAGCTGGGTTTATGGCAGCAAACTTGATAGAGTAACCCATAAACCAGGAGCCATCTGTTCTTGTAATGACTCCACCTCCACCTCCACTTGCCTTGTCCTTAGCCTTCCACGACCCATTCGTGTTCAACTTAAGATAACCATGCACAGGAGGCTTCCAGATTATACTTTGGTGAGGCTTCTGGATCATCTTGCTCTGCTTCTGGAAAACATCATTATTATGCACATAGTCTATAAAGAAATGGTTAAACTGAGATGAGGAGCGTGACATAGCTCCTTCAAAGACCACCTTATTCCTGTTTTTCCAAATATGCCACAAGGCAACGACAAAGAGCCCCAACCACTGTTTGGACTGAGCCATATTGAACTGTATCCATTCATTCCATTCATCATTAAAAAATCTTTTGAGATCCACAAAATTAGCAATTAGACAATTTTGTAAAATTCTTTTCCATAGAATACTTGCATGAAAACAGTCACGAAACAAGTGAAGATGAGTTTCATAATGAATACAACAACATTAGCAGTGAGGATCAAAATGATTATTTTTCTTTTGTAACACCGTAGCAGTCGGAAGAATTTCATGAATAATATTCCAAAGCAACATCTTATATTTAAAAGGAGCATCCAACTTCCAAAGTTTAGGCCACATATTGGAGAGAGACGGCTGAGAATCTAAATTGGGACTATAATTATGGTAGGCAGATTTCATATTGAAGTTGCCATCATTAGAAAAAAAATCCATCTTATACCATCGTGGACAGTAGTGAATCTAGGAAGGGGAATAGCTTTAATCATGATAAGAATATCTTTTGGAATAAGTTGAGCAATTAGATCAAGCTTCTAGTTTCCTTCTTGAATGATATGCGACACTCTCCAACGAGCTATTGAATCTAGAATTACAATGTCTTGATGCCTATAAAGAGGTTCCTTCCCAACCCAGTGATGGAACCAAAGAGACGTGTCTTCCCCATTCCCAATGTTCAAAATGGTCCCCTTTTTAAGAATTTTCCTTCACTTAAGCATATCTCTCCAAATGGCAGACTGGCATTGATTAGGGATAACATCCATGAAGTTTGTTCCTTTGCCATATTTCTTTTCTAAGATTTGAACCCAAAGTTTAGTTGATTGAGTGAGGAATTTCCAACCTAATTTGGCCATAAAATAAAGATTCCATTTTTGCAAATCCCTTATTCCTAAGCCCCCTACCAACAGTGGTCTACAAACCTGATCCCAAGAAGTCCTAGAAATATAATGTCTTTGACCAACCTTATTCCACAAGAAACGTTTAACATCTTTTTCAATTTCATTAAGAACATCTACGGGAATAATATTAGTCTGCATTGCATATAAAGGGTAGGTGTTTAGAACAGATTTAATGAGAGTACATCTGCCTGCCATGTTTAACAATTTAGCTTGCCAACCCCTTATTCTATCTTTTGTTTTATCAAGAAGGTCAAAGTAGTCTGACTTCCTAAGCTTATTAGGGCTTATGTGAACCCCTAGATACTTCCCAAAGTCAGTGGATACTTTTAAACCACAATGAGAAGCTAGAGAATGTCTCACGTTGTGATCCATCTTTTTAGGCACAATTAAGCATATTAAGAAAAAGACATGACTGTTTACCAAAATCATTCAAGGCATCCATGATTACGTCAATGTTAATCCAAGAGGCCCTCCCAAACAAGAAAACATCATCAGCATAGAATAAATGAGATAAGCCAATATCCTTAGCAATCATTAATGGTTTCCACAATTTAAGGCCCACTTTTTGTTCAATAAGAAGAGAAAGTCTTTCCATACACAATACAAAAATATAAGGTGACAGGGGATCACCCTGTCGAATCCCCCTCGGAGGCTCACCATTCCAGAGAACTGAGATAATTGGAGATGTAATGACACTCATGATAGTTTCAACCAATTTAGGGGGAAAGTTGAAGCCAGTTAAAATTTCCCTAATAAAAGTCCACTCTAAACTATCAAAAGCTTTTGTTAGATCAATCTTTAAAGCCATCACACTCTTGTTACTCTTAGATTTGTTAAAAAAGTGGGCAACCTCCTTAACGATTATGATGTTCTCATCAATAGTTCTGTCCATAATGAAACTAGATTGTAAGGGAATCACTAAATTAGGCATGATAGGTCTTAATCTTGAGGCAGTGGTTTTAGTTAGAAGTTTTAAAATTGTATTACACAAATCAATTGGCTTGAAGTCATTTATAGTGCAAGGAGCTTCTATTTTAGGGATCAGACATAAATAGGTTTTGTTTATCTCTGGTGGGATAGAACCTTCAACAAGACAATTGTTAACAAAAGATAAAATAGGCTCATGAAGGCTGATGCGCTCAAGTTATACGATGTTCTTGTGGTATTTTAGGTGCATATTGCTAAGGGATTTGTTCGTAATTATTAAGGTTTGCATATAAATCATCCTTAGCGGAAGTTCGGAGTTTTGCGATATAAGTTGTGTTAATGTCATGCATTCCGAGCTTCCAAGGTAAAATGCATTTGAGCCGAGCATCACAAGCCACAAGCTCGCCAAGCCAAGCTCGAAGCATCGCTCAGCAGCCCAGCATCATCGTCGAGCACAACCAGCAGCATCGTCGAGCCTGCCCAGCAGCCTCGCCCATACAGCCCATCGCACGCCCATCGCACCAAGCCAACGCACGCCCCGCGCTCGTCCAAGCGCCCAGCAGCCTCGCTCGTCCAGCAGCGCTGGCCCAGCGCTCAGCAGCAGGCAAGCCCAGCTCGCACCTCGCGAGCATAGTCGCACCTCGCGACCTGTATCTCGCACCTCGCGAGAATCCTCGCACGGTGCGACCTGCGTGGTTTTGGCCCAGCTCTTCAGCTCGTTGCGAAGGCAGTAGCTTATCGCACGGTGCGACCTGTATCGCACCTCGCGACCCCTAGGTCGGTTTAAATGACGGCTAACTTTTGAGCCTTAGTATAAATACTAAACTTTGTTTTTAGACCTAGGGGGCAGCAGCCACAAGGGGATGGAGTTTCCAAAACTCCACTCCTCTCTTGTTGTCTTCTCTTTTTAGTTTTTATTTTCTAATTTAGTTTTCGTAGATTTCAATTATGGGATTGGCTATTGCTATGCCGATTGTAGCTTGAACCGTTCTTGAACGAGATTTATATGGAGCTTCAAGCATTATTGTGAGATCTTTCTTCTCTATGTATTTTCTTTGATTATGGTTTAATTTCTATGCTTGCTTTCTATGGTTTTTGCATGATTATGCTAGGAATATTACTAGTTTGATTGTGTAATTAATCTAATGCTAGATTTAAGAATAGAATCGGATTGTTTTATTCTTTTATCAATTGGTAGCAAACTAGGGAGTAACTTAGATGCAGATCATCTTGGTTATTTCTTGGGGAAATTGAATTAACTGTTAAATGTTTATCGCTTGTATGACGTTAGCAGGTCTATTGGTTCTCTGTGTTTATTGCTGCTATCGGATTGAACTTAGACGCAGATCGGACTAGGTTATCCTTTAGTTAGGGTTTTATAGTCACGCTGATCGTGCTATTCAACTAAGAATAAGGAGAGCACGAGATTAATTCTCGACAATAGATAATAATGGAAATAATTAGAGTGGATGTTCAATGATCGATAATGAATTGAAGTGGATGTTAATCGGATTCAAGGTCCTTCCTATAATTGATTTCTCATTTTGTTTATATGCTAGTTAGTTGTAGTTTAGTTATAATCTACTTGAAACCCCCCTTTGTTATTATTATTAGGTTTCTCGGCCCTTAGCTTAATCTAGGTTTTGAATCACGCTGAATATAAACTCGTCCCCATTTCCCTGTGGATACGACCCCTACTTCCATTATACTTGTTTATTGTAAAAGAGAGTAGGAGAAATTTTATCTTTGGCCGGGCGGCGTTCACGACGACAAGCGCGGCCCGCCCCAAATTTTGGCGCCGTTGCCGGGGAAACGGTGTTACTTGTTTGTATTTAGTGTGATTTTTGGATGGTATTGCTTGTGCTCTTTGTTTTTGGTTGGCCACTCATATAAAGAATTCCCTTTTTGTTTTAATTTCTAGTTTTCATCTTCCATTGAGCTCTATGTATTTCATTTTTGTATTTTGGACAAGAAGCATGGAACTTGTTGCTTAAACTCTCTAGGGAATGGTTGATTGAAGCTTTTGACGGTTTATTGTATGATTTACTCTATATCTTGGTTATTTTCTAGCTTTAAATATTTATATTAATGGTCATGACTTGGGTTAGCTAGGAGTACTACTAGTTGATGTTTGTTGTTGCCTTAATGCTAGGTTTGGGATGTAATCAGATGTTATATGCTCAACCATGTTGTAGTAAGCTAGGTATTAACGATGCATTGCAAGAGTTCTTCTCAATCAATTTTGCAGGTACTTGAAGTGGAGATTGACATGAAACCACCATTGTCACACATGGAGCACAACCCAATGATTAAGCTTAAGGTATTAAGTCGAGCTCACGACTTTAAACAACAGCGCTTCTCGGGAGGCAACCCGAAACCCCTTTATTTTCTTTCTTTTCCTTTATTTTCTTTCTTTTCCTTTATTTTTCATCAAATTCCCACCACCACAACAAATTTTCTTTCACCCACCACCCACCCACTAAAAAGATCCACAACCAATCTTAATTCACTTGTAACCAAAATCCACAAAAAGAAAATCCGTTGGGAGGACTTCAATAGCTAGGAGTTGGTACACTAGAGGATTGAGATTGTTAATGTATCTTTTCAATCTCTTAAGCTAGGTGCAAATCTCACAAATTCAAAACTTTTGAGCTTGTCATTTGTTTGAGTGATTCGAGGGAGAGGGTTGTGAGTTGATTTATGAGATTTGAGTTGGTGTTGTTAAGAAATTTGAGTTTGACGGATTGTTTGGTCATGAGTTTTGAGCATTCGATCTTCGATTTACCCGATTTTCGATTCTCTCCCCCCATTTTCAGTTTACTTTTGCTTCTAATTGTCGACACATTGAGGACAATGTGTAGTTTAAGTAGGGGGGAGGGTATTCTCATTCTCATGTATCTATGTTGTGTATATTACTTTCAATTTGAAAAAAAAAATAATAAAAAATGAAAAAAAAAATAAAAAAAAAAATAAAAAAAAATGATGATGAAATGAAACCCGCTGAGTTGAAAACCCACAAGGGTGGGCGACTCAGGCAAAAATGGGGGCCCGGATAGGTTGAAAACCCGAAAGGGCAACTTATGCAAAAAAGTGGCTTATATTGAGCGGGTAAGATGGTGAGATAAAAAAATGTGAGAAGCTAGGATGAAAACCCGAAAGGGCTCCTAGGCAAAATGAGAGATTAAGAGAGAGTTATGTATTTTGAAGACTCATTTGCCGGGGATTTGTTTTGGCTTTCACTTTCTTTTGATTGTTTGTTTTTGGGAGTAAGCATGGAATTTATCCCTTTTTGTCTTTGTTCCATGGCTTGCTATTTTAAGTTAGTTGTTGTAGTAGTAGGTCATATTTTGAGGTTTGGGAGAGCTGATACTTTAGTGTGTCGTGAGCTGGCATTTTGATTCTCGTTGGTGTTGTTGGTTAAACTTGTTGGCGTTGCTGGTTATTATTGTTGTCGCGTCTTTGTATATTTCAGGTGAGCTTGAATCTAAGTGTGGGGGAATCATCATCCCTTACGTTTAGGTTTTGAGCGTATGTTGTTAAGATGTGATGATGATGATGTAGTTGATGGGGAGTGTAGGTTGGTTTCGATAGCTTGGGTGATGATTTATTTGGTGATCCTCATTTTGAGTTTACTCGAGGTCGAGTAAAGTTCAAGTGTGGGGGTATTTGATGCGCTCAAGTTATACGATGTTCTTGTGGTATTTTAGGTGCATATTGCTAAGGGATTTGTTCGTAATTATTAAGGTTTGCATATAAATCATCCTTAGCGGAAGTTCGGAGTTTTGCGATATAAGTTGTGTTAATGTCATGCATTCCGAGCTTCCAAGGTAAAATGCATTTGAGCCGAGCATCACAAGCCACAAGCTCGCCAAGCCAAGCTCGAAGCATCGCTCAGCAGCCCAGCATCATCGTCGAGCACAACCAGCAGCATCGTCGAGCCTGCCCAGCAGCCTCGCCCATACAGCCCATCGCACGCCCATCGCACCAAGCCAACGCACGCCCCGCGCTCGTCCAAGCGCCCAGCAGCCTCGCTCGTCCGGCGGCGCCCGGCGCCTGGCCCAGCGAGCAAGCCCGGCTCGCAACCTCGCGAGCATAGTCGCACCTCGCGACTCGTATCTCGCACCTCGCGAGAATCCTCGCACGGTGCGACCTGCGTGGTTTTGGCCCAGCTCTTCGGCTCGTTGCGAAGGCGGTAGCTTATCGCACGGTGCGACCCGTATCGCACCTCGCGACCCCTAGGTCGGTTTAAATGACGGCTAACTTTTGAGCCTTAGTATAAATACTAAACTTTGTTTTTAGACCTAGGGGGCAGCAGCCACAAGGGGATGGAGTTTCCAAAACTCCACTCCTCTCTTGTTGTCTTCTCTTTTTAGTTTTTATTTTCTAATTTAGTTTTCGTAGATTTCAATTATGGGATTGGCTATTGCTATGCCGATTGTAGCTTGAACCGTTCTTGAACGAGATTTATATGGAGCTTCAAGCATTATTGTGAGATCTTTCTTCTCTATGTATTTTCTTTGATTATGGTTTAATTTCTATGCTTGCTTTCTATGGTTTTTGCATGATTATGCTAGGAATATTACTAGTTTGATTGTGTAATTAATCTAATGCTAGATTTAAGAATAGAATCGGATTGTTTTATTCTTTTATCAATTGGTAGCAAACTAGGGAGTAACTTAGATGCGAGATCATCTTGGTTATTTCTTGGGGAAATTGAATTAAGCTGTTAAATGTTTATCGCTTGTATGACGTTAGCAGGTCTATTGGTTCTCTGTGTTTATTGCTGCTATCGGATTGAACTTAGACGCAGATCGGACTAGGTTATCCTTTAGTTAGGGTTTTATAGTCACGCTGATCGTGCTATTCAACTAAGAATAAGGAGAGCACGAGATTAATTCTCGACAATAGATAATAATGGAAATAATTAGAGTGGATGTTCAATGATCGATAATGAATTGAAGTGGATGTTAATCGGATTCAAGGTCCTTCCTATAATTGATTTCTCATTTTGTTTATATGCTAGTTAGTTGTAGTTTAGTTATAATCTACTTGAAACCCCCCTTTGTTATTATTATTAGGTTTCTCGGCCCTTAGCTTAATCTAGGTTTTGAATCACGCTGAATATAAACTCGTCCCCATTTCCCTGTGGATACGACCCCTACTTCCATTATACTTGTTTATTGTAAAAGAGAGTAGGAGAAATTTTATCTTTGGCCGGGCGGCGGCGCACGACGACGCAAGCGCGGCCCGCCAAAGGCTCTCCCAACATCTTTGATAGAAGATAGGCTGGATGCCATCCGGGCCTGGACTCTTGAGAGGAGCCATAGACTTAATAACTAACCCTAATTCATCAAGAAGGACTGGTTTAATTAAGTCTATAGCAACTTCATTCGAGAGAGTAGTAGATTAAGAAAAATTCATGGAATACGAACTAGAGATATGCTTAGTGGTAAAAATATGAATGAAAGCAGTGCGAGCCATCTCTTTTAGAATAGTATCATCATAAACCCACTCCCCAACAGAGTTTTTGAGAACATGAATTTTACCTCTAGATTTTTTAATTTTGGCAAGAACATGGAAGTACCTCGTATTATAGTCACCAAATTTTCTCCAATAATAACCTGTCTTTTGAGCCCAAATCCTCCTTTCAATAAGATGAATATTATTTAGGTCCATAAGAAGTTTTTTTTTCTAAATCAATCAAAAAATTTGAGTTGTGAACAACAAGATAATTTTGAATCCCATTTAACCTAGCATATAACCGTTTCCTTTGTAAATTATTGTTCCCAAAAATATGATTATCCCATCGAGAGATATTTTGCAAAAATCTTTTTCGACCCTCAACATAATCAACTCTAGGGTTTATCCAGTTATTAACAAAAACGTTTTGAAGTCAAGGTGGCCCAACTATGCCTCCTTGCATCTAAAGGGATAATTTTTGTGGGCAGAAGTGGAAAATTTTAAATTGATACTAATAGGACATTGAACCGAATAGCTTCTAGGAAGATGACTTACTAAGTCCCCGAAAACTTCGAAATCCAAGAATTATTGGCCAACGCCCTGTCCAGCCTTTCCCTAATTGAAGTCGCACCTTCTCTTGCATTTGTCTAGGTATAAGGATTCCCATCAAAACCTAGATTCACTAAACAAGCAGCATCCATGAAATAATTTAGCTCTTTGCATTGTGAGCTTTGGAAAGCCCTACCACCAGATTTTTCAGCCTGACTTCTCACCTCATTTAAATCGCCAACTACATCCAAGGCATCTGATCTGGAGGTACGTTTTGCTCCATATTTTTCAAGATTTCATGCCTTTCCTTCGCCGTACAAGGGGCATGCATGCCCGTTAAGAGAAATTCTAGGTGCTTTGGACTAAATTTAAACAAGTAATGAAAGTAATAAGGGGATACTTCACTCCAACTGACCAGCTCAATTGACTTCTTCCACATCAGCCAAATCCCCTCTTTTAAACCATGGGGAGGAATAGCTTTGAAGTCATCAAAGCCCAAAAGACGTGTAACTTGCCTGGCACGACTGTCTTCTGCCTTGGTTTCAAAAATGATGAAGATTGAAGGCTTGTTGAGCCGAACCACATCCCATGCATGTGGTACAAAAGCGTTGTTTGAGACCCTTCTAACATTCCAAACGATGATTTTCATTTTCAGATTCGGAAAAGGTTTGGGACAAACTGGCTCAGCATTCATCGGCTCTTTTCCCTTCTTTATCGAGGGAGGCATGAAATCCTCCCAATCGTTCCAAATTGGGTACATTTCCAAGCCCCATGTGTCCGTCAGGCTTATTGGACTCACCAACGCATTGATCTCCAATTTCTTCTTCACAAACATTGAGTGCTGAGTTTCGAGTTGAATTCCCACCACCTCTTTTTGCACCAAGAACATGACTATGTTGAATTTGGTCGACTCTAAATCGAGTCCGTGGCTTTTTAATAGTAAGGGAAAGGTTGGAATATTTAAAAGGGGGAGGGAGAAGATTTTCTTGGTTTTGCATGTGAGGGGCCGGATTCTCCGCAAGAGAGAGAAAAATGGGTCCGAAGGGCAAAGGTTTTCCAATGTTTCCACCATCGTTTCCATCTTGTTTGAAGTTATCGGAGACTTCAACGAGCTCCATAGAAGAGGCTGAGATTGAGTTGGAAATAGGTTCAGAAGTTTTGGTGTTTTGGGTTGAGAGGATTTCTTGATGAGGGGTTGAAAGACTAGGATTGGATGGACATCGTTTGGTTGTTGGGCGAGGATATCGGAGGCTGGGGAGGCTGTTGAGCATTCGGAGATGAGACTAGCGTGTTTTGAGGCTGTGATTGAGGACTTTGGCATTGAGATTGGATTTCCTTGTTCTCTCCCAATTTTTTCCGTTGAAAATGATTATGTGAATGATTTTGGCTTTGAGGTGGTATTTAGCATGCTCTCATCTTGAGCCGAATGGGAGATAATCATAGTTGAGTGTTGCAAGGTTTCATTTGCCAAGTGTACATCAATGGTAGGAGTTGCAATGTGGAGAGCCAAGGGTGAAGAAGAAGTAGGAAGGTATAAACTATTAGTGTCATTATTACAATTTTCGAGACTAGCGAAATCAGCCTCGATATTAGTGTAGCCATTTTGGGTACTCCCATCCCTTTTTTTCCAAAACCCTCCAGTAATTACTTGTAATGCCACCATTGGAAGATGAAGGGATGTTTGGCTTCCTTAGGTTTTCGGGATAAAAAGCAGGGTTCTTTTGAGTAATAGATTTTCCTATATTAATTTTATGGGTTTTGACATTATGGGTTGAGTTAATGCCAGGTTTTTTTGTAACACCCCCAAAATCCATACAAGTCTAAGCTACATTGCATCGACTTTAGGAGTGTTACCGCCGCGGTGAAACACAAGGCTTTTTGAAATTAAAGCATTAACTTACTCCTTATAATGAAAACTAAATTGCAGCGGAAATAAAATGTTAACTACAGCTCGGGAATCACTATTGACCCCTTTTTATTTAAAAATCAATAACTAAACAATTCATAAACAACTCTAGAAGGTTCAATAAAAATACTTTAAAAGTTCATAATAAAAAATATTCCCTGTATGCCCAAAACTCATGCAGCATCACCAGCATACCTAATCTGCTCCCCATTGAAATATCAATGGTTCATCACAGGTCAACAAACATCACAAATAACAAACAATTGGCTATGCTGAGTACGTACATAATCAGTTATATAATACATTAAACATAAACAGAATAATAATAAACAATCCTAGACACGACACTACATGAATATTACATTTCATTTTGATAGTTTAATTGGCATCGAACGGGCACCGTCATCTTTCTAGAATCATACGGGCTACTTAATCCTAAATAGATAACTTGGTCTATTAGATGGAATGTAAATACGGTTTCGTTCCATTCCACATCCATCACCTTAGTATGCATACCCCAAGATCGTAGGGAACCTTCCGCCTACTTGAGTTATCAAAATTTATAAGGACACTACTATCGTCACAGTAGGCCTGCATAGGAGTGTAGAACAAGTCCCACACTCCCCGCATTGTTCATTACCTGTAGGGATTCCAACTACAAGTTTATCGCCAAAGATCTTCTTAATTAGTAATATTCATTCATATAACATTAAACATATAATCATTTAATTTTCCTTCTTAGGTACATTGCTTAATTCTTTTAGTTTAGGCAACCTCTTGTAACATCCTTGCTACAACAATACAACATAGGATTCCAATCCAATTCTCATTTCATGCTTGTGATACGATAGAATTACGCATACTAATAATAATTCATTCAAACTCACAAATCATACAACAAGGAAATACATACAGATTTCCAATCGATTTCATGTTACCAAACAATCTCATCAATCATAACCATACAATTGTTCCCTATCATGATTCTAGATTCCAATGATAGAATTAATAACCTAAACATGATACTAACATGTCCAATTGAACTAGTACGCGTACATACCTTGTAACGGAGAATCTTCGCTGACTACTTAAAACGTTCTGCTTATGAAATTGGGACCTAATTGAATAATAAAAGTATTTTAGTGCTAAGTCCTTGATATTATTAAAATAAAAATCAGCTTAACTAACTATGTAAAACTTAGTGTTTCGAATAATAAAATAAACGTTATTGTTTTTTACTTTCTTTTCATAAACTTTATTGAAACTAACATATTTAAGACTTAATAGTATGCTTGTAAATCTGATTTTTGTTAACTTACATTATACTTTGTTTATAATAACAAAACTTAAACCAATATACATAAGTATAATAAAAACAGAATTGAGAAATTAAAATCATCATAAGAACTATTAGTATAATTACAATTCTAATTTCTTTTATCTTATACCATGCTTTATTTACAATAACAAAACTTAAACAGAGATATATAAGAGTTATAATATCAGCATTTATAGTTAAGTTAATTAGGAAGGAAAATAATTTTTTCTTATAGAGGTTACCGGACTTTTGCTCCGGCGAAGACCACCGCGCGACGACTCCCGACTCTGGTAGGCCACGCACAACCTTGCAGCACCACAAGTTGTTACCAGCCACGCTCGACCTCTGGGCAGCACACCGCAAGCACGAACCACATCTCGCACACCCCTCAACTCGAACCACGAACCGACCTCCAACGGGCAGCGATAACTTCTTCCACCGGCCTCGCAACGCGCAGCACTCGAGTCCCTGCCGACGAGCTACTGCGCTTGACGAAGCATTAAGGCTGACAAGCAATAGAGGAGGACTGATGAGGGAAGAAGAAACGTGGGAGGAGAAGGAAGGAGGAGAAAGAAAAAAATCTTTGAGGAGTAAAATGGCTGAGTATAAAATAGGGTTTTCTAATATTTTTTTCTTTTCCTTATTTATAGCATGAGAAACCTAGTTTTAATCGGATTTGTTCCTAAATTAAATTTCGATTTCTTATTTTATTTGGAAAATAAAATGAAACCAAACTATAATATAATTAGGTACAAAAGTAGGTTATATAGTTAAATTATAACTGTAGGCTTACCCAAGCTATATATTTTTTCTAAATAATAATAAAAATACTTTCAACTTTATTCTTTATATTTTCTTATTGGATGACTCCCAAAATACGGAGTATTCCAGGCTTCCCCCTTAAAGGAAGTTTCGTCCCGAAACTTTAAGGTAGCCAGTCTTAATGACGATCTTTTGCACTTCTAAGTCCCAATGTTTCACAAGCGTTTCCTAACTTTCGCATGTCACATAAGCGATAAAACACATAAATAACAGATTTAACAGACTTTAGCAAACTTTTGGGTGGAACCGCGAAATTCTATCGCATTCTCCCCCCCTTAACAAAAAAGTTACGTCCCCGTAACTGACCTACCTCTTGAAAAAGCTCAGGGTACTTCAGACGCATAGCCTCTTCTGCTTCCCATGTGGCTTCTTCAGTTTTCTGATTTCTCCACAACACCTTCATAATTTTGACGTCCTTATTTCTCGTACTATGGACCTTATAGTCTAGGATCTTGATGGGTTTCTCCTCATAGGACAAGGTTTCGTCTAACTCGACGTTTTCAGGTTCTAGGACATGTGACTCGTCAGGTACGTATTTCCAGAGTTAGGATACGTGAAACACGTTGTGGACCCTTTCTAATTCGTTTGGCAGTTCTAAGCGATAAGCCACTTTGCCTACTCGCGCTAAAATCTCATATGGTCCTATGAACTTAGGACTTAGTTTTCCTTTATTCCCAAATCGCATCACTCCTTTCATTGGGGACACCTTAAGCAGCACTTTTTCACCAACTTCATAATTTTCTTCCCTTCGCTTTTGATCCGCATAGGACTTCTTCCTGTCCTGTGCAGCCATAATCTTCTCTTGAATGACTCGCACTTGATCAACAGTCTCTTGAATCATTTCTGGACCCAACACCGCAGTCTCACTAATGTCGTTCCAGCACAATGGACTACGACACTTTCTCCCATACAGTTCTTCGAATGGAGCCATTTTAATACTAGCATGATAACTGTTGTTATATGAGAATTCTATGAGGTCCAAATGGTCTTCCATGATCCCTGGTATTCTAAGGCACAAGCTCTTAACATGTCTTCCAAGGTCTGGATGGCTCTTTCTGTTTGACCGTCTGTAGCTGGGTGAAAGGATGTACTCATCAATAGCTCACTACCAAATGCTTCCTGGACCTTTTTCCAGAAATTCGAAAGGAATCGCGAATCCCTATCAGACACTATAATCATGGGTACTCCATGCAATCGAATGACATGTTTAATGTATGCTTTGGCCAGGGCTTCCATACTCCACGTGTCTTTCATGGGTATGAACCTCGCAGTTTTGGTCAATCTGTCCACTATCACCCATATTGTGTTATTGCCTCCCCGACTCCTAGGTAAGGCTACGACGAAGTCCATGGATATCGAATCCCACTTACATGTGGGAATGTTTAGAGGTTAGATTTTTCCTTGAGGTGGCTTGTGTTCACTCTTAACCTTGTGACACGTCAGACGTTTGGAAACAAACTAACTGCCCTCTCCATTCCAGGCCACCAAAATATCTATTTGAGGTCCTTAAATAACTTATCCCCCCTGGGTGGACGGAATAGTTCGTATTATGACCTTCACTCATTATCTTTTTCTTCAACTCCTCACATTTTTGCGGTACACGCCACCGCCCCTTGTAGCGTATACTCCCATCCTCATGGATTTCAAACCCTTTCGCTTTTCCCTCCTTAAGTTTTGCTTTGACCCGCTCAAGTTTCACATCCTAAGGCTGACCCTCTCTTATTTCATCTAGGAAGTTGGGTTGGATGGTTAGGGCTCTCAATAAATTTTCCACTTCCCCTTCATGAACTATTTCAATCTGGAGTTTAGAAAATTCTTCACAAAGTTTGTTGGCAACTACCAAGGTGTTCAGGCTATGGCTAGACTTACGGCTCAATGCATCAGCAACAACGTTTGCTTTTCCCTCATGGTATTTATCTAAGTCATAGTCCTTAATGAGCTCTAACCACCTGCGATGTCGCATATTAAGGTCTTTCCTGGGTGAAGATGTATTTGAGGCTTTTGTGATCAGTGAAAATTCGACAAGTCACCCCGTAAAGGTAATGTCTCCAGATTTTTATGGCAAAGACAATTGCTGCCAACTCTAGGTCATGCGTTGGGTAATTAACTTCATATGGTTTCAGTTGACGGGATGCATAAGCTATGACTTTCCCATTTTGCATAAGAACACAACCCAACCCATTCTTTGACGCATCACTACAGACATCATACCCCTCATCCCCGTTAGGTAAGGCTAGAATAGGTGCTGAGGTTAATCTCTCTTTGAGTGTTTGAAAGACTTTCTCACTGTCTTCAGTCCAGTTAAACTTGCAATCTTTCTTCATTAAGTTAGTCATGGGTTTTGTTATCTTCGAAAAGTCTTTCACAAACCTCCTATAATAACCGGCTAAACCCAAGAAACTCCTTATATCTGTGACATTATTTGGTGTAGGCCATTCACTCACATCTTTTATCTTTGCGGGATCTACAGACACACCCTCCTTAGAGACGAAATGGCCCAAAAATGACACTTTTTCTAACCAAAATTCACACTTTGAAAACTTTTGGTTTTTCCCTATGTGTCTGTAAAATAAGCCTCAAATGTCCCTCATGTTCTTCCTTGCTCCTTGAATAGATCAATATATCATCTATGAACACGACTACGAATTTATTGAGATAGGGTCGAAAAATCCTATTCATTAGGTCCATGAAAACAGCAGGTGCATTGGTTAACTCAAAAGGCATGACGGTAAACTCATAGTGTCCGTACCTACACCTGAAGGCAGTTTTAGGTATATCTTGATCAGCAATCCTTAATTGATGGTAGCCAGACCTTAAGTCTATTTTTGAGAATAACCCTGCACCCTGAAGTTGGTCAAACAAGACATCTATCCTAGGTAATGGATATTTGTTTTTCACAGTGACATTGTTCAACTCACGGTAGTCTATACACAACCTCAAACTACCATCCGTCTTCTTGACAAATAACACAGAGGCTCCCCATGGTGACATACTGGGTCTAATGTACCCCTTCTCTAGTACTTCTTCCAATTGGTTTTTCAACTCGTTCATTTCTGCTGGAGCCATTCGATATGGGGCTTTCCAGATAGGTTCAGTTCCAGGTACTAGGTCAACAGTGAACTTTACATCTCTCCTTGGCGGCATATATACCAGGTATTTCTTCCGAAAAAACATTATGGAATTCTCTGACTATAGGCACATCCTCAGGTTTCAATGGATCATCCTCAAATCTTCTCACGGAACACATAAATAGAGGCCATCCTTTGTCTATATAACACTTAATTGTTGCAAGGCATTCATTACCTTAATCCCTAGTTCTCGAGGTATTCTTCTATATGACACCCTTTTTCCCGAAGGATCTCTCAGTTCCATTTTCTGTGCATCACAGTCTATCTTAGCCTTGTACTTCCCAAGCCAATCCATCCCCAAAATGACGTCTAGGTTCGATAAGTTAAACTCTATTAGATCGGAATGAAAGAAGCCCTCCCCTATTTTCAGTTTGACATTCAGGAATTTCTTAGAGCAATTAACAGTATCCCCAGACGGAATAACTATAGGCATAGAAATTGACTCGTACTCAACCATTGCTAGAGTTCTAACAGTTGCATGGGCAATAAAAGAGAAAGATGCTCTAGAATCGAACAATATTTTAACAGGAATTGAGTTTATAGAGAAAGTACCCGTGACAACATCTCTACGAGCTTCCTCTTCGCTAGTCGTCATCATATACAACTTCCCTTTGCCCTTATTATCATTGTTGATGGTCACATGGTTCCCAGTTGGTGCCTGATTATTTGCGTTGGTTGGTGGTTTGGAGTAATTAGAGTTCGCTGACCCATTGTATGCATTTCCACCATTCCCATTCCCATTCCCATTCCTAGGCTTGTCTCCATAGTTCCCTTTCTTCTGACCGTTGGGGTTAACCTTATTCTTTGAGTAGCACTCATACACTCTATGCCCCATTTTCCCACATTCACGACACTCCACCTTATTTCCCTCACAATCCCTCTCAGGATGGTTGTTTGGGCACTTTTTACACCTGTACACACGCTCAGGTATGCAGTTGTTGGTGTTATTGTTGCGGTTATTGTTATTGTGTTGAGTATTGTTGTTGTTGGGTCCCTTACCAAAGTTTCTTTGGGAGGTTTGATTGTTCTGGTTCCCATGGTGTTTCTTCTCAAATCTCTGAACCTCGAGATTTGGATTCTCCTTTCGCTTCTCACCTTGTTTACCTCCTTCCTCTCGTTTCCTTATTGCATATAGGTGGGCAGCTTTGCCAAAGACATGGTTCAACAAGGTGAAAGTATTTCCCCCCAGTCTCCCTTGCAGGTCAAGGGTGAGCCCTAATTCAAAACGTGAGGCCTTAACTTCCTCAGTAGGGGCAATTTTAGGAGCAAATCTCATCAGCTCAATGAATTTGCGGTAATACTCCTCAACAGACAGGTTCCCTTGTTCTAGCATCATAAACTCTTGGGCTTTCTGCTTTTTGATGTATGGTGGGTAATACTTATCCCTCAGGGCTTTCTTGAAGGTTTCCCACCTAAAGTCAGGTTGTTTGAGGAGGTTGTCCTTAGCTTGAGTCCACCAAAAGTGGGCATCCTCATGTAGGTAATAGCTTGCTAAGGGCACAGTCTTGTCATTTGGATAGGTGAATGTAAAGAAAAGCTTATCAAACTCCCCGACCGAGTTTTCCAATTCTTCTGGCCCCCCTTTCCCATTCAGTACTGGTGGGTTCCTACGGACAACCTTTTCAGACAAGTCCCCATCCCGGTTATGTCCTTGGGCTAGGTTAGCTGTAATCTGCACTAGGTCACGAATCGATTGTTCGACATTCAGAGAGGTCTCAGGCGTTCCGCCCTGACGAACCATTCTGCGCTGAAAAATGACACAACAGTTGTTTCAGTGACATACACATAGTCGTTTATTTACTTAACTATTACACATTTGTATGTTCATACAACACGTTTTTTATTGCGAACAATCATTAAGTCTCTATTGACTTGCAATATACACATCTCAAATAAGTTATTACATCAAATAATAAAAGAATAAAAATATTGTATTATTATTGAAAAGAGGAAAATTTATTATTTCCAAGGAAAACATAATATGAATAAAATGAAAGAATCAGAAATTCTAATTTGCTACTTGGCATGCACGCCTTATTAAAACTGAAATAAACGAATGAAATAATATTCTAGGGACTATAATGGTGAGCTTCGTCATCTGAGTTAGGATTTTCTATTCCTTCTTCCATGTCAGCTTCGTCCTCAGAAGGCTCGTCATCCTCTATAGGTGCATCTTCCTCTAGAGGTTCTTCCTCTTCTTCTATGGGTTCCTCTTCTTCTTCTATGGGCTCTTCTTCTTCTTGTTGGTCATTTTCCTCAATCATATCCCCTTCAGCAGGCTCATTTTCATTAGGATCTCCCTCTTCCTCATTTTCTACGTCAAGTATAGGTTCAACATTATCTTCCCTAATCACTGTGATAAATGTCCTATTATTCCCCACATCATCAGAAATGTAGGTAACAGTTCTCAGGTTTGACGCGATGTGGTAGTCCTCGAGTATGAACTCATCCTCAAAAGTTTGGTATCTTGCTCTTTTTACAGCTCTAGATGGTGATTGTGGCTCAGTTTTAACTCTAGGGTTCTCAGAATTCACATCTACAGCCTTAGTTCCCGAGCTTTCCTCCACATGATAGGTTCCTCTAACTGGAGGTGATGAGGTAGAGGGCTCCGAACTTCTTTTCTCACGAATTCTCCATTCATTTTCAGAGTATTTAAGGTCAGTAATCAAATGTCCTACAATAGGAAGGTATTGGTTCCAGTAAGTGTGTTTAGTTGCATTAAAAGCTTCATTTTCTGACCATATATCACCATATCTACGGTGTACGAAAAGATAGGGTTCCTCCTTAGGGACGTACTGCAGCATAAAATATATTTTCTCCATTTCAGTCCTTAGTCTAGTATCTCCCTGTAAGGTCCTATATTCCATAGCAGCTTTCATCTTATAGGCCCATATATCCCAATCTTCCATTATTCGGTGTTTCATCAGGTATTCCTTAGGACCTATGTCGTAAACTATCTGCGAAATTAAAGAAAGAAAATAGTCTAAATTTTTGTACAGTAAAGGTTTTTCAAAATATACATTATATATATATATATACATATATAAGAGGTAAAACGATTATTTTCAATTTTAGAACTCCTTAAAGAGGTTCAAAATATTTACAACAATTAGATGGTTCTTTCCTCAAATATTCAAAATAAGGTTCTAGTTCAACACCTTTTGGGAACATCTTTGGAATATTATACTAATTCGAAATTAACTTAGTGCTCATAACTACTATCTATGTACCTATCCTTGTACATCCTCATACTCTATTCATATTTCGAAGATTTCAAAGAACCTTTCCCAATTCAATCAAGCAACCAACACAACATTTCATATAACCAGAACATCTGATTCATTCCACAGTATGTACATACTTTATATAAACATATCAGACAAGTAAGGCAAGAAAGACATTATAAATAAAATCATTCCTATGATTTAATGCACGCAAAAGTAATCTATATGCTCTTATCCCATACTACCCATTTTAAAAATATTTTGAAATATCTTTGAAAATAGGAACTTTTGGCTCTGATGACCAGTTTTGTAACATCCCCAAAATCCATACAAGTCTAAGCTACGTTGCATCGACTTTGGGAGTGTTACCGCCGTGGTGAAACACAAGGCTTTTTGAAATTAAAGCATTAACTTACTCCTTATAATGAAAACTAAATTGCAGCGGAAATAAAATGTTAACTACAGCTCGGGAATCACTATTGACCCCTTTTTATTTAAAAATCAATAACTAAACAATTCATAAACAACTCTAGAAGGTTCAATAAAAATACTTTAAAAGTTCATAATAAAAAATATTCCCTGTATGCCCAAAACTCATGCAGCATCACCAGCATACCTAATCTGCTCCCCATTGAAATATCAATGGTTCATCACAGGTCAACAAACATCACAAATAACAAACAATCGGCTATGCTGAGTACGTACATAATCAGTTATATAATACATTAAACATAAACAGAATAATAATAAACAATCCTAGACACGACACTACATGAATATTACATTTCATTTTGATAGTTTAATTGGCATCGAACGGGCACCGTCATCTTTCTAGAATCATACGGGCTACTTAATCCTAAATAGATAACTTGGTCTATTAGATGGAATGTAAATACGGTTTCGTTCCATTCCACATCCATCACCTTAGTATGCATACCCCAAGATCGTACGGAACCTTCCGCCTACTTGAGTTATCAAAATTTATAAGGACACTACTATCGTCACAGTAGGCCTGCATAGGAGTGTAGAACAAGTCCCACACTCCCCGCATTGTTCATTACCTGTAGGGATTCCAACTACAAGTTTATCGCCAAAGATCTTCTTAATTAGTAATATTCATTCATATAACATTAAACATATAATCATTTAATTTTCCTTCTTAGGTACATTGCTTAATTCTTTTAGTTTAGGCAACCTCTTGTAACATCCTTGCTACAACAATACAACATAGGATTCCAATCCAATTCTCATTTCATGCTTGTGATACGATAGAATTACGCATACTAATAATAATTCATTCAAACTCACAAATCATACAACAAGGAAATACATACAGATTTCCAATCGATTTCATGTTACCAAACAATCTCATCAATCATAACCATACAATTGTTCCCTATCATGATTCTAGGTTCCAATGATAGAATTCATAACCTACATATGATACTAACATATCCAATTGAACTAGTACGCGTACATACCTTGTAACGGAGAATCTTCGTTGACTACTTAAAACGTTCCGTTTATGAAATTGGGACCTAATCGAATAATAAAAGTATTTTAGTGCTAAGTCCTTGATATTATTAAAATAAAAATCAGCTTAACTAACTATGTAAAACTTAGTGTTTCGAATAATAAAATAAACGTTCTTGTTGTTTACTTTCTTTTCATAAAGTTTATTGAAACTAACATATTTAGGACTTAATAGTATGCTTGTAAATCTGATTTTTGTTAACTTACATTATACTTTGTTTATAATAACAAAACTTAAACCAATACACATAAGTATAATAAAAATAGAATTGAGAAATTAAAATCATCATAAGAACTATTAGTATAATTACAATTCTGATTTCTTTTATCTTATACCATGCTTTATTTACAATAACAAAACATAAAAAAAGATATATAAGAGTTATAATATCAGCATTTACAGTTAAGTTAAGTAGAAAGGAATATAAATTTTTTTTATACAGGTTACGGGACTTTTGCTCCGGCGACGACCACCGCGCGCGACTCCTGACTTCGGCAGGCCACGCACAACCTTGTAGCACCACGCACAGCCTTGCGCGACACGAATCGCGACCAGCCACGCTCGACCTCTGGGCAGCACACTACAAGCACGAACCACAGCTCGCACACCCCTCAACTGGAACCACGAACCGACCTCCAACGGGCTGCGATAACTTCTTCCACCGGCCTCGCGACGCGCAACACTCGAGTCCCTACCGACGAGTTACTCTACTTGACGAAGCAGTGGGACCGACGAGCAATAGAGGAGGACGGATGAGGGAAGAAGAAACGTGGAAGGAGAAGGAAGGAGGAGAGAGAAAAGATCTTTGAGTAGTAAAACGGCTGAGTATAAAATAGGGTTTTCTAATATTTTTTTTTTCTTTTCCTTATTTATAGCATGAGAAACCTAGGTTTAATCGAATTTGTTCCCAAATCAAATTCTGATTTCTTATTTTATTTGGAAAATAAAACGAAACCAACCAATAATATAATTAGGTACAAAAGTAGGTTATATGTATATAGTTAAATTATAACTGTAGGTTTACTCAAACTATATTTTTTTTTCTAAATAATATTAAAAATACTTTCAACTTTATTCTTTATATTTTCTTATTTATAAAAGATTGACTCCCAAAATACGGAGTATTACAATTTTTTTTTTGCAAAACCATGGTCCATGGCCCATAATCTTCCGTGGATTCCGCAGGGCTCACAGCATTTCGTGGGATATAAGGTGGGCTAATTTGACTTTGCTGTGGCTGAATGATTCCGCCAGGTGTCGTTGTAATTGGGCCAGCACGAGAAGCTAATGGCACCTTATCTGAAGGGGCTAGGCTGAGGTTTTTGCCAAGTGGCGACGTTCCCCCATTTGGATCACGGAAGAAATTGAACTTTGCTTCTCAACATGTGAGGATTCCTTGTGCTCCATGCATTGTTCTTTCTGGTGACCTACTCTTCCATTCCACAATGAAAGCACAAGGAATGAAGATTTTCGTACAAAATCGTCAGCCATTGATTTCCAACCCACACTCTGATATTATGGGCTTCTCGAGATTAATCTCAACACACACTCTAGCATATCTTGCCCGAGTTAAATGATTAGTAGCATAATCCACTCGAATAGGTTTACCAACCTTGCTAGCTATGGTGAACAAAGCTTCTTTATCATAATACTCTACAGGTAGCTCTGGGAAATGAACCCAAACTACTAATTTTTCAAACGGATTTTGTGTTGGCTTGAAGTTTGGTTGCCATTTATTCAACATCAGATAGTGATCCAACACATACCAAGGTCCCCTAAATAATGCTTTATCATAGTCATCTTGCATGTTAAATCGAAACAAGTAGATTCCCTTATCGAGATCAATCACTTCAACTGGACCTCGAGGTTTCCACATAGCTCTGATCTTTTGAGTCATGAATGACAGTCTGACTGTTATCCCCAAACATTTACCCATTAATGTTAACTTCCATGGATGCCTAAGTTGGGCAAGTTTATCCTTTGAGAAGGATACAACATTCTCCCCAACTGGTTGCACAATTTCAGGTTCGTCCCAATCCATGGAACTGAGATATATAGCCTTAGCTTCCTGAAAACCATTGTGAAGATTTGGCTACTGCATCTTTAAAGGACACCATATTAGATGAATTATTATGTTTAGGATCTGTTGACACAACCTTATTCGCTTGAATTGGAACCCTGTGCTCCTGTTCCTTCAGTATTTCCATATCCGATGAAATAGTGACGATATAACTATAGGCTGACTAAAAATCATAACACTATTATTATCTGGTGGTACTGGATCTTGCATGCTGCTTGTATCTATTGGACAAAAGCAAGAGCAAACAACTTCTAATAAATGATTCCCGGAGACCCTAGATCAACGATCTAAGGTAAAACCTCTAGTTATCAATTAATTAGAAGAAACGACTTTGAGTGAAGAAAAAACTAGAGAGAGAAACACTAGCTTAATGATAAGCCTATTTCATAATAGATTGAATATCTGAGTCATTAAACTACTACCAAAATACACTACTTCTTTTGTTTCTTAATAGATGCATCCTATTGACTTTTTACGTTGACCATATTAAATTACTAGTATGTGAAGATAAATGTCATTACTTCAATTGTTATTACTCTTATTAGGTTAATCTTAATGTATATTTTTGAAATATTATTTTAAATTAATTTTTATAATATATAATTAAAGATATTAATGGTTAAAGTTGTGCATTAATAAATCCTTCCGATCAACATAATGCATCTATTAAAAAACAAAAGAAGTTCATAGATGGAACATATTATAACAAGGATGAAAAAGGGCAAAAACTAGGGCTGGCAATTAGGTTGGGTTGGGTCAGGTTCGTGTTCGGGTCGATAATTAAAGGGTCCGAAATTCCTCAACCCAAACCTAATCCATTTAATAATCAGGTTCAAAAACTCAACCCTAACCCGACCCATATAATAAACTGGTTACCCGTATAACCCGTTTAACCCATTTAATCAATATTATCATTATATTGGAAAATAATTTTTTTCTTAAAAAGCTAAATGAGCAAGTTCATTACTGAATGCGCATCAATATATTCTTTTCGAGAATTTTCTATATGTTTAAGTTAAACAAGTCAAATTAGGTCATTTTCAGGTCGAAAATGTCAACTTGAACCTAACCCGTTTAATTAAATGGGTTAATCGTGTCAACCCATTTACTTAAATGGGTCAAAAATTCAAACCCTAACCCGCTTATTTCGGGTTAGGTTCGGGTTGGGTTATTGTTTTGGGTCAGCTTCTGCCAACCCTAGCAAAAACCCTCAAATATGGCCCAAACCTTATCATCATCCAACTATTTTTTAACTCAACAGTCAAACCCAAAAAATATACTTGTTCATATTCTTGTGGCTATTAAGGCAACTGAAGCATTGAACTACCCAAGTGCCACAAGTTCGATCCTCAGCCGCCAAAAACTAATAAAAGAAGGATAACGCAAAAAATGAAACGAACCATAAAACAACTCTTCTTCCTCATTTTAGTTTTCCTCCTTTCGTTGCTCTCCACTCTATCATCTCTCCCTAAAACTTCAAGCACAGAGGAGAGTGAAAGAGGGAGCGCCAAATAATGGAGTCCGCAATTACAATTTGCAATCATAATTCTCTCGCATTTTCTCTCTCCAGAAACCCTAGCTCTTCGACGAAGAATTCTACGAAGATTTCTTCCTTATCTTCGAAATTGCCGAATCAATTGCTCAATTGCTCCGCCTTATCTTCGGCTTCTTTGACGAAGAAATCGCAGGTTTCTCACGTTCAACAACGTTCTTTTGGAGCATCTGTTCAATGTTCTGCTGCTGGAACTACTGCTGCTACTCCTTCTGGTAGCTCATTTCTTCATCAATTTCTTACTCTTAATTTTGATGCTTTTTTCTTAATTTGCTGTTATTTTAGAATATGATAAGGAGTTAGGTATTTGAATGTTTATTTTATGAATTAAAGTGATTCAGTTTGATGGTAGAATGGTGATTTTTGCTGGTTTTGAACTGATTAACTTGTTGTCTGATGCGAAAGTTAAAGTGGAACAACTGATAGCAAACGGAGGGAGTTAAAAACTTAAAATGATGCATGACTTCCAAAGTGTGACGCTGCTTAATATTCGTTTGATGATGATGATTTTTCTTAATTGGAAAGAAATTGTGTATAATTTCGTACTTTGACCATGACAAAAACAATAGGAAATGAGTTTAAGGACTGATGAATCGAGTTTAACTGTGATTTAGCTAGACAAACAATCTAGGGCTTGAATGCTGACTTTATTTCTGAACTCAAAACGGAAAATATTGTGCATGAATGCATGAAGGCCTATTAAATCTTGATGTATATTATGTTGATATAATGAACGGGATTAAAATGTATTAAAAGGTATGTAATGGTTCATTAGCTATGTATTGGTTAGAATTCTAGGAAAGTTTGCATCCTCATAACTTTTTATGTATTTAGCAAGAAAACATCATATGCACCTTTAGGCATAATAATAATAGCAGTAACTTTCTTAGAAACTCTGAAAAATAAAGTAGGATTTAATAGGGAAGAGGAAGTAACATAATAGGTGGTCAGAAATACTAAGCAATGCCTATTTATTTTTTGTTATTATTTGATGAAACAAATTATTTTAAACAAAATAAAAATGAAAATAACTGATAAATATCCATTTCAAAAAAAAAAAAAGAACATTATTGGTCTAACTTTAGAATTTGTTGTTTTTCCCCTAATCTTCACATGTACGAATATACTTTTTTGAGATTTTTAAATATAAATTAGATAAATGAGTCAAAGGGGGTTGTTTCGGGGCTGGAAATGTCAACCTTAATCTAATCCATTATCCATCTCAGTAAAGTAAAAAACTTATATGGATCTAGTCCGCACTAAATCAGTATGGTAATGCTAATACATGTGATTTATGAAAAAAGGGTCATTCTATATTATATATATATATATATATATATATATATATATATATATATATATATATATATATAAAAGAGGAGTAGATATAAATTGTAAAGGGTGACTATGTGAGAAGAAAGGCTACTTTGTCATAAAGTAAAAAAAATCCTTATGATAAACTAATATAAAAAAGGGTGGCTTTTTTAAAAAATTGTATGCCAAAAAAATCCGTCACTATGTTCGATGATAATAGATTAGTATAACTTAAGATTTTAAAAGGTCACTATATAAAAAAATAAAATAAGGGTAACTATGTCATATGGGTGGCTTTGGTCACACAAGACTAGCTCCTCATTAAATGGGTTATCATGTTAACCTATTTACTTACATGTGTTGAAAATCCTAATTATACCCCGTTATTTTCGGGTTAGGTTCGAGTTGGTAAGCTTTTACCACCTCTAGGTGGTATGGATCCAATGAGGTGCTAAAATCTAATATCATCAAAGACATTCAAATTGGAAGACAACTATTGGAAGTTAAGTGCTACTATGCCTTAGGACTAAGGAAATATATAATTTGAAGAATGTTTTTTATGACTTTGACCTGGACTTGTCAAACAGGTTCGATTTGTTAAATCTGGGTTTGGGTTGAATAGGGGTTGTATTCTACAGGTTAAATGTCTACGTGTTTCGAGTTGGGTTAGGGTCATAATACGGGTTAGTAACATCTTTTTATCAACTATTCATTTTCCTGTTGTCATAATACATGAGTATTATTCGTTTGTGTAACTGTTATTTCACGCTTAGTATCATATAGCAATCATAATTGTAAGATGTATATGACTCAAACCAATAAAAATGGTAAAAATTAGATCAATAATGGTTCTATAAACGATGTTCAACAATAATAAATCAAAGATGTTGAAGTTACTAGGAAAGTGAACGTTTATTTCATGTATATATTAATGGAAAAATTGACAACAGAGGTCTCAACTGGGTGATAATTTTTAAAAGGTCTGAATTATTGATTAACCTGTGTAGGTCCCAACTTTAGGGGGTCTCAACTTTTAGCGGGCCTCGGTGACGATTTTTTTTAAAATCTCACCTAGTTCCTACATCCCTCCCTCAATTAACCCTTCTGGTGTGACTCAAGTTTTACAAGTGATGACCTATTAAGCCAGTTTCAAGTCACTAAGGCCCGCTAAAAGTTAAGACCCCCTAAAGTTGGAACCTACACAGGTTAATCAATAATTCAGACCTTTTAAATATTATCACCCAAAGTTGAGACCTCTGTTGTCAATTTTTCCTATATTAATATGATACATCTTATAGTTTATTAGCTATATATTTATTTTTAGAATACTATATTCTATATTTAGAAGATATTATTCTTCTAAAATTTATTCAGAATTTCGGGTCAATTGGGTCTGACGGGTTCAACCCTAAAATTTATAGGCGCATCGGGTATCGATAATTTGGGCCATGAAATCTTGTTCAAAACCTATATAATCGGGTCGGGTCAAATTTCGATTGGAATAATTTGACTCAATGTGTTTCATTGATACTAAAAGGCATGTTATTGCTATGAGTGGCTATAGAAGTTCCCTTATATCTTTATTTTCACTTGTGTGCTTTTACTTTAACTATTCATCCCTTTTATTGAAGTTGTCCTTCTCGACAATTTTTAAAACTAACCTCTCCACTGGTCTTGATTGGTCAGACATAGAGGTAAGGATCCATATAATTTGAACCAACATGATCCATATTCATGTTTTTTGTGACAAAAAATGAGGTGTGAAAAGCAATGTCAATATATGTGCACTGAAATGTAGATCTCTACCTTGAGTTTTGGTCAATATATATGCCACTCTGTAAATTTGACGAAACGTTTTTTTAGTTTGGTTATGCTTTTGCAGTAATGGTTAGGTGCGTCATTCTTAATTTGTTTGTGTTTGTGGCGAATGTTGTTATATGAGTTCCCAGTGCTTGTTGTCTTGATGCTTTTCCAGAGAAAAAGGGCCAGCTGATGAGGAGAAATGACATAAGGAACATAGCTATTGTTGCTCATGTAGATCATGGGAAAACAACTCTCGTTGATGCTATGCTGAAGCAGGCAAAGGTCAGACTGAAACTAAGCAACAAGCTATCTTTGTGACAATTTAGCTTTGTCTCACACTAGAGCTGCTTTATTTCCTTTTCATTGTGGTGCTATGCAAAAAGTATGCCAGGTTTGGGAAGCGATTTTACACTGGTATCTTTTGGTTGCCTGTTACAATAGTCTTGAACTGTATATTATCTGTTTTAATCTCTAGCAGAAGATAAAAAAATTCTCATGCACTCTGCTGATCACCCTTTTTAGGTGTTCCGTGACAATCAGCAAGTACAAGAGAGGATTATGGACTCGAATGATCTCGAACGCGAAAGAGGAATCACCATTCTTAGCAAGAATACATCAATTGCGTATAAAGATACAAAAATCAACATCATAGATACTCCAGGGCATTCTGACTTCGGAGGTGAAGTGGAACGCATACTGAATATGGTTGAAGGTGTTCTTTTAGTGGTAAAACTCACGTGCCTCTTTTGTAATGTCTTGCATTTGACCACTTCTTGATGTACTTATTACTATTAGTGCCACCTAATTGGCTGACCTCACCTGTCCTCTGTGAACCAAAGTCTAGAATGTGCAAACTGGAACGCGGTATGTGATACTATCGTATGCTTGTGAACTAAATAGATAGAACCACGTAGCTGTTGTATTTCCACACCTATTCCATGTAACAAAGCGTAAAATGTTCCAGGTTACACCAATTCGTTCCTTTGTGTCACTGGAATGAACAATTCTGTGAGATCAACTCTTGCATTGCATTTATACTTCATCTCTTACGAGGTCTTCCTGTTTAAAGTTTGTGTAGCACATCTAATTATCTGAAAAATATTAAGTTATGAAACATATCTAAGAACACCTATTGCTTTTTGTTTGATCTATAGGCTCTGCGAGGTGTTTAGTGTTGAGTGTAATAATTAAAGACACAGGATTGAAAAAAATTCATTGGTAGGAAAAGGATTTATGTTGATGCTTTAGCTCCATTGACCAAGTATTAGATCTTGTTTTAATCTCTTGAATACATTGATATCTTACAGATCAAAAATGTAGGTGGACGTTTTTTTTTTTTTTTTTTTTTTTTTTTTTGGGGGGTGTTGCAGCTTCCCACCATGTTGTATTACAACATCTATGTTTTTGGAGTGTTCTAGCTTATTTGTAATCGTAGTCAATTGTCTATAAGAAACAGGATATTTTCCCTTATAGGAGTAAGGCTGTGTAATTTTTCTTATCTACTTACTAGTACATTATGGTTTTGTATCTATGACAGGTGGGGTGCAGCCCCCCACCCCTTATTTGGTGCTCCCATGTTCTATTGCGATATCTATGAATCTAGAGTGCTCTAGCTTATCTATAATTGTAATCAATTATCTACTAGAGACAGGACGCTTGCCATTCTAGGCATAAGGCTGTGTAATATTTCGTATCCAAGAACAAAGGCTAGGTATGCATAAGTACATAACATGTCATGCGTTGCACTAAGCATGAGCCTTGTGAGAGGCAGTGGGGTACTATGGCTGTATGGCATTATGGTTTTGTTTCTATGACACTGCCTGATGATTTTGGAAGTGCAAGTCAGCAGTTCTTACTCCTTAGCAATGAGTTTTAGCAGTCTTTAGCAATCAGTAATTTTAATTTCTCCCACCATCTTGATCTCTCAATGTTTTGATATGATTTAATGAAATGTGGTCCTATTTTCTCAATGGATATACTGACATACTGTTCACTTTTCATCCTAGAATTCGTAGTGTAAGATTATGTAGTTCTGCTATCTGGATTTATTCTACTGAATACTGATGCACTTTTCACTAATTGTTTTAGGTGGATTCAGTTGAGGGTCCTATGCCACAAACAAGATTTGTCCTAAAGAAGGCATTAGAATTTGGACATGCTGTTGTGGTTGTGGTTAATAAAATAGATAGACCATCTGCTCGTCCGGATTTTGTCATCAATTCTACTTTTGAGCTCTTCATTGAATTAAATGCAACAGATGAACAGGTAGCTCTCTTACATATTAGACACCCTTCACTTCATATCTGATTATTAAGCCTGTAGCTTCTTGTAGAACTGTCTGCAATTTCTATTCACAATTGAGTAGCACACAATCAGATTGGAATAAGGGTCAAATGGAATAAGCCTCTTCTCCCTACCTAGAAAGGGGAATGATGTTTTTGTTGTACGTGGTTTTTGTAAATTGGTCTTACTATAGTAATTAATGAATCCTTGATAGTGTTGCTCCTGCCTTAAAGGTTGCGAATTTTTTTCATTAGTCGTGATCACATTCATGACTAAAGGTGGATGAACTGGATTTAAGTACCAATCTTTGTACATAAAGTCTGCATTTAACTACTGTTCAGTTTTATCATGTATTTTCTTGTGATTTATCTGATGTTGTTTTCCTTCTGTTTTTATTCAGTGTGATTTTCAAGTAGTATATGCAAGTGGCATCAAAGGGAAGGCTGGACTCTCTCCTGACAAATTAGCCGATGATCTTGGACCCCTTTTTGAGTCTGTAATCAGATGCATTCCTGGGCCACGTATTGAAAAAGATGGTGCCTTACAAATGCTTGTTAGTGGTTGTTCCTTAAATCTGTTTTAGCCTTTATTTTCATATTGGTCTTTGATGTTTCTCTACTTCCTCCCTTGATTTTGTATTCTTTCAGTATCCTATGCTTGGAAATGTCCATGACATTGCTACTCTTCATGGCAGAATTGCACTGCAACAATGAAAAAAGTGGTAGAAAATGATAGATTCATAAGCTTGATCTCATTGAATATTGACAGTAGCATAAATGAATAATAAACGTAAGAGCTAGGCACATGCAGATTTAGAGTATTATTTTAACTTTGATGAGAGGCTTAAAGCCGATGACCTGACTGATATACATTTCAATATTTCATCATCATTATTGTTCCTGTTACTATAATTTAACAGCTGACAACAGAAGCCCAAAGTCAAACAGTCAGCTTGCAGTAGATTTAGAGGATTATTCTTTCAGCTTGTAGAATGTTGTGTACAGTGGGTAGTAATTTTGTTTAACCCTCATTCCTTCTTCCTTCAGTTTCTTAGAGATTCTCTTTTTTTTTTACTCTCTATGTTTCAATTTGTTCAGTTTCACCTACCGTAACATCTTTTGTCCTGTCACGAGTAGGTAACAAACATAGAGTATGATGAACATAAAGGGAGGATAGCGATTGGGCGCTTGCATGCTGGTGCTCTTGAAAAGGGGAAGGATGTCAAGGTAAGTTTGGCACAATTTGGTATCTTTTTTTTATCTTATAGAAAAATTCTGTAATGCTCATTTTGGCGGCTACTGTAGTGTCCAAGTAATTGCGGTTCTACATCTCTGTTGTTATTTTATATTTGGCCACTTACTATTTCACAATTCAAGCTTATTTACTTTTGTTTGGTTGTTGTTGGCGTTTGCACTGCATAGTCTACCTAAAAGTTACCCTTTTCTGGGTGCTTTAATTCAGTCTGGACAATATGGAGTGATCTGTGATGTGAGCAGATGAAACTGATGGTTTCTGCTGATAAAATTCCGATTTCAAAATCCAGAACAGATGGATGACCAAATTGAGCTGCTTAAGCAGACTCTTGTGCATCAGTCAGCCCTAGGATGTGATGTCTACCCAATAACTATGACTTTGATTTTGGGATTCTGTTTCTAAGAGCCTTTCTATTGTCAGCTTATATGGGTCCATAATACTTACAAGCCTTGCAGAATGCTTGTTTGATTATGTTTTTCCAAGTCAAACTTTGCTTTTTTGTTCCTTCCCACACCTTCCTAGTTCACAGTTCACTAATAGTTTTAGAGTTCTGTTATTTACTTAAGTTTGAAGCTCTCCAATTGTGTCTTAGCATCGATTTGGGGAAAGGATGGCAGCGGAGAAGAGTTTCTAATTCTTATTGTTTTCAGGTATGCACATCAGATGATGCATGCAGATATGCGAGGGTTAGTGAGCTTTTTGTATATGAGCAGTTCCATAGAGCTCCTGTGGAGTCTGTAGAAGCAGGAGACATATGTGCTGTTTGTGGAATTGGAGACATTCAGGTGAGATTTTTGTTTGTTGTTCTGAAGTTCACTTTAATATGAGACTTGTAGTATAACTGAATTGAGCTCCTCCTTGTTATAGTTTTATCTTGAACAGAGTTTTCCTTGTTTTCCTTAGATTGGAGAGACAATTGCTGATAAAGTTTTTGGGAAAGCATTACCTGCAATAAAGGTTGAGGAGCCTACTGTCAAGATGGCGTTCTCAATTAATACGTCTCCATTTGTTGGCCGTGAGGTATGTATCGTGACTTTGGTGCAGAGAAAATGCTGCTTGAATTTGTGGAGCAAAGCATTGGTTATACAGTAGATCACTAGATTGTTATGATTACAAAATTAACAACTTTTGTGTCGCATTCTGTGCTGACTGGAATGAAATTTCATGTGCCTCTCCTGCTCTCATACTGAACCAAATTATACTAACTGAACTTTCTTACATGGTTACACCATTGAAGTATTTTTTTATCCTTAGGGAAAATATGTAACTAGTAGAAACCTCAGGGATCGGCTATATCGTGAGCTTGAGAGAAACTTGGCAATGAAAGTTGAAGATGGGGAAACTTCTGATACTTTCATTGTTAGTGGACGAGGAACGTTGCACATCACAATACTGATAGAAAATATGTAAGTCGCTCATCTTTTATTTCGTCTTTCTACATATATATGCGTTCTTGCTCAACTTGGATATTGTCTGTGTCATAGGAGAAGAGAAGGATACGAGTTCATGGTTGGTCCCCCCAAAGTTATTAGCAAAAAGGTGGATGACAAGCTATATGAACCTTTTGAGGTAATTATTCAACCGCCTGCTCCTGTCTTTTCCTTTTCTCTTCCTCCCTTCCTCTCTTCTGGCAGTTAGTGAGAAGTATGCAAAAAGTATTTGTTGGGTATATGAATAGGAAATAAAGGATCGAATTGGAGGAACTCATGAAATATAATTTTTCTCATAAGCGGGAACTAACGGGGCATTTGGTTTAGGGCTTCAAGAAAGGGTAAGGTTAAAAAAGGTTTTGATTCCCTTTCTTGGTAGTTACGTTAGTCATTTCCTTTACCCCCTCCTTTCCTCCAAAGTCCTCTTTTAATCCATTCCCTACTCCCCCCTAAGTTTTCACTTACCCTTTCTCTCCTCTACTCCATGGTCACTTGGACCTATTATTGATTGCCACGGTGCCATCTCACCACTGTCTGACCCCACTTTCCCAACCACCAATGCTGTCTCGTAGCCCACCAGCCACCTCAGAAACCACCACCAACGTTGCCCCATAGCCCACCAACCACATCGAAATCCACCACCAACCACAAAAGCCACCCATCATCAACCCCAAAACCCAATCAACGCCCACGAAAAATGAGCCACTAACCTCGAAAACCTATCAACCACCCACGAAAAACTAGCCACCATCCCTGAAAACCCATCCACCAACCACGGTACTTACTCAACACCCCTGAAGTACCATCCACCACCAACGAAAAACAACCCACCACCCACAACCCTACAAACTCGTGAGAAAAACAAGAGTGGGAATGAGGAAATACTTCTTCTTATCATTAAAAATGGCTTTAGATGGTCGAATTCGACCTCTAAGACCTCAAATTCGACCAAGAGATAGGCGGCGGTGAAGGCAGTGGAAAGGCGAGGGTCGTCGGCGGTGGAGGAAGTGGAAAGGTGAGGGTCCGCAGCCGTGGAGGAAGAAAAGGGGGCAGCAGCAGCACATCAAGAGAGGAGTAGTGGTGGAGCAATGGTGAGAGGAAGAAGAGAGGTCGAATGCTATATACCAACCAAACAACCCTTTTCATCTAGTTTCCTTTCCCCCTCTACCCCTTTCTTTGTTCCATTCCCTTTACCCCGTTCATACCAAACGCCCCCTAAGAATAATAAATGACGATATATGAGTATGTACTCGTGTGCCTTGGTAAGCTCATCCTGGGACTTTTCAACTTGTCAAATTCTGTTTTGCTTTAGTTTCTTACAAAATGTGAATCCTGCATACGAGTGAAAATGATCCAATTGTCTAAATGATGTAGCCAAGTTGTGGCCATTCATTGATTGAATCAAAGTGCAGGATACTTGGATGATACTGATCTTCTCAGAATCCCAGGCATCATGCACTTTTAGATTAAAAAAATGGGGATATGTACATTCAAGTTTTAGCCACATATTTTGAAATTTTCAGGCTCTAAATTTAGCATATATGTAAAAGTATGAACTCCTGTTGTGGTTGTTGGTAAAGGGTTGCCAAAGAATTAATTACATCAGATACTATAAGTTCAAAAAAAAGATTGCTTTTGAATTTGCCATGCTTTTTTTTCTATTACATGTTAGTGAGCATATTAGTCTTGGATATATCTTGAGGAGGAATATGCGTAGTGGCTACTTCGTCAAGCTGAAGAAGTGGATGACTTAATCATGCTACATGTCGCCTGTTTTATATCATATGTAAAATCATTGTCATACATTTTGCAGATTGCAACAGTAGAGGTGCCAGAAGAGCATATGGGTGCCGTTGTTGAACTTCTGGGTAAAAGACGTGGACAGATGTTTAATATGGAGAATGTCGGGTATGTGATAGCTTCTGTGATGCTTTCCTGACGTTATCTTCCCTTATGTTGTTGCCTTCTTGGTTGTTGCTACTATCATGTCCATGGACCATATCACATAATTTCTTGATATTTTTCGTGTTTCGGGATATTTCACACTCCAGTATGTTAGGAGTTAATAAAATCTTTGACATGTATCTGTGAATATTTCCTGAACTAATCACTAAAGAACAGAGAGGATCCAGACCCTTGTGGAGTTGGTGAAATCGGATAACTAAACTTAGTAATATTCATGTATTATTGTTAAATATCTATGAGGGCAACTTTTGGACTACAACCAGTGATTTTTGGGTCTTCAGATGTACGAATATGTGCTCTATCTCCTATCTCCTATCATAGAGAAGCAGATTAGAGTTAAATGAAAAAGAAGAGGGTATATTTTTTTCCCCAAACGGCCTCGTAGCTCAGAATAGCACGCTATTTAGCAATGGAAAACTGAATACGATGTATCAACGTTGTGTTAAAATAGCTGTAGGCTTCTGTGCTACCTCTGATCACTGTCTGTAATGTTATTACTTTTACTTTAACTTAAAATAACCAAATAAAACCATAACATGAGAGGAGGGGAAACTAAAGGAAGAGCGATGACTCTAACTCATCATCTCTTTCTTCTGAGTTGCTGATAAGAAATTGGAAAACTATACATTTTTGGGAAATTCTACATGGTGGCGTCCTACTTTCAAATTTTCTATTTGGTGGCAGTCCAAAAAAAGATTTATACCAAGTGACATCCTACTTTAAGCAATTATACTTAGTGACCCTAATCCACTTCAAACCTGGCTAACCACCCAATTAAAGGTGAATTACTAACCTGCACCTAAGTTTCCTTGACATTTCCATATCTTTGTTCGTGATAATTGTCTTTATCCTTCGTGGATTGGAGGGAACATGAAAAAGAAGCAAATTGCTTATAAGAATATGAGTTAATTGATATGAGTTTCAACTCTTAACATTAGATCTCACAGATGGAAGTTATTAAAGGATTTCAATTCAAGTAGAAATTAGGACTTGATTGTATTTATGTCGGGGATGGTTTTTTGGTTGGAATGCGTTTTTTTTTCATGAAATCCTCTGGCTTGAGATATGACTAGGTATATATCACTTCATCCCATCGATCATAGAGGCTTATGTTTATAATTTTATTGATGTTGTTCTGCCAGGTGTGGATGGGTCATGGGTGCCTGCCTTTTTCTTCATTGACGGTGTTTTCGTGGTAATATGTGACATTTATTATGAACAAGGATATCGAAATGTGAGGGAAAGTTAGGGGCAGGTTAGGAATTCACCTTTATTGGGTGGTGAGTCAGGTTTTAAGTGGATTGGAATCACTAATTATAATTGCTTAAAGTAGGATGTCACTTTGTATAAATCTCTTTTTGGCCTGCCACCAAATAGAAAAATTAAAAGTAGGAGGCCACCATGTAGAAATTCCCTATATTTTTTTGGTTCTATTTTTGATCAGTAAAAGGAGGTTTCATTACTCGTCAAAACCAAACACCTTACATCACTATCTATTACAAAACCCAATGGGAGGGGCTTACCTTCTAGGAAGGGACTCCTCTAGAGTCTAGCCCAAAGTCCCCAAAACATACACAAACTGTTTACAATTCAGTAACCCATTTTATGTCTTTGTTACTTGTGCTTTTAGGAATAAAGGCTAAAAGTTCTAGATAAAACATCACGCTTAATTTATGTTTTGATCTGCTAAGGTCCAATCAGTTGATTGTTCCACACAGAACTCTTTCGCTCATTCGTTGCTTCCATATCTAGATTATGAGAGCAGCAAGAGCACATTGAACCACCTTTTTCCTAAAGCAACCTTTAGGATGATTTTGAGCACCTACCTGCCTGCTTCTCCGAAACCCCTTGAATTGACAAGTTTATTCCAATTCCAGCAGGCAGATTTAGGTGGCTTATAAGACCACCAGTTTATTCCTTTCAAATACACGTGATTAACCCACAGTCCTCAACCATAAGCTATCCACTTTTTGAGCAATATCCCAAGTGTACTATGCAATGGCAGCCATGTTGGACTTGTGAAGGTCTTTTATACCCAGTCCCGCTTGACTCTTAGGCTTGCAAACAAAATCCCAGCATATGGGAGGACTTCTTGGGCTCAGCTTTACCATCCACAAATAGTTTCTACAAGTGGAAGATACACTATCTAACATCCTCTTAGGTATTATGAAAGTTGGCCCGATAGATATGAAGAGTCAGTAAAACGGAGTTCGCAAATTGAGTTCTCCCAGCATAGGACAATGACCTAGACCCCCAAGTCCTTATATTGGCAACCGTCTTACCCTCCTTTTCAAACTATAAGGCATTTATGCTTTACGAAAATTTGCTTTGACCACAAATATCTCTTACTCCCTCCGTCCCATAATATAGTGCTCACATTCCTTTTTTGGTGTCCCAAAATGTTGTGCCTATCTTCTTTTTTGTCAATTTATTTGGACTAAATTATCCTTAATTTCTACACAAACTTTCCAAAATACCCCTACTTTATTCTCAAAACCTGTGACCCCATTTATTGCTTTACACCATTTCAAGGAATATTTATTACCTTTTGATTTTGTTTAAAGGAAAAAGAAAATAAATAACTAGTTTCAATACAAAAGTATCAAAAAAGCACTTCATTAAATATATTTTTTTGGAAATCTTAACACGCATTCCATTTTCCTTAATTCCTGTGAAAAATGAGAAGTAAGCACTATATTATGGGACGGAGGGAGTATATTATGACGAGTAAAATTTATAAAACTATACTTTTAGATTCTTCTTGAAAAATATTATAATGATATTATCTTATTATTTTTATCAACATAGATTGAGAGTAATTAACGGTCAAAGTTCGACCTCGAATATCGTGCGTGCCTTATATTTTTGAAAAAGGGAGAATCAACTAGAAACATCATAATCTGATCTAGAAAGCTTTTTATTATAAACGGGCATCCCCAAATATTTGAAGGGAAGGGAGCTCGATTGGAAACCACAAGCATTACAAATATATGTACATGGTAACCCTTAACTTTGGATGGTTTCCTAAATAACCCTGTATCATAGAAGCTCGTGATCAGCCCTGAATTGCTGAAATTTCTTGCACTTAAACCTTATGTCACAAACTTATACTTTTATAAATGGATTATTACTCTATCCCACAATTCTGTACACACTTTCCTTAAGTAGATGTCCCAAATTGTTTTTCACCTTTCTCTTTCCTCTACCCACTACTTTGGTCACCATTCTCTCATATTTTTAATATATCACCTACCACATTGTATACTTCACCTATTTATCCTTAATAACCATGCCAAACCCTGTTGTAAAATTTGGGGCATGGATTATTCAGAAACATCAGTGACAAATTACACTTGTGAAAAATACATCAAAGTCATACTCTCCATACAGTAACAAAATCATAATTTTTTGACATATAAGGTTTGATTGGGAGAGATTTAAGCAACTCAGGGTTTTTCTTCCGGAAATTTCAATATCTCAGGGTTATATTGGGAAAATCTTGTATAACTTTTCGAAGAAATTGAATGAATCCTTTGTCTTTCAGAGTTTTATTTTGAGATGAAAAATTTGCTAGATTTACAGTTATTTTAGTTTCTAACTGTATTAAGTCTCGACAACATTTCCTTGTGAAATGGTGCGTATATATTTTAATGTCTAGATGAGCAGAAACGACTTCTCTGTAGTATATCTGTCCACATATGAAAAAAAAAGTCAGCCCCCTCCTTAGTATGCTAACCTTGGTGGTAGCCTCGTTAAGCACTGAAATGGCCGCATGATATGGTATAGTACTATTACTCCAATTCAAAATCAAAATCCTAAAGGGTGTTCTGTCTCTTATGAACTGTTGGACCATATACATTTGCTTTGATTCCTAATGTGAGATTATCTTGGAGTTTGGACCATTCCGTTGGTGTAGCTATCTGTTTTTATGCAAAAGTTATGCTCTTGCTAGATGACTCTTCAATATTACCAAACGTGTTTTACATGGACAAATTTTGCCAAAATTTTGAAGTGTCACAACTTAATTAAGTTTTAGCTGCTGTCAACTTTGTTAAATTGTTCATGTTTGCTACCAAAGCTACTTCCAATATTTTGTTTGATGCTGGTCATCTTCTCGTCTAATTTTACCCCAGGTCTGAAAACACAACAGTTGTCAGATACAAAATACCAACCCGTGGTCTTCTGGGATTGCGAAATGCAATTTTAACTGCTTCTAGAGGTACTGCAATCCTGAACACAATATTTGACGGTTATGAACCTTGGGCTGGTGAGATCAATACTCGTGATCAGGGTTCACTGGTAAGATTTGACTCTTGCTTCATTGGATAATGTGTTATGTATAGATGCCTTAAATATTGGCTACTCTTTTTCCCTCAAAATTTTAAAGGTCTACTATTTGACTACTGAATTATTGAACAGCATAACCATGTTTTAATTCCAACATATGTTCATCCAGTTTGATCAACCATCTCTAAATTCTGATGAGCCAGGTTGCATTTGAGGATGGTACTTCAACATCTTATGCCCTTGCTAGTTCACAAGAGAGAGGCAAGATGTTCATTGCACCCGGAGCAGAGGTTTACAAAGGTCAGATAGTTGGCATTCATCAGAGACCTGGTGACCTATCACTGAATGTGTGCAAGAAGAAGGCTGCAACAAACGTTCGTTCAAACAAAGAACAGACAGGTAAAGTCGTGGAGATTGCTTTCATTTTCTGCTCTTTTTTTTTTTTTTTTTTTTGACAAAGAGAAATCGTGCATTAATTTTCTGCTTTTACCTTGTGCATAAAAATGATCTTTAAATTCCTCAGCTCAGTGGACATTACTTTACCAATATTCATTAGCAAAATCGAGCTCATTCTTTGATAGCATAAATTTCTGTCAATGCATGTGATTCAGTTGATCCTTGTTGCATCATCACATCTCTGTTAATGCAAACTTATGTCGGCAAAAGTAACTATCCAAAAACAAAACTTGTCATGTAAGTAATTCACATATCACTTTTCTGATTAATATCACCAGAACACATAAATATCACTCTTTTGTGGAGTTCAGACTTTTTATGTGATTATGGGTGACTAATAGTTGCGGAATCTGATTCTGACTTGACCTCTGTTCCATTTATATACAGTGGTTCTAGATACACCACAAGATTACAGTCTTGACGACTGTATTGAGTACATTCAGGAGGATGAACTTGTGGAGGTAACCCCGGCAAGTATCCGAATGTGTAAGAACCTGAAGATGGCAAAGAAAGGCAGGTGAAAGTAAGTGTCATCCGCACCTCAAGGCTGAGGACATACACCACTGTACATCAATGTCACAGATGAAGATGAGGTTTTGGTTCAAAAATCTAATTTTCGAGTTTGAGGTCGACATCATATATATAATTTATATGATGCAAATAATATTGATAAAATCCGAGGGGGAATCAGAAACTTCTCATATAACGAATTAACAATACGGATATACATATTGTTTCTTGCCAATGGACAGGCAAAATGAAATTAGCAGCATCATAGCTGCGGCCTACAGAACAAGAACAATCGTGCTTGTGATTTTTTGGGTGTAGTTTTATATGATTACAAATTTTCATATTTGTATCATTGCGGTTGCAAACAGTGAATTTTTCGTTGTAATTAAATCTTCTATTAGTCAATTTCTATTGGTTTGATGCACGTCAGTTTATTTCTTGAATTTTATCTTCTGATTTTGTATAATAAAAAATGTCATTGACAATGCACTTTTTCCACTCATCAATTAATGCTACCATGAGTGAATGGGATAGGTGTGGGATTCAACTCTAAGAAAAGAGCCTACAAAGATAATTCACTAATAATTACACAAAATTAAAATTAACCAATAATTTACACAAAATATAGCGCACTTAATGATTACCACTTATACATTAAAAATCAATAACAAGTGATCTTGAACATGTTAGAAATGCTACAAAGATATTATAAGGATCACGAATTTGACTACAAGGAACAACGAAGAACAATCTTCTAGGCGCGATACGCTTTCAAACTTGTCTAGTTTGTGAAAATTCGATGTCATCTCACGAACCGTAGTCATCTTCGATAGATATTGCTTTTGGATAGTTAGAAATGCTACAAAGATATTACAAGGATCACGAATTTGACTACAAAGAACAACGAAGAACAATCTTCTAGGCGCGATACGCTTTCCCAAAAGCAATATTCCGACCCTTACTTTGAGCACGGGTTACACGGAATTCACTCTCGAGATACAAAGAAGAAACAACGATGATCACGCTCACTATGATAATCGTCAAATGAAAATAAGTGTGTGAATGATTTTGATGTGATGAACAATGAACTTGTGCTTTTCAAGAGAGAGAGTTTTCTCTTGTTGCTTTCATAAACATGTATAGGATAATGAATTAGAGTACTTTGAAACACAGGAACATCAATTATTATACGACAAGTAACCGTCACAAACTAACCGAAGAGACGCGAAAACAAGACAACGCAGAGGAGGAGCTGGCGCTCCTTGCTGGAGCGGGCGCTCCAAGCAGGAGCGGGCGCTCCAAGCAGGAGCGGGCGCTCCAAGCAGGAGCGGGCGCTCCTAGCGCACTTTTGTCAGTTTTTGCGTTCTTTAAAATTCCTGCCAATTCTGATCGCTCGCTCTAACCGAGCGAACGCTCCTTCATCAATGTAATAAATACATTAATAGACTCTATAACTCATGTTGATTCGAGCCACGTCACCATAACCATTACGACTCAAAACCACGTGACATGAAACCAATACATCTAACACTCTAAATCTCCAACAGAACATTCCTTCAAAAAAATGGATAAATGATCTCATATATTTTTCAACTGAAAATCACTATGCAAAAAATTGTTAACCTAAGATTTTTTTCAAGGACACGAAGCTCTTTGTAGCACTTGCACACCAAGTTAGCATCTCGGGTACCATGTGTCTTGGTTTTTGAATTTTCCGTATAGTATTCAAGTTTATATTATACCTAAATATTCTTTCAGATTCCGCTACTAAGATTAATTCACCATCGATGATGTGAATTACCTTGAAGATACCCCAGTACTTTGAAAATGATAAAAAAGTGTTTGAATTTAGCTCGTAGATCTATCACATGAACTTTAATCCAAGAATAACCACTGATAGAGTTATCAAGAACTAATAAGTAGACGATATCATCAAGACCGCATTCTGAGTGAACGAACCTACCGTTGATATCCCCCACTGCCCTAGAATATGAATTTGGAAGGTTTATATGCGGATTGCCTCTAATACCAAAGTTAGGGTTAATGTTTGCGTTATGTAGTGGATGAGGAATGATTTGCAAAGTTTGATTGGCGAGATTATAAACCATAATGGCCCTGCCCACAAAACATTCCACATCAAGTTGACGTAGACCCATGTGTTCTACACACCAACAAACAATATCACTGAGGTTAACACTTGTAATATTTAACGAAGGCCAATATTGACAGTTTAGTAGTGTTCTCCACAACTTAGTCCTCAAACCATACAGATAATAGGTGACGTTTAAATCCTTCAAGTTGGGCTCTAACAGAATTATGCTGTACTCGTTTGTAAATTCATGAAAGACGAGACCGCATGCACATTTATTCAAGAAAGGACCTGTAAGAGACATAGACTCTCTCACTGGAACAACTTCTTTTATGATGGGATTGGAGTTAACCATAAAACACACTTTGACAAAAATTGGAGTTTACTCACCCAACTTTCAAAAGTTGGAGTTTGCTCACTCAAAGTACAACTCTGTTAAGATGGCCCACTAACTTTCTGTTTTTTAAATAAAAAAATGGAACAGACGCAAGAATCGAGGAGAAGCAATGAAGGGGAGGTTTTTTTGGCGCCCACTCCACTTAATATATTCTCTGAACTGGAAAAGAAAAGAAGCTTATTCCTCAAAGGTTTCATTTAGTTCGCTTTATTTAGTTGAAGACAAAAATGGCGTGGGAAAGCTCATTAAGAAGGAAAATTCCAAATATTTCTCCTCCCCAAGGTACATATTTATCTACTTTTATGCATTCCTTAGATTCCTTTCTTTTTTCGGAAAGTGTTGTTGTTGTAAAGTGTGGTTTGTTTTGTTGTTCTTTTTTGTATGAGATCATCAAAAGGATGAGTAAGCATCTTTTGTTTTTGTCTGATTATGTTTGAAACATGTGAGCATTGTGTAATTGTAGTTCAATTTTTGCTATTTGCTGAGTAAATTATAATTTGAAGCTTTTAGGGATTAGGGTTTAAATATTTTATAATTATGTTAACTGCTTTATTTACTCCATTAAAATAAAGCTCTAATTATTTTAAAACTTGTTTAAATGGAAAGTAGGATTTTTTCAAAAACTAGGAATTGTTTAAACCAATTGGTTTTTATTATTGTGCATAGGACTGACTGCCCTAGACGCTGCACACCCCCTGTGCTGTGAGCAAAACATCTTGTGCTTCCACATTTTCCCAAAGCTGGATTGGGAAGGTCAGGTGAATGTGGAGCTGACATGCAAGAAATGGAGAATTTGGTGTAGGTTGAGGCAGCTTTCCTTTGGACAGCCCTACTTTGGAACTAATAGTGATTTTAAAGTTTGGGCCCTGAATGATATAATTTACAACAATGGAATGGACCTGATGGCTTGGGTCTCCAAACACATGACTGTGTATTTCGACTGCTTCCCCTGGCTGTTCAAGGAGGACTGATATGTTGTAGGTTGTGTATAGGAGAGGTGGTGGGTAGGCAACTGTAGTTTTTTGGTTAGCTGCCTATTGTTAAAGGATGGTTGTCATAGCCATATGTAGAAGTTGAATGTGACAAAAGTTATGTATTTCTTTTTGGCATTTGTCACTGCTATGACATCCTTGTTTTGATTCTTGAAAGTTGGCTCTAATAGGTGGTTGGTAAATGGTGTTACATGTTTGAGCCAACTTCATTGATGTAAATTGATGATGAAATTAATGAAAATGACTGATTTTGGTACACATATTCTCATTTAGTTCATGCATTTTGTTTCATCTTTTATTGTTGCAGCACTTGAACTTAATCCATGTTTGATTGTGCACCATGGTGGAAAATGGAAGATGGACTGTGGCATGGTTTACAATGGGGGGCATGTTAGTGTGTTTGAGGACATACCTAATTGTGTTAGTATGTCTTACTTCAAAGACATTATTAACAGTTTATTAGGTCATAAGAACATAATGAAACTTCATTACTTAGACCCTAGGAAGGACTTCAACAATGGTATTAGGTTTGTTGATTATGATAAAAGTACATTTGACCCATTCATATCATTACTTATGACCTACAAAGTGATTCATATCTACACTGACCATGACTATGAGGTAGAGAATCTAATTTCTGTAGGTGGGTGCACTCAAGATCATATTGACCTACTCACTTCAGTACATAACCCTATTCCTTCAATAAATGTGAACCAAGCAGACATAGACTATGACATAGAAGGTACTGATGAAGATGATGTTGAGGTAGTGCATGCTAGGGATAAGGTGAGGGAGGAAAAAAAGAAGCAGCTATCATATGAGGAGGAGTTGAATATGTTGAGTAGGGTAGCTCAGACCAAGGGCAAGAGCATTAACATTGAAGATGGCTTTGATGAAGATGGGAGTGATTTAGAAAGCCCTAGTGAATCAGATGAGGGGGATTGTGGGTATATAGTTGCACCCGAACCAAGTATGAAAGGAAAGACCAGGCTATTGGAGGAAGGAGAGGGTACCAAGTCCAAGTTCTATATTGGACAGTCATTTGAGAATCCTAAAACATTTAGGAAAGCTCTTATTGACTACTCCATTTCAGTTGGTAGGGATATTAATACCCATAGAAATGACAGTCAGAGGGTTGCTGCACACTGCATTAATAAGGACAAAGGATGCCCATGGAAAATTTGGGCATCTTGGGAAAGAGGGAGGAGGAATTTTTTAGTGAAAACACATATTCCTGAACACACTTGTGGGAGAACTCCAAAACTGAAGAAGATGAGAGCAAGTTGGATAGCTGTAAACTACAAAAATAAGTTTAAGGTGAACCCTTACATTCACCTGCAAGACATAATTGACACAATTTGGCTTGAGTGGGGTTTGAAGGTTAGTACATTCATGGCCTAGACAGCAAGGAAAAAGGGCCAAGCTCTAATAGTTGGTGAATACAAGGAGCAGTATGCACTACTCCCAAGGTATGCAGCTGAAATCCTTAGGAGTAATAGAAACAACACTGTCAAGCTTCAGATGAATGGGAATGTGTTTGAGAGGGCTTACTTCTGCTTTGAGGCATTGAGGAGAGGGTTTATGGCAGGTTGTAGGCCATTTATTTCACTTGATGGTTGTTTTCTTAAGGGTCCATTTGGAGGGCAGCTACTAGTAGCAGTAGGTAGAGATCGGAATAACCAATTTTTCCCCATAGCTTGGGCGTGGTGGAGGTGGAAAGCACCGACGGTTGGAGTTGGTTTTTGAATTTGCTGGCAATAGATTTAGGGAGCAATGAAGGTGCAGGTTACACATTCATGTCAGATCAACAAAAGGGGTTGTTAGCTGCTGTGAAAGAAGTATTTCCAGAAGCAGAAACAAGAGTTTGTGCCAGGCATGTGTACACAAACTTTAGAACTGTTTTTGGTGGTGGCATGGAGTATAGGAAGCAATTTTGGATTATTGCCAAATCCACAACTGAGAATGAATTCACTGCTCAAATTGAAGTGATGAGGCAAATTTCTGCTGCAGCAACAGAAGATCTACTAAACAGAAACTATAGGAAGTGGTGTAGAGCTTTCTATAGTTCTATGTCATGTTGTGATAGTGTTGACAACAACATGTCGAAGTTTTCAATGCTTACATCCTGAACAGTAGACATAAGCCAATCATAACCATGCTAGAAGATATTAGAGAGGGTTTGATGGAAAGATTGCATAAAAAAAGAGATGCAATTGGGAAGAAAGAATTGTTGTTATGCCCTAGAATTCATCAACTTGTTGAGAAGCACAAGATTTGGGCTAGAGGGTGGAATGCTTTCTCGGGATGGTGGCTTCGTTATGGAGTCGAGAAGGAGCAACTCGGGTTAAATATGTTGTTAATTTGACAGATAGAACTTGTAGGCTGCAATGCATGGCAAGTTAGTGGAATACCTTGCAAGCATGCGAGTGGTGGCCATATGGAACAAAGTTGATGAACCCGAACAATATGTTAGTCAATTTTTCAAGTAAAGAAACATACATGAAAGCCTATGATTTTTTGTTGGAGCCATTGAATGGTCCTCAAGAGTGGCCACAATCCCGAGTCCTTAGTGCTTCCACCCAAACTTAAAAAGCTGCAAGATAGACGTAAAACTAAAAGGAGACTCCAAGCTGGAGAAGTAACCAAATCAGATAAGATGAAGAAGGTTGGGACTGCAATGACTTGTAGTTCTTGTGGCATACAAGGACACAACAAGAGAGGGTGTAAAAATGTGAGGTCCGATAACTATGGTACTTCAACTAGCACCGAACAAGCAACGACCACAACCGAACAAGCAACAACACCAATGCATAACGGGGGAGTAGGTGTATATACTTACCCTAATGGACATCAGAGAATAGCAAATGTAAGTGAGTTTAATTTTATCATGTATTAAGCAACATTCTTGTAATGTTATCAGAACACTAAATGATTTTAACTTTTGCAGTTTATTCCTCAAACTGAAGTGACTTCAAGGTCACCACCTGTATTAAGTCAACCAAGGGCAACAACTTTTTACTCAGATTTTGAAGGAGATCAACTTGTTTACTCATTCAATCAAGATTACAGTTGGTCACAAAATGATGTTGGGTCTAATAACCCACAAACAATCACAAGCCAAGCACTACAAGATCTAGCTAGGGCTAAAAGAAGGCAGAACAACTTAAACTAAGTAAGTTCATTGCAACTCAAGTAGTGTTTATAAAGTTGCATATAGTTTAATTCATTACAAGACATTCCATGTCATAACTACATAAGAACATAAGCAACAACAATTAAAGTGAACAGTGCTAGAAAAAACCATCTAATAATATTTTTGGACCCTCCATTTTGTTGCATTTTCAACATCACCTTCTCTGCTGCCATCTTTCTTGCAATTTGAAGTCTGCCACCATGAATTTTCCTTAATTTCCTCACCTCACTCTTTAGTTCTGTGTTCTCCTCCATTAATGTCAAAATTACATCCCTCTGCCACTCTGTAGGGTCATCAACATTTACCCATCTGAAAAACTTGCTGCCCCTGGTATTGGCTTCAGGATCATAATCTAGGCATGCTAGAAATCTTCTGCCAGGATTGTCCGCAGTCCATGACCTAGTCTTGGACAAAGTGAATCCACAATAACAATGCTTTGGGGTTGGGAGAATCCTTTTCCTTGACATTTTTCTGCAAAAAAAACGTAAAATAATTTTTCCTGGATAATAAACATTAACAAGGTTGAATTTTTATATCTGCAGTTCATACCTGGAACTACTGGATTTTTTTTTTGGGAAGCTTCAGAGCACAGCAAGAAGAAGAAGTGGCAGTTTTTGGAGAAATATCACATTTTTGGGAGCCTTAAATAGCCAGCTTAAGTTACCGTTGGGAATTTATTTTTTTCCCTGCAAAACATAACTGCCATTATAGTTTTTTGTGCCAAACAGGTTTTTTTATATATTAAATTCGAAGTTAACAGAAAAGTTAACACCGTTGTACTTTGGGTGAGTAAACTCCAACTTTTGAAAGTTGGGTGAGTGAACTCCAAATTTTGTCAAAGTTGAGGGGTGTGTTTTATGGTTAACTCGATGGGATTGTATATCATCAATTCCCATAACCTACACTCTCGAATTTGACAACGTATAAGCATAAGTCCATTACACGATCCGACCACAAATATATCATCATAACGTACTGCGTTCACCAAGTTTAAAGTCTTCTTAATATAAACATCTTCAATTACCAATATTTGTGTACCTTGTACTGAGGGAACAACTGAAAAAGCTAGTTTTTTGGTACCTTGATGATTATGTTATCCACAAAGTACTTGGAGGTGATCAAGCCATACCAACGCGGCGATACCAATTTACATGCCAACAGAGTATCTACAGGAAGTCTACTGACGATATTAAACATGATGATATCGTCGCAAAGCTTAGTGAAAGGATTTCCAAGATCTCGCCTGTTAAATTTACGCGCAAACATATGACTCTGTATCTCCATATCTATCAACCTAGCTAGTGACCTAGAACTAACAGATTTCGCCTTCGGAGCACCAACAATCAAACTAATGTTTTTGACCTGAAACAATCAAACAAAAAAATATTTGGTGACTTTCTGTTGAGATCCAAATTCTTCGTGAGTTTTTATGAAATTATCTGCGTTTATGATAGGATATAGTAGTAGGATATATATATATGTGTGTGTGTGTGAGAGTAGTAGGTTCGGAAAACTGTTCCAATCAGGATTCGGAAACTTGTTTCACAATGATGACTCAAAATTAGTTTACTTGGGTTAATTTTGTATTTTCCGATATTAAGCTCCCAATATTCTTGAAGTTAGAGTTGGCGAGGAATCTGATTGGAAGATGTTATTAAGAATTGTGATATTATTATGACATGTTTAAAGTTCTAATATGTTCATGAAACTACAGTGGTGGGTTAGTTTAAGTAACTAAGTGTTCTAGTGGCCTAAACTAGAAGTACTATGTTAATAATGTGATACTATTAAATATATCTCCTTCCATATAGAAATTGGAAAAAGTTGTTAAAGAACTATCAAATACTCCCCTCGTCCCAAAATATAGTTTCCATTTCCATTTTGAGTGTCCCAAAATATAGTTCCCATTTCCATATTTAGTTCCACATTTTTCCGTAATTTGTCTACAAAAATCGTGTCCCATCATTTATTTGCTTCTTGAATTTTGTTTTTTGCTTTGTTTATTCAACCCAAGTGTTACAATTAATGCTCTTTCAACAATTATTCTTCATTCTCTCTCCTAAAATCATCTTTTCCCATACAACATTTATTTAAATGAACAAAAAATATTTACTATCCCTCTTAGATTCTACTTGCATAAATTAACGTGAAAAAAGGAAAATGGGAGCTATATTTTGGGACGGATGGAGTAATTATTTACAGTTCTGTTAAAAAGAATATTCTTTTAAAAATGGCAAATAACCACCTTAGAGAAAATTTGCAGTTCTGTTAAAAAAGAATATATTCTTTTAAAAATGGCAAATAACCACCTTATAAAAATTGTAGTTGCAAAGAGTTACCTTTTCAGCCCGCTTCAAGTTATAATGACTAACTAGTGTTTTTGCCCGAGCAATGCCCCGAGTCAGTTACAATTATCGAATAAATTATTATTCATAAATTTCATAATTGATTTTATTAGTTTTTTGTAATTTTCTATCTAGTGCGAAATTGGAAAATAGACGTTATGGCATGATAAGTTGTTTTTTAAAAAAAAATTTAAGGAATTTGGAATAAAAATAACAATTTCAATGGAATAGGGATAAGAAATTTTTGATACCTTAACAAAATGTTAGAGATCATAAGATCTATGTCTTTATAGTTACATATAATTATAAGACTTTATTATGTTTACTTTGAATTATTAAACATTGAAATTGTAGTGGATTGGTGGTTAAACTCTCACATTTCATTTTAAAGGTCATGTGTTTGATTCCTAATAGCTACACAATGTTAATATTTTTAAATGAGATCATAAACATGTGTATTACAAGCTAGAAGAGAGCGTCACCTGGCAAATACATTGGAGAGTATCATGTGGCACCCTTCCTTTGATAGGAACGCCTTTTAATATATTTGCATAGATTATCCAATCTTGGAGGAAACAAACAACCTTGACTCCTTATGTTTATTCTCGTTTAGCCCTTGTATATATATATATGTTCAATTCTAACATTATTGCCCTTACTTTTGTTAGTCCTAGTGGTTAATACTTTCTCCAAATGGTACCTTCTTTTATTATAAATTTAGTATTAGAAGTATGAAAGTTTGAGTTACCATAACTACATCTGATGATAATAAATAACCAATATTTATTGAAAAAGTTTCATTTATACTGTGTAAAAGTTATTCTTCATTCGATGTGGTAATAAACTCTAAGAAACTACTACAACACCACTCAAAAAAGTACTATAAATGATATATGAATATCATCTTTATTTTTTTTTTTACTTTAATCAATCATTGAAAGAATGGGGAGAAAACCAATTACGGTAAACTTACACGCCATTAAAAAATCAGTGATAATTAGTATCCAACCAATTACAACAAACCATCGGTTTCAATTCCTATACAATATATCCATAACATATCGTTAATCGTTATATATGAGACAGGAAAGGAGCATAGGTGGAAGTAGGTGGTATTTTTTTTTTTTTTTGGTAAGTAAGAAAGACTTTGAATAAGCACACAAAAAACCATACAATCTAAAACTCAAATAGTCAGATCATCACAACCTATACATCAATCACAAGCTATCTAGCCATTGAGCATCAGTGGCTGTAATTTTTGTAGGAATCCTAGATTTAACTCTATATTTCACTATACATTTAATATCCTGCACAACACTATCTATACATTGTATTTTCATATTCCAAAGGGAATTGTTACGTTCTTGCCAAACTTTATATACAACAGCCAGCAGACCAGACATTATAACTTTCTTGCTGAACCTGCTTCCCTTGTGTCTCCTATGCACCCATCTAATAAGTTGCATATAGTTTGTAGTGATAGCCCTTAAGCCAAGCCAATCTTTAATCAGCAGCAAGCATTGCTTACTAAATGGACATTCAAAGAATAAATGGTCCTGTGTTTCTCTCTCATTGTCACAAAGAGTACATTGATCAGACTGACAGATACCAATATGCTGTAATCTGACTCTAGTTTGCAGCCTTTGGCGGAAAATCAACCATCCAATGAAGCTGTGCTTGGGGATGCTATGATGATCCCATATAGCTCTGCACCAAAATTGTTTTTCACCATCATCATGTAATTGCTTGTATGTCATAGCAGTGCTGTAAGTATTCTGTCTAAGCCACCCTAACCCAAGCTTATTTGTTATTTCCTGTCTCGCCTTGCAAATATACTTAAGCACCCAGCTAGCAGTAGGAGGAGCATTGAAAACACTCCACTCTTGATTCTTGATGTATCTAGTATGCACCCACTTTACCCACAAATTATCAGCCTTTAAGGCAATCTGCCATGCTAGCTTACCCACCATTGCTATGTTCCATTGCATCAGGTCTCTAAACCCAAGGCCTCCATGAGATTTAGGCTGACAAACATCTTCCCATTTTACATAGCCTGGCCTTGAGTTATTGTAAGACCCAGTGCATAAAAAAGCCCTGCACACAGCATTAATTTGTTGCAGAACACTTCTTGGAAGGAGGAAAATCTGACACCAATATACACATATGCTGAGAAGGACAGAATTAACAAGTTGCCTTCTACCAGCAATGGAGATATGTCGAGTACTCCACACCCTTATTCTATTCACCATTTTCTCCACAAGCTTTTCACATTCCCCTGCAGAAAGCTTCTTAGTACTAATTGGCACACCCAAATACCTAAAAGGTAATTGTCCTTGCAAGAAACCAGAACTATCTTGCATTCTTCTTATCTCATCTTGGTTCATTCCACAGCAAAAGAAAGCTGATTTAGAGACATTAGGCTTCAAACCAGTAGTAGCAGCAAACAATTCAACACCTTGAATTAGCATATTGGCAGAATTAAACTCACCTTTGCAGAATAAAATTAAATCATCTGCAAAACATAGATGATTAATATCAAGAGACTTGCATCTGGGATGAAATCTAAAATCAGGTTGCTTGCCTATATATCTCATTGTCCTAGATAAGTAATCCATGCACAATACAAACAAAAGAGGGGACATGGGGTCCCCTTGCCTCAAACCTCTCTTGGACTTAAAAAAACCAGGAGGCACTCCATTAATCATCAGTGAGAAAGTAGGGCTAGTGACACAAGTCATGACCAACTTAATAAACTTGCCAGGAAAATTAAGTGCCATCAGCATTTCCTCCACAAACTCCCAGCTTACAGTATCATAGGCCTTCTGGAGATCTATTTTTAACAAACAACATTTCTGCTTCTGGCTTCTTCTATACATTTTGACAATGTCTTGGCATAAAAGAATATTGTGAAGTAGGTGGTATGTTTTGAATGAGAAAGATGGAGAAGGGAATGAGTTTATATGATAGAGATAGAAGTGATGCTTATTTCTTACGTATAATAAATTTGATCGGTGTGAATCACCAGGCCAATTGTTATTTTTTCCAAATTTTTAGTTTAGACATCCATTGATGAATAATGATTGAAATAATCTTTGAAATGATTGAGGTATAGGATGATGGAGGTGAATATTCGTGCATAAATTATGAAGTTTCACTAGTAGTATAATTGCTTATTGCTGCGGTGATATTGCTGTGGTTTTACCCATACGCAGCAATAAACCACATGAAAAAAAAGTAAAATATAAAATAAACCTATTGCTGTGGTTTCGGCCAAAAACCGCAGCAATATATTTCAACGTGAAAAATTTCAAACTTAAGTTGACTTTTTGACCAGATTTATTGCTGCGGTTTCCAGCCAAAACCGCAGCAATATATTAAAATATTAATTTTTTATGAATATTTGAACCTATTGCTGCGGTTCCTACAAAAACCGCAGCAATAGGCTGTTTTAAATGAAAAAAAAGCGCGACCCAATTAGGGTTTTGTTCCTCTTTCCTTTTTACATTAACCTAGCCGTTTTATCCCACCTCCTCTCTATCCCCTCTCTCTCCTCTCTCTCTCTCCTTCGACACGTCGCCGGTCTTATCAACGGACCAACGCTTGCTGCGGTCCTACTTCGCACAACGACGATCACCTCCTTCTCTCCTTCGACTCCTCGCCGGTCTTATCAACGGACCAACGCCTGCTGCGGTCCTACTTCGCACAACGACGATCACTTCAGTTCGACTCGGTGGTTTTGAGAAGCAACGATTACTTCGCACAACGTTTGCTTCTTCAGTTCGACGACGATGCGGTTCAGATTTCCTTCGCTCATTCGCTCGTTTACTTCTTCAGTTCGATGATGACGAAGACCAAGAAAGTGGAAATCTTCTTTAGTTCGACTCGGCGAAGACCAGATCTTCCTGAAACTTGAAGGTTATTTATGATTAATTTTGATATAAGTTTTTAGATTTAAAGCTCGGATCTTACACATTATTGAGCAAGAATTCAGAATTATTTTTTATTTTTCTTCTACATTGATTAAGCTCGAAAAATTTGCAGATCACTCTGAATTCTTGTATTCGTTTTATATAGTTTGGAGTAAAGAGTATTGTTGTGATATTCTATTTTAGTTGTTGTATTTTCTGACTTGCTGATTCAATTGAAGTCAAAGTTTAAAAATTATTTTGTTTATAATGTGAATGGTTTGGCGACTCATTGGGGCTGAGCGGCGGCCGGTGGTGGTGATTATTTTTTCAATTCATTCGTTTGTTCTTTCAAGTCATGGTGATTTCATTTTGAATCTGTAGTTTTAGTCTCTTCTTTTTGTTTTTGTTTTTGTTTTTGTTCTTTTCATTTTGAATCTGTAATTTTAGTCTTTTTTTTTTTGTTTTGTTCTTAGTTTTTTTTGTAATATTAGGATTTGTAAAAATATATTTATATTATACGATTCAATGTTGTTTGTTGTAACTATTTTTGATGTAATTGCACTATAATGTTGGATATATTGCCCGATCTACTTTAGTAGGGAGAACTACTGGATTATTTAACAAAAAAAAAAAAAACTTTTTTTTTTTAGCCACCACCTATTGCTGCGGGTTTTACCCACAACCGCAGCAATAGATTAATATATTGCTGCGGTTTTAGCTAGAAAACGCAGCAATAGCTATAACATATTGCTGCGGTTTTTGCCAGAAACCGCAGCAATATATTGGCATATTGCTGCGGTCAAAAACCGCAGCAATAGGTTAATTACCTATTGCTGCGCCCTTAATTGCTGCGCGGCCAAAACCGCCGCAATAGACCACTTAATGACCGTAGCAATATGCATTTATTCTACTAGTGTTTACTGATTAGGTCATAGATAAATTTACTCAAAAAAAAAGAAGAAGAAAAAAGAGGACGAAGTGAATGCTTTTAGAATTGTAAATCATGAAGTGATTAAGGGTATAGGTGGCAAAATGGAGCCGCATCTGATACCCAACCCGAGACTCGTTTTTCACCCGAAAAGCAACAACACGAAATAGAACTGAAACCCTAAATAAACCGTCCCATAAGCAGCTAGCTAGACATGAATATGACTCTCACCACTAGTAGAATAATTGTTAATTGCGGCGGTTGAATACCGGTGGCTTTACCGATACGCAGCAATAAAGCCCGTCAAAATAGAGAAAAACGAAAATTAATCTATTGCTGCGGTTTTGGATGGAAACCGCAGCAATATACCTCAACGGTAATATTTCAAACTGTGTTGACTAGGTCTGAGGAAATCTATTGTTGCGGTTTCTTCCAAGAACCTTAACAATAGATTAAAATTTTATTTTTTAATAATATTTGAACTTATTGCTGCATTTCCTACAAAAAAAACTGCACCAATAGACTCTTTTAGTTAATAAAAGAAGACGCGCCCAGTTAGGGTTCTTCTCTCTTCTCTCAGTTGCACTGTTTTCCCCTATCTCCTCACTATCCTCTCTCTCCTCACACGACACAGTCCTCTCATGATGTCTCTTCCTCTTAACCTCTCACTCTCCTCTTTCTCTCTCATCCTCCACTGCTTCGCCGCCTTCAACCATCGTCGTCCGTCAGATCTCAAGTGCGCCGACAGCCATCATTGTCCATTTCCTCCCCGAATTTCAATGAATTTTTCAGCCTCGCCGCCTTCAGATCTCAAGTGCGCCGACAACGACACCAAATTCTCTTCGCTCGCCTGGTCGTCGTGACTCCACGTTCGCCGCCTTCAGACGCGCGTTCTTGGTTTGTGCCGCCTTCAGCCGCGGATCGCTCTTCGCTGCACGTTTGTTCGATATCAGTTCGTTTTTTTTTATTATTCAAATTTAGATCTCAGTTAGTTGTGATTATGATTGTTGAATTTTTATGATTTTCTAGACATTTAATTTGATTTGTATTTAGGTACACTTTAATGGATCTAACAATATGCAGCTGAGGATTTTCATTCAATAGTGTGTTATTTTTGTTAACATTTTTATGTTTCAAGTTTGATGGCAAAGTGAAAAAAAAAATTTACTTGTACATGTACCTGTTGCTGCGTTTTGGCCCAAAACCGCAGCAATAGATTTACCTAATTACCGCTTTAATGAGGGATCTGTTGCAGCGGTTTTTGCCCAAAATCGCAGCAATAGATTTTAACCTATTGCTGCGCCTTGATTTGCGGCGGTACGAAAACCGCAGCAATAGGCCACTTAATGACCGCCGCAATTAAGAATTATTCTACTAGTGCACTCGAAACAACTCGAGTCGAACCCACTGACACGAAGTAACCTGAACTCGACCCGAAAATAACAATACAAATTTCACGAACATTAAAATAATGAACTTAGACTTTATTGGCAATAAGTTCAACAACCAAATAGAAATAAATAAAAAAATATAAAAGCTTCTAATTGAAAGCAAAGTCTACCACCATTAATCCAAAATATTCAGGTACATAAAAGAACACACATGTTACTCTAAAACTATGTAGCTGATTCAAGCACTAGAAATACGAATGAAAAACAAAGATAAAACAATTTTTTTGATCATGAGTCTTCACTAAAACCCGTGAGAGTATAAATGAAAATATTCGGGGTTAAAATTTTAGACGTATTCCATATTTGCCACTGAAACTATTCCAGTTACGAGTTGATTTAGCCACTGGGTTTTTTTTTCTGAAGAAAGTAGAACTATACCATTTACTTGACTTACTTTATACTGGTTATTATGTATTTTAATAATTTGTTATAGAAAGAAAGACGGATTTACCCGAATTGACTTGACCCTTTCTAAGTCGACCAAAGTCATAAACATGCACTCGACCTGACCTGAAATTTCAGGAACCGAGATGGACCCAAACCCAAACGGATTCGATCCAGCCCGAACGCAAAGTTGATCCAAATATGACCTCACCCATAATGACTTGACACATACCCGACTTGTATGATTCGTTTGCCACCTTTGATTAAGGGGCTTGTCATACTTTCATCGTCATGATCACCATCATTATCATCAATTTAATTTTGATCATATCATATCCACATATCATCATCCTCACTTTAATTCATCATTACTATAATGATAATAATTTATTATTGTTTTCGGTATTTCACCATATATCCCCGACATTTTTTTTTCACCATGAGGGTTTCGTGCAATTTCAAAAGTTCTTCCTCTTCCAGGAGAAATTCTCCCGTTTCGGCCTCATAAAGCACTAGTATTTTTTTTTGCTAATTAAGTAAAATTTCATTGCTCAACAATTGTTTACACCAACCTAAACCTAGTTAACAACTAGGTTAGACCCTTAACATAGGCAAGGCCACCATTTACAACCATTTAGATACAACTCAAGCCAATTCAAAGACTACTAAACCAAATGTAATCTTTCTTGCTAATTGTCTTAGGCATCACTAAGCTTATTCTACTTCTTACTATACTTTTCATTTGACTTACACTAGTACTAATACTAGGAATACTCTGCCAGTAACTAGTGTTCCTGCTATGCCATACTCCCTACACAACTGCAGCTATACCAGCAGCCAAGACATGTTTCTTGAATTTCGAATGCCTAGAATTTCTCAGCCACCTGATGAGAATTGGTAAGGAAGTTGCAGCACTGCTCATACCCAGCCAGCTCTTGATCACTTTTAAACACTCAATACTATATCTACACTAAAAGAAAAGATGTAGATGTGATTCAGACACAGCATCACAAATTAAGCAATGATATATGTTGCTAATACCAATCTTTGCTAGCTTTTATGTTGTCTGCAGTTTCTCTTGCACAGCCAACCATAAAATGAATCTGTGCTTAAGCACATTGAGTCTGTTCCATACAATTGTGTCCCATGTTACATGCTCCTTGTCCCCTTTCAGCTTTTCATACACTGACTGTATTGAGTATTTTTGCAGTGTACTGAATTCATTTTCAGTGAAATAATTCTTCAATTGCTCTTTCACTCTACATATACACTTCCAATACCAACTCACCCCTGCTTTAGGAGTGTAGTTCCACTAGTTTTCACCTTTGATGTATATAGAGTGCACCCACCTAATCCATACATTATCCTGTTTAGAGGATATGGCCCGCACATATTTGCCAAGACAAGCTACATTCCAACTGATCACCTCTCTGAAGCCTAATCCACCACACGTTTTACTCCAGCACAGTTGTTCCCAAGCCACTGCTCCAGGTTTATGTGAAAAAGTTTGGCTGCTCCATAGGAAGGCTCTGCATATCTTCATCACCACTTGAAGCACACCTCTAGGTATAATGAATACCTGAGCCCAATATCTATGCAAGCTAAGAAGCACAGTATTGATAAGCTGTGTTTTAGCACTATATGGTAAATTCCTAGTGCTCCGCACCCTTATCATTGCAGTCATTTTCTCAATCAGCTCACATTGTGCTTTTAAGATCCTCTTAGAGCAGATGGGTACACCCAAATACTTGAATGACAGCCGACTCTTCATAAATCGAGAAGCTTCCACTATCCTTTGTGATTCTTCCTCTTTCATACCACATGTTAACACAACAGACTTGCTCACATTAGGCTTCAAACCTGAAGTGTCAAAGAACAGTTTGAAAGCCTTCAACATCAAGTATACTAAAGTGAATTCTCCTTTACAACACATGATTAGGTCATTTGCAAAGCACATATGTGTCAATTTCACTTCTTTACATCTAGGATGGTAATTAAATTGTTCCATCTCACTCATTTTGAACAATATTCTTGAAAGGTACTCCATACAAACTACAAATAACAAGGGAGTCATGGGGTGATGGTAATTAAATTGTTCCATCTCACTCATTTTGAAAAATATTCTTGAAAGGTACTCCATAAAAACTACAAATAACAAGGGAGTCATGGGGTCTCCTTGTCTTAATCCCTTAGCAGACATGAAATATCCCTCCATATTGCCATTAATCAAGAGAGAAAACATAGGAGTTGTGACACATATCATTACCAAGCTAACAAAATGCTCAGGAAACCCCAGTTGATGTAACATTTCTTACAAGAACATCCAATCTACAGTGTCATATGCCTTTTGAAGATCTATCTTCATCAAGCATCCTGGGCTCACTTTCTTCCTACCATACAGCTTTACCATGTCTTGAATGACCATGATATTTTGTACTATAAATCTTCCATGTACAAATCCTCCCTGATTCTCCACTATTATATCAGGTAAGACTTGTCTAAGCCTCCCACATAGGACCTTTGTTATACACTTGTATAGTGTATTACAACAAGAAATGGGCCTATGTTCAGTAACATTACTAGGACACCTAGTTTTAGGTATTAAAGTGATAGATGTGTTGTTTAGTTCCTTCAGCAAATGCCTACTCTGCAATGTATCTAAAACAGCCTCCACAATATCATCACATATGATACCCCATGCATCTTTATAAAAGAAAGATTCAAATCCATCTGGACCAGGAGCTTTGCTCCCTGGAATAGAGAACAAAGTTGTCTTAATTTCTCCAGCTGTGTATGGAGCATTAAGAATTGCAAGATGATCTGCATTTAACATAGGCCTTACTTGTACAATCTGTGACATAACATGAGGCCTCTAAGTAGCACTATTACCTAATAAGTTCTTATAATATAACAAGAAAGCTTCTGAGACAGATTCAAGTTTATCATGCCAAACACCAAATTCATCATTTATACTAAATACCTGGTTATGGAGCTTCCTAGCTTTGATACTTTGATGGAACAATCTGGTATTCTCATCCCCATCTCTCAGCCACTCCATTTTTGCCTTTTGACTCAAGAATGAAACATATGCTGTGTGTTTCATTTTATATTCTTGTGTTGCTGCTAATTCAGCTGCTGCTAAGCCAGAATTTCTAGGATTTAAATGCAATTGTTGTTGAGCTTCAATCATTTGCTTATGTGCTCTCACCTCTGCTGCTTGCAAATCAGAGATGCCTACTTCGTTCAACTCTTTCAATGCACATTTTAATTTCTTCAATTTCTGTCAAACTGTGAACATTTTTTAGCCTTGAATAGGCTCTGACCAGGCTTTCCTGATTATATCATCAAACTGTGTTGCTCCCTTCCACATGGTGAAATATCTAAATGGTTTTCTACCATTAGCAACACCAGGAAACACAGTAAGCAACGTAGGGGAGTGATCAAAATCCCCCTCACATTGAAAATTCACTTCTGCAGAAGTGAAATTATCTTGTCAGCTTGAATTAGCCATCATTCTATCAAGTTTTGAGAAAATTCTTGCATCGACTTGTTGTTTGTTATTCCAGGTAAAAAAATTACCTGAGCACTTGATATCTGTAACACTACAATCTGCCATACACACTAGTGGAAAAAACCTTATCTGTCACTTAGTAACAGATTCGGTTTTTACAAAACCGCATCCGAAAATCGTCTGTTTTTTGGAGGGAAAACACGACAAATTTACTAATCCGGTTCTTTAGTGAACGGATTAGTAAATTTTGGGGCGCAACGCACTCAATTCTCGGCCCAGAACAGAATTTAATTCGCATAACATAAAGTTTGGCCCAGCACGCTGAATTCCTTCGGCCCAGCACGCTGAATTATTCCTTCAGCCTAGTTGGATGCTTTGTGGATATAAGGCAGCTCACTTCCCTCCTCACTCTTCTCTCCTCGTAACCCTAAGACTCTCCTCTCTTATCAGCTGCAGCCTCCTAACCCTAACACTCAACACTCTCCTTTCTCAGCAGCTGCAGCCTCCTAACCCTAACACTCAGACATCCCTCCACCCTCACGCCATCACTCTAACCCCTCATCACCCTAACTCTAACACTCTCCTCTCTCATCACGCTGAAATTCACAATCGAACGAAGTGCTTCAATCACACTTCTTCCCTCTCTCATATGTCGAACGCTTCAATCAAATCCACAATCGAAGCCACGCTATTAAAGAAGCTAGAAGAACGAAGCGCCATTAAAGAAAATCGAAGGAAGAAGCACTATCAAAGATAATCAAAGCCCGGTTCATTTGAAAATCGAAGTCCTCTCATCGCCGGCGAAGGAACCGCGAAGGAAGAAGCGCGAAGAGAAGTTAGATCTGGAACGAGTGATTTTTCATTTAATTTCTCTAGTTTTTTAGTTTCATTTCTTTTTTTTTCATTTATATTCTCGTTTTCTAGTATTTTCGTTCAATTTATTTACGTTTAGTTTCGTTTTTATTCTATTATTAGTTTTATTTGTAATTTATTTTCATTTTTATTATGTTATTAATTTTATTTGTAATTCATTTTCGTTTTTATTCTGTTACTAATTTTATTTGTAATTTATTGTCGTTTTTATTCTGCTATTAGTTTTATTTGTAATTTATTTTCTCTTAGATTATCGTTTATTTTTTTGGTTGTTTTTTGTATTTATTTGCGTTATTAATTCGGTTGTTTTTGTATTTATTTGCGTTATTAATTCGGTTCATGTTTCTTTTGTAATTTTTTTTAATCAGTTTTATTTGTATTTTCTTTTGGCAATGATATAAATATTATATTGTAACATGTTTCATTATTTTTGTTGTTGTATGTTACTTTTTAGTCGGTTAACATTTTCTATCATATTAGTTGTTTTTTGTGCCAAATGTTTGTTGGCTAGCTGGGATTGGGAACTACAATTTTATTAAAAAAAAAATTAAGAGCCTAACTGATGCGGTTTGTTGTAAAAACCGGATCAGTTTCACAACTTACTAATCCAGTTTTCACAAAAAACTGAATCCGTAAGTTGTGAAACTGATCCGGTTTTTACAACAAACCGCATCAGTAAATAATTTACTGATCAGGTTTTGGACCAGATCAGTAAATATTTTAGATTTACTGCGAGCCCTCCCGATGCGGACCAAAACCGGATCAGTAAGCCCGGTTTTGATCGCATTGAATGGACTTTTTTCCACTAGGTACATGCTCTGATGTCTTGATGAGCCCACTCTTTCATCTGTATTCATCACCTTATTGAAACCCCCACACAGCGACCTTGGTTCAGAAGTTGCTATGCTTCTCAAATCAGTCCATAGTTCTTCTCTCCTAGACCTTTCATTGAAGGCATAAATAAAGATACAGTAGAATTAATCCAGTTACTCCACTCATTGACTGAATGAAGCAATGAATCATTTGACTTGTCCCCTTTATTATATTAACGGTAAAACAGCATGCCTTCCATGCTAAAATTATCCTTCCACTATCATGATAACAAGCATTTGTTGTAAAACACCAGCTCATAAACATTCTTTGGTAAAGACACCCTAAGTTAGGTATTTTTACCTTTGTTTCCAAGAGGGCAACAATGCCAATTGAGAACCTGTGAATGTATGCAGTCACATCTCTCTGCTTCTTGGCACAATTCACCCCTTGGACATTCCAACAGAAAAGCCTATCCATTGGCAATAGGGAAAGTTCCCTCTCCCCTTGCTATATACAGCCCATCTTCATCTTGACCTGTCTGGCTGTCTATGCTCTAACCTCTCTTCCAGCTGCTTCCTGAATCAGTGATTGGAAAGAATTACCAATACTTGTTGGCTGTGTATTAGTAACTCTAACCTTAATCGGTTTAAGAGCTCTCTGAAATCCATTTGGATCCTATTGTGGAGTAACTTTACTCAAATCTTTAGTAGGAACATGATCCACTTGTTCATTTTCAGGTGCAACTTCTGTCTCCTGATTTTTTTCTACAGGTCGTTGTACTCTTTTTGGCACCCATATCCTCCTATGCTTCTGAATCCTACAATCCTTCCCTTCATACCCAAAATTTTCACATACTTCACATTTATTAGGCCTCTATTCATACTCTAAGTTCACCTGAATCTTATCTCCATGCTCATCAATGAAATGAACATGATCCGGAAAGTGTTGATCCATGTTCATTTCCACTAATACTCTTGCAAATTGTATCTTATCATGATTTCTAGTTGCATCATCACGTTTAATGGGATCCCCTACTTGAGCAACGATCTTATGCAATAATTTTTCTCCCCAATACTTCAATGGCAACTTCAATTGCACCCATACTGGAATGGTTTTAATCTCATCCTTCTCAAAATCCATATCATGAGTCCAAGCCTTCATGATCAATGGTTTCTTATCGAAGAAGAAATGTCCATTCGATATCTTGTCTCTAGAATCCATGGCAGCAAATCTCACCAAATAAATTCCTCTCTTGATCAAACCCACTTTATCCACCTTATATGACTTCCAAATCCTTCGAAAAAAAACCTTCCATCACTTGTATCGGAGGATTTGCCCCCAATATATAACACACAATCGATGAATTCCAGTATTGAATTTCATCTTGGATATCTTCCAACTCTATCTTAACAATCTCCTTCTCAGCATGAGATTTATCGACATCAACTTCTTTGTCTGCTAGATGTTCGACATTTTGCACAATCAACTCTTCAGAAATAATAGGATTAAGAATAGGAATAGAGTTTCTATTTCCAGCTGATGATGCAGGACTTTGACGATGAGATTCCACACTCTTATGAAGAGATTGCAACCATTCATTGAAGGTGTGCCTCACATCTGATTGATGTTGTAACTATTGCATTTATGATTTTGGTGTAAGCACCTCACCAATACCTAACCCAAGATCAATTGCCTCCACTCCAAGGATTTCATCCATCGATCGAGTTCTTAATGCCTAGGAATCCGATAATGGTCCTCGAGCTTTCTCCTTCTGCTTGCCTGAATTACTCCCGTGAGATTTTCTGACCGCTTTTCTTGCCATGGCCACGATGCACGTTAAGCTAAAGTGCACCGAGAGAAAACTTGGAAAGAAAGTTTCTATAAGAGTTTGTGATTATGAGTTCATAAAACACTAGTAGAATAATTGTTAATTGCAGCGGTTTCTAAGTGGCCTGTTGCTGCGGATTTCGCACCGCCGCAAATCAAGGCTCGGCAATAGGTTAAGTATATTACTGCGATTCTAAAACCGCGACAATATGGTGAACCTATTGCTGCGCTTATGGCCCAAAGTCGCAGCAATAGGTACTGGTAAAAAAATGATTTTTTTTGCACTTTTCCATCAAACATAAAAGATAAAAATATGAACAAAAAAAATCTTACAATAGGAAAACTAGAATTAGTAACTTATGACCAAAAGTAACTAAATCGAACTAAAAACTCATGCGTTGAATTCATTATTCATGCGCTGGGTAGAAAATCAAAATATGAACATAAAAAATTACAATATCTAAAAGATAAACTAATTTACATACAAAAATTGAAGTTGAAAAAGAAAACAATAATGAAAAAAAAAAAGACTAACGAGTTTTAGGAGGAGCAGTATAGCGACGACGATCAGACGAATAACACTGGCGAAGAGACCACGAGACGATGAAGAACGGCAACCTTAGAACCACGAGATGATGAAGATTGACCAACAATCAATGCCGATCTGACGAACAACAAGAAAAAGACGAGCGGATGAAAAAAATAACATTATCAGTTCTAAGTTCTTGAACTTAAAAACGCAATGAAAAAATAAAAATAACAATTATCATCCAAAACTGGACGAAAACGACGAAGAACACGTGCAGAACTTTTGCTCTTCAATAATTCAGATCTGAATTCTTCAATTTGTGCGAGTGAGTTGAACTTCTCAATTTGTCTTCATTTTGCCTTCGATTTAACAGTCGAAGAACATAACACAGCTTCATGAATTCAATTTGTGCGAGTGAATTGAACGAGAGGATGAACGGAGGAGTTCAGGACATGTTATTTCACTAGGAACTATACAAGAGGGGGTGAATTGTATGTGTGAAATAGACGTAAATTTTTGCGGAATTTTAAACTTAAACAAAGAAACAAGCTAAAGGAACACATGGGATTTTTACGAGGAAAAACTTCTTGAGCCCAACAAGAAGAAACAACCTCAACCACTAGGGATTTTAAACACAACTCTTTCACTAATTAGGCCAAACAACTTTGTTACAACCTAATTCTACTCACGGGCCACACCTTGAGTTCCTATACTCAAGTTCCTCAACAATTGTTCCCTTAACAGTTGTTCCTCTCAACTTCACTTGAAGTTTTCTCACTTTAACTCGCTTCACTCAAAGCTTCTCTCTTACAGAACTTCACTCAAAGTCCCCTTACCCCAAAAACCAAAATACAATTGATCATATAAACTTAGTGGAATTAGAGTAAGAAGGCAAAGAACAAATGACTTTTATGAAAGAATGAAGGCACTGACACTTTACTTAGTTAAACTCAGTAATTGACTTGGTTAGACACAAATTGGAACTTCATTAGACACTAGTACTTATAGTGGTAATAACTTAAAACGTGGGATTAAAACATGTGTTAGTGATAAAACCATTATCCGATGATGTTCCTTACCCGAAGGAACACGTTCCTCTTTAAACCCATGATCTCCATGATCACTGTTAAACGTGGGAGATAAACAAGTTACTGCTCCCTTAGTTTTAGCAACCACTTAAAGCAGTAATTTGAAAATCTGATTTAATTAAAAAGTATTTTAATTAATAAAACAAAAATAAAATCCTTTTACCAAAAATATTATCTTTAAAATATCTTCCATAAAAATCAAAAAGGATATTTATTATCTTTATAAAAATAAAATTTTTTCCTTAAAAAGATTTTCCTGAAAATCAGATTTTACCTTAAATAAGACGGATACCTAGAATCTAGGCATAAAATACTCAAACGACATATTTAACCGTTGTAATGCTTCATCCTAAGTCTAGTTCCTATTAATAGTTAGTTCCTTTAACTTATAACACAGCGCCAGTTCGTATGTTCCTGACAAAGGAACAAACGCTCATTCTCATTCTAAATTGCCACAGTTTCTTACCATTCTTACTCGTTCCTTTACATTTGAACTAGACACAAAAAGCCTCTCTTTAGTCTTCTTGCTCCAATGCAGCTCCAGTACCAAATCTTTGAACATATTCACTTAGTCTTCAAAATCTAAACTTGATTTCTTCTTTGACTTAGTTTTCTCTTTGTTCCTTTCATCGATACCTTAAAATTCATTCACTTAACACAACTTGTTAGTCCAATAATTAGTTTGCATCTTTGTTCCATCATCAAAACTAGGGTTCAACCGGACATTTGAGGAGGAGAGAGGAAGGAGTTCAGCAGGAATCAGGACATCTGAGGAGGAGAGAGGAAGGAGATGAACGAATAGCGGTTTGAAGTGACCAGAGAGACAAAGGAATGAAGAGATGTTGAGAACGGCGCCCACCCACGCACTAACTTAACAAGGAAACCCTAGCTGAGCGCCTTCTATTATTAATTTTACGGTTTTTTCACCATATACCCCCGACAAATTGGAAAAATTACCATATACCCTCGATGTTTCAGATATGCACCATATACCCCTGAGTTTTCGAAAACGTTCACCATATGCCCTTTTTCTAACTACCGTTAACTCACCGTTAGCTTTATTTACGATTTTGCCATCATTAAGCCCTAACCCTAAAATGTAAACCTTAGTCTAAACCCTAACATCTATTCTAAACCCTAACCCTAAAATCTAAACCCTAACCCACCCCCTCCCCCACCAGCCCCCCATCCCCCTCCACCAGCCCCTCCACCGTCGTAGGCCGGCCCACCCCGCGCCCCCACTCCCACCCCCTCCCCTCGACAGCCGCGATTTCCCTACCCCCTCCCCGCCGCAGCCCCCCACCCCCCGCTCCTCCCCTCGCAATTTCCCCCACCCCTCCCACGTGATTTCCCTAGCCCCCCCCCCCCCGCGATTTCCCCAGCCCCCCCACCCCCTCCTTGCGATTTCTCTCTCCCCCCCCCCCTCCCCGCGATTTCTCTCCCCGACTCGAATTCTTTCTCTCTAACCTTAAACCTCCATTTTTGAATATTGTGAGCTCCGATTTTTTCTTGAAACTTGAAAATTCTTTCAGATCTGGGCTAGGGGAGTCTTTATTTACACTTGGTTGCAAATTTTGTGTGGTTTTTGCACACTTTTGTGCGATTTTGTGAGGTTTGGAGGCTCGAAATTTTCGAACCATTTTTGTGCCTTTTTCGGCTGGAAACGCCGGTGTGATAGAGGAGAGGTGTCGGGGGAGAGTGCGGCGGAGGGGGAGGGGGACGAAGCGACGACGGGAAAGGAAAGGGGTGGGGGTGGGGGCAAAGGAGTAGGGGCCGGGATCTTGCCCGAGGTGGAGGGGAAGGGGGAGGGGTGGGGGCTTGGGGTGGTGTGGAGGGGAGAGGAGAGTGGGTTAGGGGTTAGACTAGGGTTAGATTCGGATTAAGGTTAGAGTTAGATTAGGGTTAGAGTTAGATTAGAATTAGGGTTTAGGGTTAATAATGGCAAAATGGTAAATAAAGCTAACGGTGAGTTAACGAAAGTTAGAAAAAGGGTATATGGTGAACGTTTTCGAAAACTCAGGGGTATATGGTGCATATTTGAAACATTGAGGGTATGTGATAAGTTTTCCAATTTGTCGGGGGTATATGGTGAAAAAACCGTTAATTTTAAAAGTATATTGCTGTAGTTTTTTGTAGGAACCGCAGCAATAGGTTCAAATATTATTAAAAAATAATATTTTAATCTATTGTTGCAGTTCTTGGAAGAAACCGCACAATAGATTTCGTTAGACCTGGTCAACAAAGTTTGAAATGTTACCGTTGAGGTATATTGCTGCGGTTTCCACCTAAAATCGCAGCAATAGATTGATTTTCGATCTTTTTTTAATTTTGACGCGATTTATTGCTGCGTATGGGTAAAACCGACGCAATTAACAATTACTCTACTAGTGAAAAGAGCTCGCAGATTGATGAATAATTACCGTGATGCTATATCCTAAAAAAGTTATTCTATCTCGCACACCCAATGTTTTCAAAATTCACTATGTATCCCTCAATTTCATCAATATATACAAAATGTCCTTAATAATGAACGGCGTCAACTTCGTTAGTCATTAATTCCTATTTCTATTACCAATCCTAATTAACCCTAATTGACCCATTTAACACATGTTCTCTCTCTTACTCGACACTCCTCCCTCTTCTTTCTCGCTCCACCTGGCCCCAAACCCCTGTCTCTCTCTTCACCTCCCATGGGCCATAACTTCCTTCTTTCTTCTCTTCTTCCTATTTCTCCATCATCCACTTTCTCTCTCCTCCGATCCACCAATATACCATGCTCATCATCTTGGGATTTTCAAATTCATGATACGTCCATAAAATTGGAAGTGTAGGCTTTGACAATTTCATCAAGTCTTTGGAGCTCTACTCTATCTTGGATAATCTTTTGTCGACTATAGTTAACCAACTCTTTAGGTGACCTCTCTTGTACTTTTTCCATTTATAATCCAAACTAATTGTTGCACCGCGTGCCTATGCGCGCAGCACCCCAAAATAGCGTACTTGCTATATTCGAATCATGTTGAATTTAGTTAGCAAGATGATTGTGAAGTAATTGTTCCAAAACAATTGATGCTTGGGGTGTAAGGAGCAAATGCAAGGTGTACATACACCATTTATTCATTACAACCATACTATGGGCAGAGAATATACATTCCAGTGGTTGTTTGAAGTGCAACTAAAAGGTTAAATGTAACAATTTTAGAGAGTCATCTAAACTGGAACTTGTTGCTAACTTGTAGTTATTTCACATGTCTTTAAAATGATTTCGAAACGGAGCTTTGGTCTACTCCCATAAGATGGATATACGCTTCCACTGCATGACCATATTTCTGGAAATTGACGCATTTGGCGTGATTTGAATAAAAAAGCTTGTTGCCATCAATTCATTGAAGATGGTGGTCTAGAGCTGTTAAGTAAATGTAAATGTACAGGGTTTAGAATCTATGGTATATTTGAGATTAGCATGAGAATGGATGTAAAGTTAGAATAATTTTTAGGTCATGATCATGCGAGCCATTCTAAAATGAATCAATAAATTAATCGGTAAACCTTATTTTCTTATAAAGTTACACATATCTCAAAAAAAAATACAATTTGAACAATGAGAACGTAAAGAAATAATACCTCCAAAATGATCAAACCCTAGACGAATAATATGCGCGCTAATATATGTCATCTCCCAAGTTAGTGAAGCTCGTACAATATTACTACTAATTATCCGAGATCATAATGAGCTAATAATTTGCATCACATAAGAACTTTCCTACAACCAGGGTTTGTTTGCATTAGACATGAGAGCTAGAGATTTCAATCGACTTATATGAGTAAGATATTCGGTTAGGAATACCAAGTAGGTCTCAAAAATAATTCGTAGTCTTATATTCTATGTCAAGAACAATAAGTGGTTCATCCTTCAAGTATAATTTGCTTCCCACTCTCCTCGATCTCATATTAGTTCACATTCCTTCTCACTCTCCTTGGTCCCAAATTAATTCACATTCCTTCTCTCACCTACCTTGCAAGACATTATTTGTTAAGTGATCCAAATGGCAAAATGGTTCAAAGGTCTCATAGATATGTGCTAGTCGACCCAACAAGAACGTAGACTTACCCCACCAACCCGCTCTCCCCCCTCAAATCTTGAATCTAAATTTAATTTACAGCACGCTTGAATGTAATTCAAGAGAATTACGTACATAGCTTCAGGTGCAATTAACCTTGATTTTTTTCGTTGAAAGTTGTTCGACAGATTGACTAATAAATGATGGTATATCGAATAGCTGAAGCTTCAATGTACCATCGATGCACTGGAAACCTAACCCCACCGTCTATCGGAAACCACCACCCAGTGCTGGAGCCCAATAATTAGCTTTGTTGTCACTTCTCATGTGTAATGTGCATGACAATGGAACTAAGCATAACCCTCTACTCCTCAAGTCCTTTGGCTCTTGATTATTTGAATCCTAACAATAGCAAAAAAGAGTAATAAATTAAACTATAGCAATAGCTATGGTAAAAAGAGTTAAGTAGAAAAAATTTGGGGTGTACTGTCTGTTTATAATTGGAATGTGATAAAAAAAAATATGTTGGAATTTAGAAATAGAGGTAGCACAAGATTCCATTTGTGTCCATTCATATACTCTGGTAGTGTTACATTATCACCTCTCACTGTATTGTCTGGATTCATCTCTTATATTTAGGAGCACAGCTAATAAGGTCGTAGCTAGTAAAACTTCTTGAAATCAAAACAGCAAATTAGTGACAAAAATTGGAAGTGTTTGATGGAATGATAAGAAGTAGGAATATATATTATAAGTTATTCTTGCATGTAGCCATGTAATATTATATTATAGCTTGGATTCTGATATTTTGATTTTGAGATAATATGCCATGACTTTCTCGTTTTCTCTAAAAAGAACAATTGATGTCCGAATGGTGAAGTAATTTAGCTGAAGCAAAAGCAGCTAACAAACGCAGATATAAAAAACTATCAAAAATATTGATCAACTTATAAATCTTTTGATCTCAACTTGCCTCACGAAGTGAAATATGCGTAACTCTTATTGAAGAAATTTTGTATTTGAGCATGATTTTTAAAGAGAAAAATCAGAAGAACAAAAGAGATGAAGAAGGATGATGAACCCAATGATTTTATTTGCAGCAGGACACAAAGAACCCAATAAAGAGAAAAGGAGAAAAAAACTTACATGTGCTAAGGTCCAGAACAAAAGAGAATGGGAGAGCAGCTGAGCACTAATATCTCAAATATGCATGAGGGAGAAAAAGCCTCAGCTTCAAATTGGGGTGTGCAATGAAAACAACAAATTCCATCGAAAATATACAAATTGGCTAGGGCATTTCAAATTGCAAAGATATCAATTATGAACCTCAAAAAAGTAGTAAGTAAAATAAAGCATAATCTGCGATACCAAAAGGGAAGTGGAATCATAACCCTAAGCAATAGTGCATTAGAACAGGATGCCTGAATTTAAACAGGAAGAGTTAAAGAATGTGTTCTAGGCACAGGTACAAGCCAAATTAAGCAATTAAGCATTGGCCAAGGATGAACATTCATTCTAATTGTAAAAAACAAAAAATGAAATCCTCTCTCTGACTTCCACAACTAGAAAACTGTATGAAACACACATGCCTGCAAAAAACACATCAGTAAACATATGGTACAATAAACCGAATCTCGAGGAAAAGAGGCAACACAATAGAGGAAACGCAAGCGTACAAGAAACCTTACCTTTTTCCTCTAAGCAAAAAGGAATAATAATGGTAAAAAAATGCAGTAAACCAAGAGGAATAATGAGAGAAAATGTGGGAAACCTTACCTTTTTCCTCTAAAATACAACCTCTGGAATTGTTCATTATTATGAGCCTAGTGCGATTTGAACCCACATCGTTTGTGTATTTCACAATGCTCTACCAATTGAGCTAGTAGGCTATACAATTACCAATATGATAATTATATTATAGTTTACTAAATGTGGCAATTCATAGATTAGATGGACATTATACTCATTTATATAACCAGGAAATAAACCATTCAACATATATTATGAACCAAAAGTAAAAGTTAAAAAAAAAAAGATAAAATGATAAAGGAGCACTTTAATCTGCTTTTCCACCATGACCGAGGGTGCAGCTGAAGAAATGACGTATCCTATTTTTACATAGTTTTCATCAACCTAATCAAGTTCAGCTTTTCCACAACCATGAGCAGATACTTGACTACTAAAATTAGGACCTGATAAACAATGTGTCATAGAGAGCCATGAGATTGTTCTGTCCAACTGTAGCATATGCTTCCCATCAAGTTCAGCTTGTGGCTTTAGCAGATAAGGAAATAGCAATATTGACATATACCTTGAGATTACCAAGTGATAGATTCCATAACATAGATTTTATCAACCAAAAAGAAAGAAGGCTTAAAAGTTTATAACCAGATTCTTCGACTTGTTTCAGTCGCACAAAACCAACATATATCATTCAAAATAATGCAAGAATATTCACACCCCAAGAAAAGGGATTTTTAAAGCAGTGATTCTATCTAATTCATAACCACCTGGAATTTTTAACAGCACAAAAAGTGGAATTTAGTAGTATCTATCATAGATAAACTTCTACAACAACGCTCTAAACTATGGCAAACTGATATGAATAGGACAGTGGTAACAGTTAAAGTATATAGCGCAGTCCCATTATCTACGCTAGATTATTCCTAATATATGCTCAAACAAGTCATGTCATAATCTAATTATTAGGCTCCCTCAGATGTCAAAATCGGCGTATAAGAACTAATATTACGAAGTTATGCAACCCACATATTAAGTCCAGGACAAAATAACAGTTCTGCTTGAAATTTTTGACATTTGCTGCACTCTCTTGCCTTCAACCCTGTTAATAGATCAAGTTTCATGTAAGCAACTGTCGATATGCAGTCCTTAACTGGAAAGTATATTGGCAGAATACTGTTAGGGAAGTCCCCACTACATAACATCCCTTTATTTTCTAATCTGCAATTATTTCAACTTCTTAGGCATAAAAGTAACAATACTTACAAGGAGCTGCAAATACAGCACATGCAATAACAAACTTAATAGAGAAGGAAAGCCAGAAACATGATGTTAACCAATTTCCTGAAGCTAAGCCTCTGACGACCAGGACTGACAGTGCCCGAAGTGACCAAAAGTACTTCATACCCATCAAGGTTCAACTCCTTAAATTATGAATTAAACAAAAAAAAGAAGAGGTGGATTAAATGTGAGTAAGATCGAGCAGATATTCCGTAAAAAAAAAAAAGATCGAGCAGATACTATGATCAGGTAAAACTTGAAAGAACCTACAGATGCTACACTCAAGGTAAAACTTGGAGAGATTCAAGAATTAATTTACCTACTCACAAAGTGCACCCAATAACCCAATAGGAAGTGTAAGCAATTACCAGTACAAAAAAGAAGAAGCTGAGATAATTGGCAAAGAATCACAGATCTTGATCATCCATCATTTGTGAATTACAAACCAAGAGATAGGAATTCAACGACTAAAATTGAGAACTGGAAAGACAAAACTTGCAACTTTAATTTATGTTCAACATAGGACCCTTATCAAGTTATCAACCCCGTTTCTCCCTTAAACCATCCAATCTCCAAACTCACTCACCCAATCTTTAACTCGTTCAAAAATAACAGCTTCTCTAACCATAATCTATCATGACAAAGAAACATTATGCCTGGAAAAAGCAATTTCAAGAGTAGTAGTAGTATAATATTATCAACCCTAATTTCTTTCACCACTCCCAAAACAGTGTGACAGTTGATTTTGGTCTTGAACACCACAAAATAAAGAAAGAAATGGGAAATAAGAGAAGCATGGCAGTGGAGAACAAAAAGATTAGAAGCATTGTGAGGGAGCAAGAGGGCGCTGGCACAACTCAAGACGACAATGACAAGGAAGCTGGCTTGGAGCTAGTACGCTAACCTACTTTCAACTGAGCTCTACAGTCAACACAACTCTTTGTAAGACCTCACTTCATAATGAACCTCCGAAAAACAAAGCATAGTGTCATAAACACATCAAAAACTGGAAAACCCAACAAACAAAAAAACTCGGGGAGAAGAAAGCTTAAATATTTAACCAGAAATCTTTCTAAGCCTGTTTGCACAATTTGCGTGTGGGAATAAGAAGGAATAAACTTGGAGCTCCATGATTTTGGGATCCAAAATCAAAGAAATCGCAACATATTGGAGCAAGTTAACAGATAACAACAAAATTGGAGTAAGTAAACAGATACTTTTTATCAACAAAGAGTGAGCTCTAAACATCCTTCCGGCTATGAAATTGAATCCAACAGTATACTATTTCCCACTTGTAAAAGGTTATGGAAGTATAAATATCATGTGTCTGCAAAAAGTCCAGACGAGAAGATAGAAAAAGTAGAGGCAAAGTTAGCAAACAATGTCCACATTTTGCGACAAACTTAAACCAAAAGGCAAAAGAGTAGAAAGAGAAACTGAATCAGAATTAGGGAAAACACAGGCCGAGAAGGGAGTAAAGGAAGCAGCAGCTGCAACAAGCTATGCAAGAGTATAGTATGCTGAATAAAGCTAGAATGAATTTTTTGAAGCAAAAGGTGAAAGGTGACTGGTTGAAAGGAGGAGATGAAAATACAGCTTATTTTCATGCCTGTATTAGGAAAAGAAGAATCCAAAATCAGGTTTACAGGATTAAAAGCATTGATGGTGAGTGGAAAGATGATAATATGGGGATTGAACAGGCTTTTACTGAATATTATGAAAGGCTGTTAGGTACATCTGATGACAGAACTTGTGCTGTTAGTTCCAGAATTGTTAATGAGGGTCCTTTGATAACTCCTGAACAGCAACAGGTATTATGTGATCAGTTCACTGGTGAAGATGTTAAACGAGCTTTGTTTGAAATTCCTGAGAATAAGGCAGCAGGTCCAGATGGCTATTCTAGTGGTTTTTATAAGAAGGCTTGGCCTTGTATTGGGGAGGAGGTGATTGAGGCTGTGTTAGATTTTTTCCATTCTGGTAAAATTCTAAAACAGATCAATTGTACCACACTTTGCTTAATCCCTAAGTGTGAACAACCTGAATCTGTTACACAATTTAGACCCGTTGCTTGTTGCAATGTGATCTATAAAGTGATTTCCAAGATGTTGTGTTCAAGATTGAAGAGGGTTCTGCCCAGTATAGTGGATCAAGCTCAAAGTGCATTTATTGAGAAAAGAATGATTATGCACAACATTCTTATCTGTCAAGACATTTTCAAGCAATACAGAAGTAAAAGCCTTCCTGCAAGATGCACAATGAAGATAGACTTGAGAAAAGCATATGATTCAGTACATTGGCAATTTATTGAAGATTTGATGGTGAAGCTGAACTTTCCTAATCAATTTATAAAGTGGATTATGAACTGTATTGCCACTCCTTCCTTTTCGTTAAGCATAAATGGTAATGTTTGTGGCTTCTCTAAAGGAAGGAAGGGTCTCAGACAGGGAGATCCAGTTTCTCCTCTTCTCTTTGTGATGGTAATGAAGTATTTTACTAGAATACTCAAGTTGATGAGCAGGAGAGCAGATTTCTCTTTTCATCATAGATGTGCAGTAGAGAGGCTTACCCATTTAGTTTTTGCAGATGATTTGATGCTCTTCTGCAAAGGGGATGTTAAATCTGTTGTTCTGATGATTAGAGCTTTGAAGTCTTTCTCTCAAGTGTCAGGACTTCATGCTAATACAGATAAGACAGATGTTTATTTTGGCAATGTGAAAGAAGATATTCAGCAGAGAGTATTGAAAGTTACTGGGTTCACAAAAGGTACCTTCCTATTTAGGTACTTAGGTGTACCAATCTCTGCTAGAAGACTGACAATTGCAGACTGTGACATTCTAGTTGATAGAATTGTCGAAAGAATTTTGTGTTGGTCTTCTAGACATCTGTCATATGCAGCTAGGAGTGTTCTAGTGCAAGTTGTATTGATGAGTATACATACGTATTGGGCTCAAGTATTCCTAATGCCTAAGAGGGTGTTGGAGAAAATTATGGGAAGGGAAAACTCATTTGCACAAACCTCCCACTGTGGCTTGGGAATGGGTGTGTAAATCGAAGAAAGTAGGGGGCTTAGGTGTTAGGGACAGTGTGAGATGGAACACTGCAGCTATTGGGAAGTTAGTGTGGCAGATTGCTCAGAAAGAAGATGTAATGTGGATTAAATGGGTGCATAGTGTCTACATTAAGGACACTAACTGGTGGGAGTATGAAGCAGCACAGACTGACAGTTGGGGATGGAAAATGGTTTGCAAAGTGAAGAGTCAATTTAAGCCTGCTTATAATCAAAATCAGTGGCTTGATGGTACTAAGAAGTACACTATTAAGGAAGGGTATGGTTGGTTAATAGGAAATCAGGAAAAAGTCAGTTGGTATCATTGGGTTTGGAATAAGTTAAATATTCCAAAACATGCCTTTATCTCTTGGCTTGCAGCTTTAGGGAAGTTAAGAACTAGAGTGAAATTGCAAAAAGTAGGCATTTGTGCAGATGCTGCCTGCTTATTGTGTGCTCAAGGGGAAGATTCATGTGTTCACTTGTTTTTAAGTGTCCATTTAGCGAACAAGTCTGTCGAGGCATTATGAATTGGCTGAGTATTTCGTTTAGATCTCAAGAGAGACTGTACACAAGTTGGAAAAAGTGGGGCAGGAAGTTTAGATCAAAGAAGCAGCAGCAAATTAGCTATGCAACTTTGGCAGCTACTGTATACTATGTGTGGAAGGCAAGAAATCATTCATTATGGCAGGGGGCAGTGTTAAGGCCTGAATTGATTATTAAACAAATACAAGCTGAGATTAGTATTAGAGTTAGAAGCAAAGTGCTTAATAGTTGGAATAGTAGAGATAGGGAATGGCTTAACTCATTATGTAATCTAGCCTAAGGTGTTTTGGTTTGTTAGTTTTGTTGCTGTTGTCTGGTTTCTGTTTTTGTTGGGTGGTTGGTGAGTAGTTTTGTTGTGATTCTGCTTTATTATGAGCAGTTGTAGGTTGTTTTTGTTGGCAAGTTTATTGCTTTTGGTAATATACTTACATTTTACCAAAAAAAAAAAAAAAAAAAAGAAGCAGCAGCTGAAGGTTTCTAATAGTAAAGAAGAGAAAAAAAATGAAGGGGAAAGAATAAAGGACATGAAGAAAGAGAGAAATGCCCGGGGACGTCTCAAAGCCACTAAACATGTGCCCAAGATGTCCCCACCTTTTACCCATGACGTATGCATCCAAGCTTGGCGTACCAACCATCCCAAGTTCGTTTTTGGGGACGATTTTGGGGAGTACTCGACCCGTACCGGGGACGGGATACGGTCCAAAGAAGGCATACTCATGATTCATAGATGGTAACCAAATGTCAGAAATCATAAATGATCGCAACCAAGTTAAAGTTGGAGAACACAAAGAACAGTAATCTACAAGCAAATCAGTGTAGACAAGAGAACTTTTTTAGGAATCACATGATTTCATTAACCCATCAAACATTGGGTCACAGTTGAAGTATTAAAGTACATTCTACCACCAAAGGAAATCCACAATCAACCAATTTCAGTCACACTGGACGAACTGAATGTTATTCATTATAGGTAAAAACGAATTACGAGCAATATCCCAATATGCTTGTGGAGGTAAAAAAAAGTCATACCTGAATAGATGTAATCTCATTGAAGTTCTTAGTGTTTGGGGTACCGAGACAGCGCATTCCATGTTGATGACGCCATTCTTTAAGATGTCTCTCAAAAGCTCTACGACCCCAGTTCCCACATATTTCACATTTAAGTTCCTGAAATCAAAACAGGAAAAAGGAACACCATATGGTAATTTGACTGAATCATGACCTTTGATATACAAGCCATCATATCATATCACAATATGCCAGGCTTACAACCTTTTTTCTACAATAAGTAAAATGTCAATAGGAAATGAAACCATAATATCGCATGGAAATCTAAAAGACACTTGGAAAACATAATAATATGGAGCCTTACAAAAGAATCAATGTATCACCTCACCAGTAGCAAAAGCAAACGAAAGCGGATAATAAGAGCCTAAATAACGCCTAAATTAATGTATATCTGGCCAAGGCTGTGGAGCTCATACAACCAATATTAAATTGGTTTCCCATCCAAACCCAATGGAAATTTAAGAGGATTGTAAATAGGCTGATCTTATTTATCACTTTCAGAATCAGCCTGCACATCTTCCTGAAAGGTTCATAAACAAAAAGTTATTATCAGAATTCACAACAATCATCGTTGAATGAAGGATCGACTACAATGAAACAGCAGTAGGAAAGCATAGGATCATGATAAGAAAAGTACGCGTAGAATTTACCTCTTCATGCTCCTTTTCAAGCTCCTCCCAAGTCATTCCTTGTTTCTTCACAGCATTTTCTTGTGTTCGGACTATGATCTATAGATAAAACCAAGATAAATCCCAAAATAACTAAAAACCATCAGCAACTGTCTACTCACATGATAAAAATGCAAAACAACGATAATAGATATGTGTAAAACAGTAAAAGCACAATATTGGATACTATATCAAAGCTTTAGCCTTTAGCAAACAAAACTACCAGAATGTATCTACAAGCTAACCTCTCCAAGAGGTTCACAGAGCTTTTTCATCTTGGCCTCCACTAAGGCCAATTACTTAAATATCTTCTTGCTCTTGAGATGGAACATCACCATTACCATTATGGCCTGAACTTCGTCGTGTCTTAGCAAAATGCTTTCTGTCTAACTCCACAAAAGGAGTGTTCTGCAAGAATGGCCCAGAAGATCAATCAATAGTTATGGAGTCATGAGGAAAAGTGGGATATATGTGATGAGCATTTATGTAGTGTAGTATACCAAAAAAAGGATAAGTTGCTTTCATCAAAATTTTCACAACCCCATAAGCCTCAAATGATCAATGTTGGGATTTTCACACTGCAAGATTTGCTAAACTGATTCACATTTTCTTTTTGCATTTAATAATTTCTTAAACTTCATAGAGATTGTTCAAAAAAACTACCTTGGTAAGGAATAGCCTCTCGGCTCTTTGTTGAACAATACCACCTGTTTTCAGTCCTAGTGCAGTCAATGCCTTATGAGCAAAATATAGGAACCATAGTTTCAAGTTCTTAAAGACTCAAACAGATAATCAGATTAAAAGCAGCATACCTAAGCATCTATAATGGACGGAGACATCCTTCAGCAAAAAGAATTCAAGTATATCGAAGAAGCCAAATATTGCATAAATCACATAAACATAGTCACTGGGCAATGATGACAACAAAGGTTCACGAATACCCCTCACTGCTTAGATTAACCCAGTTTCTTCAACAATCTTACCATGCACTTTCCTGACCACCCAGAGTGAACATTGCATAATATACTCAACTGCTTGATCACTATCCCTTATAGATAACCCATTGCTAATATTAGTTGTTAATGTCTTATTAGTTGTTGTTAATAATGCATCTCAACTTTCTTCACAAGATCAAACACACACAAAAAATCAAGACACAAACCCAAAAATCGCATTTTGTAGAAGAAGAACCTGACCCTGAAATCGCAAAAAATTGTATTCAAAACTAAAATCTATCAGAATCATAGTCCATTCTTTCAATTTAAATTAGATCAAAGACTTTATAAAGTAAAAAAACAAAAATCAGAAAGAAAAATCAAGAACCCTAACTTAAACATACAACTTCAACATTAACAACAAAAACACATCATCATCAAATTCAATTCAATTAATTAAATTTGATATTACTGAATTTTGTTGACTGACCTGAGTATAAGGACCACGAGTGCCAATTCCAAAAAAAAAGTAAAAGAGATATAAAAAAATACCTAATTGTACTCGGCGAAAACATCCCTGAAATCCTCAGCCTTACACCTTCGATTTTTTGGGAAATTCGAGTTCCAATCTCGTCGAAAGAGTTCGATTCTCCCGTAAAACGTTTCTTTTAGAATTCTTGAAATCGGGAGAAGGCAATTTGATGACGAAGTGCCGATGAAATTGAATTGTGTTCTTGAGAGAAAAGATAAAATTCCTAAGATCAAACCCTAGAATTTGAATAAAGAGAGATTAAGAAACGAAGAGAAAGAGGAGAGAGAAATTATTGTTGGCTGTTGTTTGGAGGAAAAACCAGATGCAAAGACCTAAAGAGTATAGGACAGATAAAGGGAGAAGGTAATCGTGTGGTTAAGATTGGAGGAATGATGGATGGCTGAGATGTTCGATTGCTTATGAACAGTAAAAGGCATCTATTTGTGGCTTAGATCATTGTTCGGGTGAACAGTAGGCCAACTTCCAACTTTTAAAGGGTTATGGATTATGGAAGAGTTTAAAACTCTCTCATGCGGGAAGTTGGAAACATCCAATATCTACAACAATACAAGTTATAACTCACGTGTGAAAGACTTAATTCAATCTCAATTGGAAAACATTGCACACTATATATGTATTATTTTGATTACAATAACTTATACTAATTTGCTTGAATAGATTTGCTTCTTTGGAATAAAAAATTTCAAAGAGTTGATTCAACATGTTTTCCATCTATTTTATTGGACATAATCTAATTATTTTCATGGAGTTGGTGCTTATACCATCAACATTCTCATTTGAAGTATCCAAATTAACGAAATTGTTGTGTTGACAAGAGATAATTGTGCAACTCAAAAAAATCTAGCTCAATTGTTACCATGTTCTATTGAAAAACCAATGATCAAACCTCGGGAATAATATAATTTTTATAGGGAAAATTCCGGAGTTACCCATAAGGTTTGACGTAATTCTCAAATTTCCCCTCACATTTGAGGAATTTGTCAGATACCCCTGAACTTTGAATTTGTGCTTAAAATACCCTTACTATTGACTGGCGCTCTAACGCCGTTAGGGTTCTCCCCCCCCCCCCAAACATCCTCTGTTGATGAATCTCTAAGCTTTTTGTCTCCCCTCACCTCCATGTTCTTTCTCCTCCCAATCATCATTAATCGTTATTTGCAGAACTGGAAACCCATAATTATGCACGAAATAAATCTATTCATTAAAACAAAAGAATTTTTTGTTTTGTTTAAAATATATCAGACCCTATTGAATCCAAGCACGGAGATTAATGGTTGGGAAGCTCTGCTCAGATTCTAGACAACAACCACGAAGGGCTGTCAACACGTGTCCTCAGCAGTGACACTCACCAGCATCAACCGCCAGTGGTGGCTGTAAGCATCAACCACTAGCAGTCGCAGCCGCAAAAAGTAGGTCGAAGCTCAGCCCCCTTAATTCTCCCTGCCTTTCCCCGTCTATCTACGCCACCTTCTGCCGCCCAAATTCACCAAATTCTGTCCGTCGCCGTGGCTCCAGCGTTGCAAGAAATTGTGGGCAAAATTTTTGAATTAATTTCACAAACTATAATAATATGATTTTATTTTGTTAGTTTAGAATTTGATGAATAATCTCTATTAACAACAAAATCTAACTATAATTCAAAAATATAGTGGCATAAATGTATCCAAAAATTCAAGAAAATAACAATGGAAGATGGCGGGAGGGGAGAGAAAAAGCTTAGAGGTTCATCAATGGAGGATGGTAGGAGGAGAGAGAGAGAGAGAAAACCCCTAATGTCGTCAAGACGTCTTTAATAGTAAGAGTATGTTGAGCACAAAGTCAAAGTTGAGGGGGTATATGAGAAATTCCCCAAATATGAGGGGCAATTTGAGAATTACGTAAAACCTCATGAGTACCTCAGGAATTTTCTCATTATTATATGATGAGATGTAGAGGGGGTAGTTTTGGGCCTTGGGTTGGGCTCTAAGGTAGGACACAACGGATGTGCTTTTGATTACCAGCTAAAGAAAGACAATAGGGCAAATTCATGGACAATGTGTTATAGTTATCGTTGAACTTGAGTTTCAGAGGAGATTAAAGACAAGTTAAATAACTCAGTATAAGAAACTTTCTAAACTATCAAGGAAATTATTAGGTACGTTCTCTTCATTTTTAAAACTCTGAACTTATCTGAACTGACCTTATCTGAACTTATTAAACTTGATTGGACCTAATTCTACATATTGGATCTAACGTGATTGGAACATATTGGCCTGATTGAAAATTATTAGACCTTACTGGACCTGATTGAAACTTATTAAAGCTTATTGATCATTGATTATTTGGACCTTATTGGACATGATTGGACCTAATTGGAACTTATTAGATTTGATCAGGTCCTATTGGACCTTATTGAAATTAATTTGAACTAATCTGAAATAATGACCTGAACTTATTGGACCTGAAACTTAGTTTTTTAAGGTGAAGCAAACGCATCGTAAGGTATAACTTAATATAGCACAACTAAGGTAAATGTTCCTAAGCTAAATCAAGTTATGAACTTCTTTCTCAACATACTAGCTATCCTGATTAAACGAGGCATAATCTCAATCTCAATGCCCTCTAGTTTAAGCATACAAATTACAAATAGTATATGATTCGAAGAGAAGATTACCGAATTCCTACTTACCCAGCCCCTTAGTGAAATGGACTTATTAGACCTTTCAGTGACAACATCTCCAACATAGGGACAATCAAATTACATACTTCCTCTGTTTTTTTTTACTTGCAACACTTTTTTTTTGTGGTTCCCAATGCAAAAATTCATTAAGGGTATTAGGTGGGTAGAAGGGTATGTAATTAGCTAAAGTGGGGACCATTACATGTGGTGATTTATGTGAAAAGTATGAGAGAGAAAAAAGGGACCACCACCAACATGGAGTTCATTTCCCACCAAATTTTACCTAAGTTCCACTGATTTGTTTGCATCACCAAAATTTAAATTTCCCCCTAATTTCACATTCATAATTCTGTTTTTTTACATCCCTTTCCTCTCCTCTATATAAACAGCTCCTTAGGAGAGAGAAAGGGCATTAAATACACCACCAAAAAAAAACATGAAGATGAAGTTCATTAGTTAATTACAAAAGGTGAGATTACTCTATGCACTGCACACACAGCACATGTAATTACCAATCTACTGTTTTTTTCTCAAAAAATTAATCCTTAAGGTAGCATTCAACTCAACCAGCAGCAACAAAATGAACAGCACACAGCAGCTCTTGGAAATGCCTTCGGTTGGTGAACATGAAGAATTTGATGCCGGATTCTACTCCATTCAACAGATGCTTGAAATTGAGGGGTTGGAGGATGACTTGATGTTGTACGAAATGGGACTCAACTGTCAAAGTTCTTCAGACAGTGACAGAGAGGATGAAGATGGCAGTCATGTAGCAGCAGTTGACAACAACAACAACATTGATTCACAGGAAACTCGGGAGGACCAACATGAAGAAGATGAGGAGCCAACAACACAAGGTAATTTAACCGATAAAAGAGAATTGAGTTTAGAGAGAAAAAGGCAATTAGTAGATGAACTTCTAACATTAGAACATAATGGAAAGTTACCTTGGGGAACAAAAAAAAAATGGCAATCAGATTTGGCATTAACAGATCAACAGTTCACAGAATATGGAAAGATGTTAATCAACAGAGGTCAATGGGTACAGTTATTGATGTAAGATCAAAAAAAATTGGAAAATGTGGAAGGAAAGCAATTGAGTATACAGAGGAGTGGCTTCAGTCAGTCCCTCTACATCTAAGGACAACTATAAGGGCTTTTGCAGGAGCACTTAAAGTGCCTCCATCCACTGTGTACAGGTTGCTAAAAAAAGGCAAACTCAGAAGTCACACAAGTAGCAACCACCCAACACTTACAGCAAATCACAAGATTGAGCGACTGAAATGGGTCTTACAACAAATACTGCCAGCAACAAGTGAACAGCCACCTACTTTTGTGCCAATGGACAATGTCATATACATGGATGAAAAGTGGTTCTACTTAAATCCAGATATGAGGAGGTTCTACCTCCTACCAAAAGAGGATGATCCTTATAGGTGTTGCCAGTCAAAGAGGTACAAGATAAAAGCAATGTTCATGGCAGTCACTTCTAGGCCAATTTATGACAGTGAAGGGAAAATGATCCATGATGGAAAATTTGGGATCTTCCCTTTTGTGAAGAGAGTCGCAGCCAAGTACAACACTTCAAAGAGACTAGCAGGCACAATAGAAACAAAGGCCATTGAAAGCATAACAAAAGAAGTCGTCAGAAACATGCTACTTAATGAAGTCATCCCATGTATTATGAGGACTTGGCCAGAAGGGGTTTCAAAGGAAATATACATCCAACAAGATAATGCAAGACCTCATCTACAACCAGATGATCCTGCATTTGTTGCAGCTGCTACCCAAAATGGTTTCAACATTAAACTAATATGCCAACCAGCTCAAAGTCCTGATTTTAATGTTTTAGATTTGGGTTTTTTTAGAGCAATTCAAGCATTACAATACCAATCATTCCCTAAAAACCTAGATGATCTCATTTTAAAGGTGCAAGATGCATATGATTTTTTTTATCCTGAGGTCTTAAAGTACACATGGTTGCAACTTCAATATGTCATGGTGGAAGTGCTGAAAGTGAAAGGAGGGAATAACTTCAAGAATCCTCATCATGGAAAAAGAAAACTTGAAAGGCAAGGCCTTTTACCTAAGAATGTTACAGTCAATCAAGAACTGATTGATGAAGCTGTGCAATATTTTAATGACAATTTCATAACTGTGGGTGAAGCTTTTGAGTATCTTCATCAAGACAGTATTTAATATGGATTGGTGGTGAACTCAGAAAGCTTGCTTTTGGTGTATATACAGCTGGTATAGTTTTTGGGTAAAGAAGTTAATATGGGCAGCATTATATTTTGGGTATAATATAGTCATGGTATAGTTTTTTGGGTATAATATACTTTTGGGTAAGACTATGTTTTGTAATAGCAGTAGATTGAATGTTTTTTGTAATTGAAGAGGTGATTGTACAAGTTCATGTTAATGCAATGGTGAATGTCCCTTTTTATATTGATGAAATAGTGAATGGCCAAGTTTACATTGATCAAATTAAGCTATGTGGCATATTAGTTAAACAGGGCAACAGAGGCAAACATGCATAATCAAAGTTCATCATTTGACTTCATTACATCTATCAGGGATATAGGTGTAACTCATAGAGAAATACAGAATTTTTCACACCTCAACATACTTGTAAAGTATGGAGCAAATGATTCTGGTTTCAATGAGTTAGGAGTCCCTTCATCATTTGGATGTTTGTGTCACATATCATTAAGGGGACTCTATGAATGCTAACATGCTTAGTCATTCTTTAACCATACTCATTTGCCTTTTTTCATTACATCCATCAGAGATTTAAGTGTAACTAATACCAAAAATACAGAAACATTGACACCTCAACATACATGTAAAGTATGGAGCAATTGTTTCATTTTTGATTAAGTTGTGAGTCCCTTCATCATTTGGATGTTTTCCATTTAAAATTTTAAGGGGACTCCTAAGGCACAGTGGAGGGGAGGATCATATTCACAGCTCATCAAAATCCAAATTATGGTTAACATCATTAGCCTACCCTTTGTATACTCAAGGGACATGGGACTCAATTGAGAATATAGTCATCACAAACCCACCAAAACAAGGACATTTAGGCACACCAAAGATCATCATACTCCAAAGCCACAACATATAATCACTTAACCCACAACATACCATGATAAATAACAATTAAATATGGGACTCAATCTCAATATCCCTTCAAAAAAAACAACAACACAGGGGCATTAGTCACACCAAAGATCAGAATAAACCAAACCACAAGCTACATTCTCAACATCCCATTAAAAAAGACCAACAAAAACAGGGACATAAGTGACACCACAAGATCAGAAAATACCAAACCACAGGCTACATTGTGAACATCCCATGATTAAAAATAGCAAAACAGGGGCATGAAGCATTAAAACACAGGGCCATAACTCACAACAAAGATCATCTTAATCCAAACTAAAGCCTATAATATCAACATCCCAGCATAAAGCATTAAAAAACAGGGCCATAACTCACAACAAAGATCATCTTAATCCAAACCCACAACATGTAACGAACATGCCATATTCCACAACCACAGGGCCATTATTGACACCAGCATATAGTGAACATCTCATAATCCAAACGAAACAAAACATGGCCATAATTGAAATGTACACAGTCATCATAACATACACTAACATAAGGCAAAGTTAAAGATACAAAACCTCAGCGAGTGGGAGGGTTCCCTTTGCGAATAAGGAGGAAAGCATGGCGTTCAGGATCCCACTCCTCAGACACACAGGGACTCAAGGGAATGTCTGGTCCTGAATCCATCCCCTCATCAGATTCCTCCACAACTTTGAACAGCCTGAACTTATTGGAGTCATCCTCAACAAAGATGTCATGCTCCTTTTCCTTCCCAATAGTCACACATCTAGAGCGTGTTCTCGGCGGAGCCACCCTCTCTACCAATTTCTCCTTCCCCTTTTTTGTGCCAACTTTTTCCTTCCCTTTCTTCTTCCTATCAGCCTGTGGTTCATGACACCTCAGGGCACAAACAATCATTCGTCTTGTTCCAAGGTCAGGAACCTTAGAATCAGAAGCAACAACCCTTTTCTTCCCACCCTTCATCATCGGAGCCGGAACCACAGCCTTCACCTCTTGAACCACCTCAACATCCCCCTCCTTTTCAAACACAGTTACACCATCCCCTGATTCAGTCACCAGATCTACAACAGAAATTTCAGGAGAATAAAGTTCCATTTCCTCAACATCATAATCCACATCCACCTCTTCAGTTGCAGGTGGTGGTTGTTGCTCATGAAATTGCAAAGCTTGACGAATCATTCGCCGTTCCGTTTCCTCAAAATCGTCACAATCATTAACCACTTTGTGCAAAGCGTTCAACACGTAGGGTTTCAAGACGCTCGCAGCTTGGCCACTTCGCAAAAATCGCTTAAGCCATGGCGATTGGTGCTCGAAGGACTCTATCATATGGCGAATAAAGTCGGACTCAGCAGGATCATCAGTTTCAAAAAAAGCGTCAGTCAGTGGAGAAAGATCTGGGACATGCATGGTTGAATCAAAAAGATGTGGGACTCAATTTTACAGGGGATTTTTAATGGGTAGAATTTAGAGTTTTTTCACAGAGAAGATTAGATGAGGGAGAAGAAGAAGAAGAAGAAGAAGAAGAAGAAGAAGAAGAAGAAGAAGAAGAAGAAGAAAATTCGAGGGAGAAAAGATAGAGAGAGGAGGAGGAAAATTCTAGATCTAGGGTTTATGTGAGATACGATCAGAGGAAGGTGAAGAGTGAGAAGATGAAATGAAGGGGTTGGGGTTTTAATTCATCACAGATGAATTGAATCAGGTAGTTGGGGAGGTGTTACATTTTTGGTGGGAATCATTAATGTAATGTGGTTTAGGTTAAGTTATAATGGGATTAATTAGGTTGGTTTAAGTTTTTATTAACATTATTAGTAAGGGTGGTTTAGTCATTTCACACCTCAAAAGTTACTAAAAGAAGAAAGAAAAAAAAGTGTTGCAAGTAATAGAAAATTTCAATTTTTAGAAAGTGTTGCAAGTAAAAAAAAACGGAGGAAATACAATATTTTGGCTCATGAAAAATCAATTTTAGAAGTGGAATAAAGTCATGGAAAAAGATTGTAATAAAAAGTTCACTTTGGTTCCTCCTAAAATTGGAGGAATTTGGGAGGAAATTAAAGACAAGTTAAGAAGTTGTCAAATATTTTCCCTCTCTCTTCTCTTCCCTTACTTGATTTAACTAAGACTTAACCAAACATTGAATTCCTCTCAAATTTTTTTTAAAACATCAAATATTGGAAAATTCCTCAATATTTTCCCTCTCTCTTCTCTTCCCTTACTTGATTTAACTAAGACTTAACCAAACATTGAATTCCTCTCAAATTTTTTTTAAAACATCAAATATTGGAAAATTCCTCTCCGCGTTTGTATTTGTTATTCTTATTTTGACTTTTTTTTTCTCTCAAAAAAATTTATAATGGGAAAGTTTAAAAGAAACCGACCGGAGATAGTAATGAATATAAATATACCAAATGTTAGTCTTACTTATAATCGAATGAGCTTAGCCGAGTTCATAGCAAGTATAAACAAATTTGGTTTATGAGATCATAGTAATTAGTACTCCCTCCGTTTCTTTTTAATCTACACACTTTTCTTTTTGGTCCGTTTCTTTTTAATCTACACACTGTTGCTTTTTCTATTTTTGATAACATGTCACATCTACTTTCTCCTCTTTTTCCACCCATGTCATCCACCTTTTAATATTTTAATCCATTTTTTAATTTCTCTCTCTCACTTTTCAATTTCTCTCTCCACCTTTTCAGTTTATCTGTCATACTTTTGCACTTTCTCTTTGATTCTCCCCCAAAGTAAAGTGAGTAAATTAAAATGAAACGGAGGGAGTATATGTTATATAAATAAATTAGTATATTAGAATAAAAAAAACTAATATATTAATATAACTAATTAATATTAGTCATATATTCGTTTTTCATACTACTTCTAATTTATGTAAAATATTGCAGTTATAATCTTCTTTTCACAAAATACTACCAAACATTGTTGTAAACATTGTAGAGGTGATCAAGTTGATCCCAGCCCGAAAATGGGCCGGGTTTGGGCACGATTTTTTGGCCCGCGATCGGACCCGGCCCGATCTGGTTTTTTGGGCAAAAATTCTGGGCCCCGGGCAACCTAGTTTTGGAAAAATAGGCCAAATTTCGGGCGGCCAGAAATGGCCCGAAAAGCCCGAGAAGTCACGGCCCGAAATAACGGGCTTTGGCACGAATTTTTTCGCCCGAACCTTGGCCCAGCCCGTCCCGTGGCTTTGGCCCGAAATGGCCCATTTTTTTGGGCCAAGCCCGGCCCGGCCCATGATCACCTCTAAAACATTGTAACGTTTACTGCGACGACTAATGCTATAAACAAGTCATTATTGACTCAATTATTTACTTACTTCTAAACTCCGCGTGTTCATAAAAATCATAGCTAACCACCCTTCATTTATTATTGACTCAGCTTAATCGAGTTCATAGCATGTACAAACAAATTTTGTTTATGGCAACATAATAAATAGTATATATTATATCGATAAATTAGTATATTAAAATGAGAAAAAATGTAGTATATTGAAATAAGAAATATCAATTTATTACTGCACAAATTATTAGAATAGGCGGTCTAGTTTTAACATATACTCCTAGTAGACAAAGCCAAGCCTACACCCTCCTAACAAGCTCATTCCATCACACTCTGACCCAACACTATCCCTAGACATCTTGCACCAACTTAGTTGTTCCCCACTTCTCCCCTTTGAATCTAGAACTAAAACAAACATTTTTTAAAAATAAAAAAAAAAACCCGACAGTCTTACCGAATGTATTAAACTAGTCACGGATTAAAGAATGTGAAAAACGAATGAATTAAACTTGTCATTAAATAGATTAAACTAGTCATTGAATAGATTACACTAGCCACTATATTCAGAAAATTAAATAGTTCATTCTCTTCTTAAAATTAGGTTGAAACCATTGCCTAATCTATACAACTATATTAAAAGGTATTCCTATCAAAGGAACGGTGTCACATGTCGCTCTTATCAAACTTCTAATACATACTTCCTCCGTTCCAAAATAAGTGAAACACTTCTCTCATTTATGTGAGAGCTTTTTGAGACAAATGTTTCACTTATTTTGGAACGGAGGAAGTATATATATATATGATCTCATTAAAAAACATTAATAATGTGTAGCTATTAGGAATTGAACACATGACCTTTGAAATGAAATGTGAGGGTTTAGCCACCAATCCACTACAACTTCAATATTTAATGTTTCATAGTAAAACATAATAAAGTATTATAATTATATGTAATTATAAAGACATAGACACACTTTTTGATCTCTAACACTTTTATGAAGGTAATCAAATTATGTTATCTTAATCCCATTGACATTGTTATTTTTATCCCCAATTCCTTGAAAGTTATTTTTAAAACAACTTACCATGCTATAATGTCCATTTTTTCATTTTCGCACTAGAAAGAAAATTATGTTAAGCTAACAAAATCAACTATAAAACTTATGAATAATAACATATTTGTTGATTATAACTGACCCAAGACATCGCCCGATCTAAAATACTATTCCCTTCGTCCCATAATATAGTGCTTACTTCTTTTTTTCACAGGAATTAAGGAGAATGGAGGGAGTAATAAAATTCTCCAAAAAAATATCTAATGAAATATTTTTGTCTTTGAACTATTTAAAAACAATAAATATTCCTTAGAATAGTGTAAAGTAATAAATAGAGACACACATTTTGAAAGAAAAGTAGGGGTAATTTGAAAAGTTTGTGTAAAAATTGAGGATAATTTAGTCTATCCAACTTGATAAAAAATGAAATAGGCACAATATTTTGCGACACCTAAAGAAAAATATAAGCACTATATTATGAGACGGAGGGAATAGTTTTTAATTAAAAGTAAGCGATTTCTTATAAGACCAACTAAATGCTATAAACAAGTCAATATCGACTCAGTTACTCACACTTCTAAACTACGCGTGTTCATAAAAATCATAGCTAACGACCCTTTAAATGAGGAGAGAGAAAATCGAAAAGGTCCTCGTCGGAAAGGGGGGGCGGGGTTGCGTTGGGGGTGTTTGACTTTGACCTCTCTTCATCTCGACTGCTGACCAGTTCACATTTTGCAAAATGACAATTAATTATTTTTCTTCCTTTTTAGTTTTCCCTCTCTCTCTTCTCTCTTTCCTACCAACCCATCTTCATCTTGTCCTCATAGGCTCATATTAATCAAATCTATATAATTCCCCCAGAATCTCGTTTACAGTTTATTCACATTCTTTCATTACATACTTTTGTAATTTTTTTCTATAATTTCGCGCTCTAATTTTCTGGGTAATTTCATCAACTTTTTTTACCTTTTTTTATTTTTCTTGGGGTGAAGATTTTCCAGGTGGGATTTCGTCATACTTATATTGCGATCCATAATTCTTTTTTTTTTTTTGTACAAATCTTTGTTTCTTTTTTATATTACTCCATTGATTTCGTCGTTTCCGATCAAAATTATTGTCAAAAGTTATAATATAGTGTTATATTTCAAACCCCTTCAAATTAGAAGAAGATAATCAGGGTTTGATTGAATTGTATGAATTCATATCTTTAAATTTCTGGGTTTTTCTTTTCCTCATTTGGGTTTGTATAAAGTTAGATCATTTGTGTTTCTATATAGTAAAATTGTTAGAATTTAGAGGGGTTGTTCTTTTTTTAAAAAAAAAAAGAAATATAAAGAATGGGGAATTGTTGTATGACACCAAATGGTGGTGAAGGTGTAGAAAAGAAAAGAGGTAAAAAGATCAAAGAAAACAGATTTGCAAGTGAATATGGACATGGGGTTTCAAAATTGGTAGTTTTGAAAGAACCAACAGGGCATAATATTGAGGAAAATTATGAACTAGGTAGGGAGCTTGGAAGAGGTGAATTTGGGATAACATATTTGTGCACTGATAAAACAAGTGGTGAGGTTTTGGCTTGTAAGAAGATATCGAAAAAGAAGCTAAGAACTGCTATTGATATTGAGGATGTTAGGAGGGAAGTTGAGATCATGAAGCATATGCCTAAACACCCTAACATTGTAACCCTTAAGGATACTTTTGAGGATGATTATGCTGTTCATTTGGTCATGGAGTTGTGTGAGGGTGGCGAGCTATTCGATCGAATCGTTTCTCGAGGGCACTACACTGAAAGGGCAGCTGCCATTGTTCTGCGCACCATTGTTGAAGTTGTTCAGGTGAGAAACAATTTTATGTCCTCTTTGAATGTGTCCTTTTTTCTTGTTGCATTGCATAATATGGTGTTTTGATCTGAGTGTGACAAATTTAATCTATTTCTTCTAGGCATTTGTATGATGAGGAGTTTGACTAGAAATTTGATCTTTATCAGAATATCAGGACTTTAAGTTTCCATTAGTCAAGATATTCTTCATAAAAGGATCATGGATAACTATGGTTGTGTCATTGAATTGAAGATCAATATCTACATGCTGATTATGTTGATTCTTAAAGTAAATAGAAAATTGCTTGATGTTTGGATTTTTACCTTATGTCTTGTTTTTGATGAATTACTATTTACCACCAATGGTGCTAGTGAAAATAATAATTGATGCATTCTGATTACTCAATCATCTAGTTTGAATGTGTTTTAACTTTGTTGAATTGTTCCTGTATCTGTGATAGTCATGCAAGCAACTGTGAAATATATTAAAATAAGTAGAAAGAGGTGGATTTGGCCTTCTATGCATATTAACCAGTTAAGCAACTCTCCTTTATGAGAGGTTAGGGAGATAGAAAGGAGAGAATATTCGTGTTTTAAACGTGATTTTTATTGGAAATCCATCATGTGCATTGTGTTCTTTGTTTTGGTTAAATCTTTCAAATATTCATATGTTTCTGCTGTGTATGTCAGGCATGCCACAAGCATGGAGTGATGCATCGCGACCTGAAACCTGAGAACTTCCTTTTTGCAAATAAGAAGGAAACAGCCGCTTTAAAAGCAATTGATTTTGGGCTCTCTGTATTCTTCAAACCTGGAGAAAGATTCAATGAAATAGTGGGGAGCCCATACTATATGGCCCCTGAAGTACTTAAAAGGAATTATGGCCCTGAAGTAGATATCTGGAGTGCTGGAGTTATCCTCTACATTTTGCTTTGTGGTGTTCCACCTTTTTGGGCAGGTTGGAAATACAACTAATACTATCAGTTTTGCTCACCTTGAGCTTATAACAATTTCAACTTCTAAGTTAGGTTCTCAACTTTTTTTTTATTGTCAAATTTTTTCCTCTCCAGAAACTGAGCAAGGAGTAGCGCAAGCAATTATTAGGTCGGTAATAGATTTTAAAAGGGATCCTTGGCCTAGAGTTTCCGATAATGCAAAAGACCTCGTGCGAAAGATGCTTGATCCAGATCCTGCACGCCGACTTACTGCTCAGCAGGTGTTGGGTAATGTCTAGTGTCCATTTTTGTTGATTCAATGGGTTACATATATCTGCTGCAGATAGTTTTCTCAATTGAAATGAATGTCATTACCTGAACTTTTTTCTGAATTCTTGATGCAGATCATCCTTGGTTACAGAACATAAAAAAGGCTCCGAATGTTTCTTTGGGTGAAACAGTGAAAGCAAGACTTAAACAGTTTTCTGTGATGAACAAGCTCAAGAAAAGAGCTTTAAGGGTAATACTCCATTTATATGAACGAAACTTGACATCTAATCTTAGATCACAAAATGTTACATAGACAAAATTTTCTCTGATTTAAATAACTCAATTATTCAAATGGGTTTGCAGGTCATTGCTGAGCATTTGTCAGTGGAGGAAGTTGCCGGAATTAAGGAAGGATTTGCATTGATGGACACTGGGAAAAAGGGCAAAATTGGCATTGATGAATTGAAATCTGGATTGCATAAGCTCGGTCATCAGATTTCTGAAGCGGATCTCCACATTCTAATGGATGCTGTAAGTACCGTAATTCCTCTTGTTAAAGCTTTCAAGCCTAGTTAATAACCCTGCATCTCGCATTGCATGCATATCTTCTGGTCCTCTACTATTTCTCACTGGAATCATTCTTAAATTCAACTCTTCATTCACAACTTGAAAGTGAAAACTATATAAAGGAGAGTGGGAAGCAGGATAAACTATTACAACTTATTTTTTACCATATTTCATGTTTACAATTCTTTTGCATGACTGATTTTGTTGTGGAAAACATGTTATTGCAATACTCATTAGATCATTGTGATACAGGGTGATATAGATAAGGATGGATACTTGAATTATGGAGAGTTTGTAGCTATAGCTGTTCATTTGAGAAAAATGGGCAACGATGAGCACCTGCAAAAAGCGTTCTTGTTTTTCGATCAAAATAGAAATGGGTATATTGAGGTAGAAGAGTTGAGGAATGCTCTAGCTGACGAACTTGATGACAATAGCGAGGAGGTCATAAGTGCCATTATGAGAGATGTCGATACCGATAAGGTTAGTATAATCGTTCTAACTTCTTTTTTTCCCGCTTATAATGAGTAAAAGAGTTAAAATATTATAATTGTTAATTGTACAAGTCTTTATTCTTCTACTGTTGTGAATGTAGGATGGACGAATAAGTTACGAAGAGTTTGCAGCAATGATGAAGGCTGGAACAGATTGGAGGAAAGCTTCAAGACAATATTCGCGAGAACGATTTAATAATTTGAGCTTGAAATTGATGAAGGATGGTTCATTGCAATCAGCTAATGAGGGAAGATGACCCTTTAGTGTGATCACTAGAAGAGTTCTGATTTTTTCCTATATTGAATCTCTCTCATTATGTTAGTGTTTTTTGTTTCATAATTCTCTCTTTTGTTTTGGTGTTCTCGTTTTTGTTTGGAGAGAATATCTAATGAGAGATTCTCTTTTACCTTGGGGAAAGCTTGTGGTGAAAGTTGGGACTATGGGGAGGGTGGTTTACCAATTGGAAGAAGTCGGTGCTCTTTCTTTTTTGGTGTAAATATTTGTAATTTCTCGTAAATCTCAAATCATAATCCTGGTTTTTACAGGTAAAGTGAAATTATACTTGTGTTGATATTGAAATGCCAATTTCATGTTTTTATTCGATTTGATGATGCATGCTGCAGTAAATTTGACAGATAGTTGAGCTTTTTTCAATATATTGGAGGTCGGCATCACATTCATTATAATAAATACTACTATTAAATTAAGTCCCATATATGCGGAGGGAGTATGTTTCTAATAGATCCCAAAGTATTTTTATACCAAGAACCTTTGCAATTGATATCATACTTAAACATGTACCATGAATCTGATATGACAATTAATTGGAAAATTTTGAGTACCAAATCTTTTATTGTTGTAATACTACATGATAGTTCTAATATGAGGATCTATCTGTTAAAGACTAGTACTTCCTCATATGTGTGTCAATGTGTGCATAAGTGGCCACAAGTTAGTTATCTGAGGAAATGACAGATAATAAATAATCAGCTTGAGGTATAGCACTACAATAGCCTAGAATGACCAAGATCTTGTATATTCTGTACTGTTTGACGTGTTTGTTGTATGTTCTTCTTCGACAGGCATGCAAGAATCATACTTTAAGTGGCTACAGTGCTAGTTATAAGGATACTATAGTTCATTGTGGTGCAGTGGTGCTATGATTTCAAATTATTCCAATATTACTTCATTCGTTTTTATTAGCTTACCGCTTTGTTTTTTCACGGTCTCCAAAACTTCCAGTTGATCGTTAATATCTTTAATTGTGTACTAACTTTTAAGTCTACTTATTAGGACGAATCTAACAAGATCTCACATGATAATGTTTACTGTTATATAATGCGGTCGGCAAAGTTAATGAACTTTGACTTTAAAAAAGCAGGAGGGGTAAACTAATAAAAATGGAGTGTAGACTTATTATTGTGCAAGTCAAATGGTTACGCATTTTAATACTAATTCTTAAGAAAGAACCTATCATTGCATCATTACTCTTAATCTCTTTGATTTAACCCCTCACCATTAACGCTAAAAGGGTTAAATGCTTAGCTAGCTTGGTACCCAGAAAACAAAATTAAAGACAGCTAGCTAGTTAGTTGGTTGGCATTATATAGGAGTTTATTATGATAAAGCGCTTTGCCAAGACTCATTCTAATGACCACAAATTACAGATAACGTATGAAGAAGGTTACATGCATGAAAATGGGAACAAGACATTCATTCAATGGGCAAGCAATTACGGTGAAAAGAGCCCCTTCCTTGTTGCCTAATAATTAATTGTCCACCGAAAAGAATATAGTAGTAGTTTTACAAGGCTTTCGCTCAACTAGGCAAGGATATGCAGGGCAGGGCTAGTATATTGGAGGCCCTATTCGTATTCTTGAAAATAGTTCCTTAAATCCTCTCTTTCTTTTGACAAAAAGATGATTTTATCAACTCAAAATATTGAAAATTGACAAAAAAAAAAAAGTGTAGTTATTCGAAAATTGAAAATTAACGGATTAATTAATGAAGATATGGATTTTGGAGAAATTTGTATAGAAATTGGGAAGTGAAGTATTAATGGTTGTAGGGAGAATTGCTCTGTGAAGATGAAAGGATGAAGTGAGGGAAATTGGGCCCTGGAAAACGTGAAGTGGGATGTGTAAAGTTGTGAATGATAGCCCTTTTTTAAAAAAAATAAAAAAACACATTACTATTTACTGAAATATTCAAACCCTTGACCTTAGCAATGTTGGGCCCTTTCATTTACTAGTTACTTAACACTAATCCAACCCACTTTTTTTGTTAGCATATCGTAACAACTAATACATAACGAATAATTTGTGCGGTCGCGCGGAGTAGGCGAAGCCCCGCCGCTTTTATTGGCAGCAAACCTTTGCCATGTCTATTATGTTATTGAGTATATATAGAATTATAGACTATAGATCTAGTTGGGTATATACATAAAGGTTAGTTTTGAATTTTGTAGCTCATGTACTCATTTGGAGCTACTAATTACCAAATCATAAAATGATCAGGAATACAGCCTTGACTAGATATACTCATAAGGATGTCAATTCATCTCAAATCCAACCTAAATCCTCAAAAAAAGAACTTTTTGTTGGGAAAGACCTATTAAAATTGTCATTTTGTTGGAAAAGACCTAATAAAAACTTTTTTGTTCAAAAAGACCTATTATAATGATTCCCTTTGTTACATAAGACCATCTCAATATTTTTGGGCCAAAAAGTCAATTTTTTAGCATTGACTTTTCTTCCCCTCCTTTTCTCATTCAATGAGACCAACATATTTTTTTTTATATCATAATCCCTCAATTACCCTACCAAACCCTTTACTTTTGCTTCCCATTTTAAAGGATTATGGTAGGAAAAAAAAAGGTTGGTCCCATTTATTGAGAAAGGAAGGGGAAGCAAGTCAATGTCGGAAAAATTGACTTTTTGGCCGGAAAATATTGAGGTGGTCTTAAGTAACAAAGGGAAGTATTATAATAGGTCTTTTTCAACAAAAAAAGATTTTATTAGGTCTTTCCTAACAAAATAGCTATTTTAATAAGTCTTTCCCAACAAAAAATTCTAAGAAAAAAAAATAGATTTGAATATGAAAAAAATTTCTGATTTCATACCAACTCATAAAAGATTGATTTCGAATGGAAATAGGAATTGGAGTCAGAAATGTGCATACTCTGAGCGAACCCTTACTCCAACTATTAATATAAATGGTGATTAGATACTATTAGTTTTCCCGAATGATTACATAGTATGCAACAAGCTACTGTATTTGCTTAAAAAGAAAAATAATTGAAACTATTTCATTAGACCTTAAATATATGAATGTTCTAAAACAACATTATTTTCTGAAATCACTTATATTACATTATAATTAATCCAATATTAATAATTTGTCAGATATGGTTTAGTTCCTCCAATGTGATAAATATATTTAAAAACTTGAATGGATCATGTGCACAATAACTTACTATACACTAGATATTGTATGATATAGTCATTATTTATGTATACAGTTGTTTTTGTACTCCCTCTTTTTTTTTTTTAATCTAAGCACTTTCCTTTTTGGTCTATTTTTGGTTAATGTACACACTGTTGGCTGTTGCTTCTTCTAGTCTTGGTAACAAGTCCCATCTACTTCCTCCTCATTTCCATTCATATCATTCACTTTTTAAAATTTTAACCCACTTTTTAGTTTATCTCTCATACTTTTGTACTTCCTTATTGGTTCTCCTCCAAAATGAAGTGAGTAAATTAAAAAGAAATGGAGGGGAGTATGATATAATCACCTTCTTTACAGTCAGATTTTTAATATAGTTAATTTTCTTTATAATATAGTCAATTTTTAGGTAATATATTCAATATATCTACTTACTCCATTTCATAATACTCGCTACACTTTCCATTGTGGAAAGTTTCACATTACTTGCTACACTTCCTTTTTGAGCAATAAACTCTCTCTATCTCTCTCCTCTCACATGAGTCCCTTTTCTTTTTACTCTCTACCTCTTTCTTCTCCAAAAATTACTTAGGAGTCGGTGAATTAAGAAGTGTAGCGAGTAATATGAAACGGAGGAAATATATTAATAACTGGTCTGATTTGGGCTGTCAATCCAATGTAGTAACCAATACTATATATAATGTAGTAATCCAAGGTTTTAACCCAAACCTTCTAGTACACCATTCATACTATCATTCACACATAAGCATAAGGCCCAAACTACGAAACCCACCCCCCCCCACATTCAACTATTTATTCATAAGCTAACCCAAACATTTAAAAAAAGCCCAGCCCAGCCCACAGAATAAAATGAAAACCCTCCCTTCCTCTAACCTACTCCCACATATAAAAACCCCTCTGTACATCATTTCCCTCTTCCTCTCATCTCCCAAAAACCCTAATTCTCCCTCCGCCGTTCCACCTCATTTTCTCTCTCCTCCATCTTCCCCCAACAATGTCCTCCACTACGGCTGCCGTCCGACCTCTGGTTTCAATCCAGACAATCGATTCCGACATGTCAACCGACACATCTCCGACCGCTCCTCTCCCTGACGTCATGAAAGCCCCCATCCGACCCGACATCGTCACTTACGTTCACTCCAACATCTCCAAAAACTCCCGACAACCTTACGCTGTTTCCAAAAAAGCCGGACACCAAACCTCCGCTGAATCCTGGGGAACTGGTCGTGCTGTTTCCCGTATTCCACGTGTCCCTGGTGGTGGTACCCACCGTGCCGGACAGGGAGCTTTCGGTAACATGTGTCGTGGTGGTCGCATGTTTGCTCCGACAAAGATCTGGCGTAGGTGGCATCGTATGATTAACGTTAACCAAAAACGATACGCTGTCGTTTCAGCTATTGCTGCTTCTGCTATTCCTTCTCTTGTTCTTGCTAGAGGTCACAAGATCGAATCTGTTCCCGAACTTCCTCTTGTTGTTTCTGACTCAATTGAAAGCGTCGAGAAAACTAAAGATGCTGTGAAAGTGTTGAAATCTATCGGCGCTTTTCCCGATGTTGAGAAAGCGAAGAAATCGATTGCTATTCGTGCAGGGAAAGGGAAGATGAGGAACAGGAGGTATATATCAAGAAAAGGGCCACTTATTGTTTACGGTACCGAAGGTTCTAAGCTAGTGAAGGCTTTTAGGAACATTCCTGGAGTGGAAATTTGTCATGTGGATAGGTTGAATTTGTTGAAGCTTGCTCCAGGAGGACATTTGGGGAGGTTTGTTATATGGACTCAAGGTGCATTTGAGAAGCTTGATTCGATTTACGGATCGTTCGATAAGGTTTCGGAGAAGAAGAATAAGTATTTGTTGCCTAGGGCTAAGATGTTGAATGGTGATCTTGCTAGGATTATTAATTCTGATGAGATTCAGTCTGTTGTTAGGCCTATTAAGAAGAACTTTGTTAGGGCTCCAATGAAGAAGAATCCTTTGAAGAATTTGAATGTTATGTTGAAGTTGAACCCGTATGCGAAGACAGCTAGGAGGATGGCTTTGTTGGCTGAGAAACAAAGGGTTGTTGCTAAGGAGAATAAGCTCCAGAAGAAGAGGAAGGTTCTCTCTAAGGTAGTTTTCTCTTCTTTGGATTTTGTAGTTTTTGAATATCTTCAAGTTGATTGTTTGCATTTTTACACGGTTTTGTTATCATTAGTTGATGTTTTTGTTGTTAAGATTGATGTTTTTGTGTTTGAATGGATGGTTCAATGTGCATGTTTTTGACAATAAGTGTTGGTTGATTTCTGTTTTGGTTTTTGATTTAAGAACGAATTACTCAGGTAATTGGGGTGATCACTCTATGTATGATGTTTCATCTGTTTCTATGTGTAAGAAGTTGAGTAGTGGTGTTTTCTTGAGAGGTAAAACAGGGGAGGAAATTGATTAACTATTCATTTAGGCCAAGGGAAGAATACCTTGAGGAAAATTACATGCAAAGTCTATTCAACCCCTAGATTAGGAACAATTTTAGCCGTGTGATCAGATACTGTGCTTCTGTCCTGCGTTGGACGAAAAATACAAAAATTTAGAGCATAAACACTACTTAGGTTCATGATATCATCGAGAACCAAGTGCCGACTATCTTTTTTGCTTTTTTCAACTTTTGTGTTGCTAATCTTCAAAGCCACATCCAAAGCATCTCTAAAAAGCCTTACTTTTGAATACCCTGGCCTCTTGTCAATCTGCATACCCCCTCTCACTGCTGTAAGTTTAGTCTTTGCAGTCATTTCTTCCTTGCCACACCCATAGCCTTTAGCACACACTGTTTGAATTTAGCTAAACGGCAAGGCTTCTTTTTTTCTCTTGCCACCAAATGCTGTATTGTTCTTCTGAAACAGTATGGGAACGGCAAAGCAATGTATAGCCTTCCATATTATTGGATCCTGTATTGTATGCATAACAGGTTAGCATAGCAGCTACAAACTAGTCTTCACTTAAGATGTATGGTTGTTTCCTTTTTGATGTTGTGATTTGCTAGGGTAAGTAGTCTCAATTTTTTAGTAGTGTGTGTCCATTATGAACACACGATCACGTGTTCATAATCTCATTTTGGCTCAGACTGAAGGTGATGTATTTTAAGTTGTTAAAAGTATTGAAGTTTTAAAATCTGATTGTACAAATTTTGCTTGTTTGCCTAATCTTTATCAGGAGGAGCTTTCCACCATCAAGGCCTCTGGACGTGCTTTCTACAACACCATGATCTCAGATTCAGACTACACTGAGTTTGATGTCTTCACAAAGTGGCTCGGTGTTTCTCAGTAATTTTGATTTCTAGCTCAAGTTTTGTTAGATACATTTGGTTAAGCTTATGAGTTTTGGGTTTACGGAGACTTTTTTAAGAATGAAGAAGTTTGTGCTTATAGCTGTTGTAGTTGCAAGGCTATTACTGATACTTAATCGACTCTCGAGTATTTGCTGCTCTAGTTTCTATTGTATGATTTTTCACCTAAATTTCCTGTTGCATCTCATTATTCATGCCTGTATCTTCCCATGAAGTCTTAGCTTTCTTAGGAAATTCACCTTAGGTTGAATGCTTTCAATCTAAGTTTGATAGTAGCTGAAGAATGCTCAACAGGTCTTTATGGTTCGCCCATTCCCTTGTTTAGTTTGACATAGTGGATGATTCAGTGATCTATTATACGTTACATCTTAATAGGAATATATGCTTGATTAGTGCCTTTAATGTTGCATCTGAAACCATGTACTTCATCACGGCAATAGTGCAATAGTTGTATTAGAGTTGTATTATGTTGATACCTTCAGTCCGCATCTGATCTATGGCATCATCAATTATTCGATTCTATGTATCAACACCTTGTAAAGCTGTCCGTAAGCTCCCTATATCTAACAACGGTAGTATGGGATAACTTGAACAGAAATAGGTACCATAACTCTATCAATCAGTGTATAGTTCAGGTGAACGAATCCTAAATCTAGGTGTGGGTAATAGCAGCAATTAGCCGAATAATTGTGGTGGCAGCAGCTCTAAGTCGGACTACTTCAGTGCACAAGCCACCAGCTTGCGAGGGATGTTTGGCTGTTTTGGCTTTTTGAGGAACTGAAGTGGGCACTGTACTGATTGACTTGTGTTTTAAGTGGTACAGTACTATCAAATTTGGATTGAACTTGAGGGGATTATTCAAATTGCTTTTAGAAAATGAAGTGCTGAGATTGCTAAGGCATGTTGGCGAGAGGATGAGGAGCATGCAGAGTATAAAACGAGGTAGCAATAATGTCCACAGAACAGAGGGAAATCGCTAGAAGTTGCAAATATGTACTTCCATTTCAGATTAATCGCTATACTTTTTTTTTATGGTTCCCTAGGCAATTGTTGGTAGTGTAATATTAGTTATATGAGGGGTATGTAATTAAGTGTAATTTAGAGCCTAAAGCAACCACCACCAATGACCGCGTAAACCTCCTACCACCAACACTTCTACCACCACCACCACATAACCCGCCCTCGCCACCACCATACAACCTGCCACGACGACCACAAGATTAACCACCATAGAAACCGCCGACACCACCTTAACCTAACAAAACATACCACCACCACTACCACCAAAACCCAAATCCGAACCACCAAAGTCCTAATTCGAGGAGAGAAAAAACTTCCTTAATACTTTGAAGAAAATATGATGAAGATAATGAAAGAAGAGAGAAAGATGGTGGTTTTAACCCACTAATTTGAACCTGGATATGGAATTTTTGACGTGGTTAATTAAGGTCGCGTGGTGGTTGAATTATAGGTGTGGCCTATTTACTAAGGTGGTGTGGTGGTCGAATTGTAGTGTGGTGGTTGTCAAAGTGGGTGGTGGTGGAGAATGGAGAGAAAGAGGTGGGTGGTAGTGGAGAGAGGAGAGAGATTCTGGTTGTAAATATTGAAAGGATAGAGGATGAGCATCGAGGTGTGTAGAGATGGTGACTGTTAAGGTGGTGGACCCGTCGGCGCGAAGATGGTGGTGGGAAGAGGAGAGAAAGTGAGGTGAAGAGGTTGAGAAAGAGGTTGGTGGTGGTGGAGAGAGAAGAGAGAAAGTAGTGGTGGGTGAGAGTGAGAAGAGAGAGATATAAATAGAGGTTGATGGTGGTGATGGTGAGAGGAGAGAGAAAGGGGTTGGGATAATGGAGGAGAGAGAAGAGGTTGAAGTTCTTGATGATGGTGGGGGAAAGGGTTGGGATTGATGGTGAGTTTTTGTTTATAAATTAATGTTGATGATTATAAGTGTTGTTTAATATTTTTAGTAAGGGTAATTTTGTAAATTTACAGCTTAAAACTTATCATATAAGGAAAAAAAATAAAAGTGAAGTAATATGAAACTTCCCTATATAGAATGTAGCGAGTAATTTAAAACGGATGAAGTATATAAGACTATTAAGAAACTTAAAAGGCTCTTGTGTTTTTTTTTTTTTCTTCTTATTGTTAAAATAAGTGTTATGGGGCCCACATTGATTGGAATGAAGATTAAGGAGGGAAGAGGCCCACATTGTACGGAAAGGGTTGGACTTTGAAGGGTGGGGTGGGGATGGCGACTGCAAGGGGGCTGGTGGTTATGGTGGAAGAAGAAGTAGAGGAGGGTGAAAAAAGAAAAAAAAAAACAGTATAAATATGGGAGGAATGGTATATACGGGTGAGAAATAGCATGGAGGTTCATAACAGAATTGATATCATTGTTATTCACTTTTATGTCATTTTTAGCAAATTTGTACCATTTTCAACTCTTTACATAAATGCAAGCTAACATCATTTATGAGAGAAATGATACTATTATTACTTATTTTTATGTCATTTTTAAATAAATTTTCCCCTATTTCATTATTATTTTCAACTCTTTATATATACAATATCATTATTAATATCATTTATAAGAAAAATGTCATTAATACTCACTTTTATGTCATTTTTCTGCAAAACAATATCATTTGTATTTCTTAACTTGAAATTCATAATTAAAAACCTAGATTATAACTTAGGGTTCATCTCATTTTAAATCATTATAGGAATATTTGCTTCTAAATAATGCAACCTTTTGATTATTCCTGAATAATGCAACATTTATACCCTATTTTCTTTGAGTAGGATAAAGCCGGATAAAACCTATAGAAGAGGTGAACTTGAACACTTGACGGTAAACAATTGGTGAAAAGGTTGCATATAAAGGTTGTTTAGAACCTATAAAAAGAAAAGAAATTACCAATTTTTTAAGTATGCGGGTAAACTTTCATTTTATCCTACTCAAAGAAAATTGGGTATAAAGGTTGCATTATTCAGCAATAATCGAAAGGTTGCATTATTCAGCAATAATCGAAAAGTTGCATTATTATTTGTGAAAGGCAGAAAAGGTTGCATTATTAAAACCAATTATTCCAATTTAATTTTATGTCATCTCAATTTTAGTGCATGTCATTTAATCATAACTCTATCTTTCTCCCGTCTAACCACTAGGGTTGTTCATAGTACGGTCTGGACCACATGAAACCGCAAACCAAACCGTTTTTTCGCTGTTTGAGTTCGTTTGCGGTTTCAAAATTGCGGTTTGGGTTATGATTTCAAGCAAACCGCGGTTTGCGGTTTGGGTTTTAATTTTTGTAAACCTAAACCGCACCGGAAACCGCAATTTTATATGATTTTTTTTATCTATTTTATTTTTTTAAAATACACTTAACAAGGTGGCATACAAGTATACAACTGAAAAAAAAAGTTTGAGGTAAAGAACTTGGACACTTTTGATAAATTATTATTTATGTTTAATTATGAAGTCAACTTCATATTTATTTAGACTTTTTATATATAATAATTCTTTTTTTACTCTTAGATTACAAAATTAATGTCGCGGAGGAAAAAATGGTTAAACGGCAAACCAAACCGCACCAAACCGTTTTGCGTGGTTCGGTTTGGGTTGGTTTGGGCAAAAGTGCGGTGCGACTTGGATTGAGAAAATGTCAAACCGTATATTTGAGGTTTGGATTAGGTTACATCCCAAACCGCACCAACCCAAATCGCGAACACCCCCCTAAAAGAATACCTTGAATAAAATTACATGCAAAGTCTATTCAACCCCTAGATTAGGAACAATGTTAGCACATCCAAAGTCTAAACCCCCCATTTCTCTCTCCTCCTTCCTCAACAATCACCCCCACCACCTGACCACCCCGACACCACTTCACCTCCCACCCTTCAAGACGCACCACCAGCAGCACCACTGAATTCTTTTTTCCGTCACCATCACACCACCACAAATCTCTCTCATTCATTGCGCTCCCAAACCCTAATTTCTGGCTTCTGCTTCTTTCTCCCCTATTTCTTCGAGTTCTTCAGTTTTGTTTCAAGTTCGAGCACGTTCGAACACTCGCAATTCGAGGACTTCGTGCATTTCTTCGCAATCTGGTTCAATTTCAAGGACAAATCGAGAAAATCAGGTTCGATTTCTTCGTTGGTTTCTTTGATTTCTTCGTTGGTTTCTTTGCAATCTGGTTCGAACAAATTGCAATTGGAGCAATCTGTTCCGAAGGCGAAATCTGTTAGTTCTAGTCCAGGACTAGGTTGATAATTATGAAGATACAAAGTTATGATAGTTTGTGGAGTAAGTTTGTGCGTAGGTTTAACAGGCAAGATCTTGGAAATCCTTTCACTGAGCTTTGCGACGATATCATCATGTTTAATATCTTCAGTAGACTTCCTGCAGATACTCTATTGTCGTGTAAATTGGTATCGCGGCGTTGGTATGGCTTGATAACCTCCAAGTACTTTGTGGATAACACACATCTTAATTATCAAGGTACCAAAAAACTAGCCTTTTCAGTTGTTAAATCAGAACAAGGTCTACAAATGGTCGTAATTGAAGATGTTTATATTAAGAAGACTATAAACTTGGAGAACAGAATAGGTTATGATGATATTTTTGCGGTCGGATCGTGTAATGGACTTATACTTTTAAGTTGTCACCAATCAAACATTGCAGATCATTCCTCATCCACTACACAACATTAACCTTAACCCTTACGCTTGTATTAGTAGCCCGTCCAAATATATATTCTAGGGCAGTGGGGACTGGGGGATATCAACGATAGGCTCGTTTACTCAAACCATGGTTTTGATGATATCGTCTACTTATCAATTCTTCAGTGTTTATTCTTGGATTAAACCTTATGCGATAGATCTACGAGCTGAATTCAAACCTTTTTTATCATTTACAACATCCGGTGGCAACTTTAGGGTAATTCACATCATTGATGGCGAATTAATCTTAGAAGTGTATTATAAAGGAATTTTCAGGTATAATATAAACTTGAAGACCATACGAAAAATTCATAAACCAAGACACAAGGCACCCGCTGGGATGATGATCTGGTGGTGTACAAGTGCTACAAAGAGTTTCGTATCCCCGAAAAAAACCTTAGGTTAAAAATTTGCTGTTAGGAGGCTGATAAGAAGCTTTTGCTTGTTGTCTACTTTACGAGGCTTATGCCCTACTAGCTTATTCTACATTTCTACTCTTATTATGGTTTTTTGCATAGTTATTTTCAGTTGAAAAATGTCTGAAATCACTTTTTTCTTTTTTTTGAAGGAATGTTCAAGATCACTTTTTTTTATTGATCTTTAATATACATGTGGTAAGCATTATGTGAGCTATATTTTGTGTAAATTTGTTAGTTAATTTAAATTTTCAGTGATGTATTAGTGAATTATTTTTGTCGGCTCTTTTCTTAGAGTTGGATCCCACGCCTATCTCGTTCACTTACGGTAGCATTGATTCAAGAGGTAAACTGACGTGCATCAAACCAATAGAAATCGACTAATAGAAGATTTAGTTACAATAGAAAAATCACTCTTTGCAACTGCAGTAATACAAATATGAAAATTTGTAATCACATAAAATTACACCCAAAAAAATCACGAGCAATGTTGTTCTTGTTCTATGGGCCGCACCAATGATGCTGCTAATTTCATTTTGCCTGTCCATTGGCAAGATGTATATCAGTATTGTTGAACCAAAAGCATGAGAGGCCTCTTGCAAATGGCTCTTGACATAAGTTTCTTCTTCATATAAAGAGCCTAAAGGGCCTCACAAATGTTGACGAGCCACATTACCATCTACCAGAGCATATAATGCTGTAAGCTATTACATTATAGTAAGTTAGTAACAGCCTAACAGGAATAATAGTGATGATGAAATATTGAAATGTATATCAGTCAGGTCCTCGGCTAGTTAAGCCTCTCATTAAAATTAAAACAATACTCTGAATCTGCATGTGCCTAGCTCTTATACGTTTATTTATTCATTTATGCTATGCTACTGTCAGTATTCAATAAGATCAAGCTTATGTATAATGTATCAATTATTATCTACCACTTTTTTGTTTCCAAGGATGCAGTGCAATTCTGCCATGAAGAGTAGCAATGTCATGGACATCTCCAAGCATACGATACCGAAAGAAAACAAAATCAAGGGCCTGGAGAAGGTGAAGACCAATATGAATATAAAGGCTAAAACAGATTTAAGGAATAACCACTAACAAGCATTTGTAAGGCACCATCTTTTTCAATACGTGGCCCAGGAATGCATCTGATTACAGACTCAAAAAGGGGTCCAAGATCATCGGCTAATTTGTCAGGAGAGAGTCCAGCCTTCCCTTTGATGCCACTTGCATATACTACTTGAAAATCACACTGAATAAAAACAGAAGGAAAATAACATCAGATAAATCTCAAGAAAATACAGGATAAAACTGAACAGTGGTTAAATGCAGACTTTATGTAGAAAGATTGGTACTTAAATCCAGTTCATCCACCTTTAGTCATGACTCATGAATGTGATCACGATTACTGAGAAAAATTTGCAACCTTTAAGGCAAGGAGCAACATTATCAAAGATTCACTAATCACTATAGTAAGACCAATTTACAAAAACGACATACACCTTCTCCCTGCAATAATAGAGAGGCTGATTCCATTTGACCCTTAGTCCAATCTGATTGCGTTCTACTCACTTGTGAATAACAATGGTAGACTTAACTAGGTGGGTATTAGCAGCAATTAGCAGAATAGATGTGGTGGCAGCAGCTCTAAGGCTATGTTTAGTTCACCTTATTTTTGCTTATTTCAGATCAGACCAGATCATCTCAGATTAGAAAAAATAAGTTCAGATTAGATCAGATCAGATAAGTTTAGATTATGCTTATATTTAAAAACTTATTATTATTGTTATTATTATCATGATTATTATGATTATTAGTATTACTAATGCTATTATTGTTATTGTAATAATAATTATTATTATTGTTATTATTATTATTATTATTATTGTTATTATTATTATTATTATTATTATTATTATTATTATTATTATTATTATTACTTTATACAATTACTATTACTATTAATATTACTATTTACTAGTACATTTGTTCAAAAAGATTATTATTATTGTTGTTGTTGTACTTATTAATTATTAATATTGGTAATTATTATTAATGTCGTTGCTATTATTATAAATGTCATTGATATCACTATTTGAATCTATTTGTGTTCAAGAAGAAGAATGTTCTTTTGGCATTTATACGTGTTCTTTTTTATATTTATTCTAATTAATAATTTTGATATGTGATGTTCTTTTTGATATTGTACATGTAACGAACATGACAATAGTATATAATGTTTATTTTTAAAACAATTTTGGTAGAATAATATAAATTATATATTACTAGTTTATATAAAACATGAGTAGTATGGGATAACCTAATGGTGTTGTCATTACGTTCAAAAATTTTCCTACAAAAGATTTCAACTTATCTTTAAAAACAAAGTTTATACAGAACAAGACAACGATATAAGAAGAATATTTAACCATTTTGTTCAAGATCATATGATTATATATATTTATAGGTTTATTTATAATAAAAAAAGAACAATTTATTGATATAACAAAGAACATGTTAATTAATTCCAAACATGTCATCAATATAAAAATAACATCTATATTTTATTTTTAAAATGTGTTCTTTAAATAGATCTTGTATGCTCTTTCAGTATATGTTCTTTTTTAATATCATTATATGTTCTTGTCATTACTACCTAAATTCTTATTATTAACGGACCTTGAACATGAACAATATGTTTTCTTTACCAGGAACAATAAGTTTTTTTTTTTTTTTACCTAAAATGTGTGTTATTTTATTTTTAATTTTTTTTGAGCCCCTTTCGGGAACCCTGTGGTAAGATGGATTTTCTCTGGGCTGCCCTCGCACAGAGTCACTCACCTAAAGACCCAACAAGCCCCAACCCCCCTCCCCCACCCACAACAATATTGAAATATATGCTTCTACCAAGATTTGAACCTTGGTCTCCCATGTGGGAGGTAAGAAGCCATACCATTGGACCCAAGAGTCCTTAATCTTTTATTTTTAATTGTATGTTTATATACTAATGTGCTCTTTTTCAAAAAAAAAAAATAATTATGCTATAATAATAATAATAATAATAATAATAATAATAATAATAATTATTATTATTATTATTATTATAGTTGTTGTTGCTATTATTATTATAATATTATTTATATTATTATTATAAAATTATTATTACTTCCTCCTTTTTTTTTACATGTTACACTTTCCTAAAACGGAATGGTGCAAAATACATGTTACACTTTATTTTGTTTCCCAAATTGGTAAGTTTTCCCCTGTAAAATGACCAACTTACCCTTACTTACTACAATTAAGAAAAATAAATCCCACTTAATCTATCTTATTAAAACAAAACCTAATCTAATCAGATGTTAACTATTCCCACCAAATTATAAACCCCCAACTACTTTTCATCCACCACCACATCAGTAAATGAAACCCCCCAACTACATTTCATTCAATCAACCCCCCACTAATGTTCTTCAACTTCCCAGAACCCTAAATCTACGAAATTCATCCCCCCTCCCTTCAACGCTTCATCTTCTCTCTCCCCACCTTCATTTTCTCTCTACTGACCTCCAATTTCTCTCTCTTGACTTCCATTTTCTCTCTCTTAATTTCTTGTGATTATCCTAAAATCGCCTCTACAATTTTCGATTTCTGCAATCATCGTAAGAATTCGTCACTCCCTGCCTTCGAAAGCATCGTAAAGATATCAAAAAAACCCTAGATCTGGTTTGAGTATTCCCGAAAAAACCCTAATTTCGCCTGAGAATGTATGTCCCAAATCTTCAACCCCTCGTTGATGCTTTGTTTCAAACCAACGATGTTGATGAGTCTGATTGCATTAGAGAGTTGATGAAGGCATTTGAAGCGAATTCCCCTTGGCCCAGAAGGCTTTATGACAGTGGAGACGCGAAAAATTTGCTTCGCCCTTATGCCTTGAAGGCTTTGGTGTTGTTGTTGCTGATTTTTACCAAAAAACTGGTATTCGAAGGGAGTTCCTTCCCTGCCCTTCCATTCCACAACCTCGGAGTCCCCCCAAACAGTTGATCTTGGGCCATCAACCAATTGCAAAGAGGTTGTGCCCTAGATCTAATAAGGTTGAGGTTGTGATTGATGTGGAGGAAGGTGGGGAAGTGGGTGATGGTAAAAAAAGCTAAGGGTATTTTGAGGTCTACCCATGAGATAGTATGCGCACTTAGGGCTCCTGAATTTTATTGTTTCACGAAGAAATGTAAGGTTACAGAGGTGCAAGGGATGAGAAAGAAGTCAGGGGGCCTAAGACAGAGGTTAGGGTGGGTCAGAATGATGTGCAGGGGAAGGGGAAACAGGTTAATGGGAGTTGTGATTGTTTGGGATGCACTGCTACTGCCTTCAACGTCTATGATGTTGAGGGGAACACATATGCTATGTATGTTGAGAGTGATGGGGGTTTCAAAGTGTTTGATGTGGTTGAAGACATTGTGGGTTCATCTGAGGCTGAAGAGGATGAGCTTGATGTCCCAATGAGCCCCTGTACTAGCTCAGAACTGGACCCAGATTCGCATTGCTTCCTACTAAGGCGTAAAGCCAAAAACTTGAGTCCCTGAGGTTTTATCATCCTAACTCAGTTGAATTTCCTTTTACTTTCAATGTGTATGTTTGTGCCTTTGCATATTAGTCCCCTTGAATGTTGTTGTTGCCTACTCTGTTGGTTTTTATTGCCTATTGGAATTGGTTGCTTATTAGTTTTTGTTGCCTGTTGGTTTTGGTTGCCTATTGGTTTTTGTTGCCTATTGGAATTGGTTTCCTATTGGTTTTGGTTGCATGTTGGTTTTGATTGCTTGTTGGAATTGGTTGCCTATTGGTTATTGTTGCCTATTGGAATTGGTTGCCTATTGGTTTTGGTTGCCTGTTGGTTTTGATTGCTTGTTGGATTTGGTTGCCTATTGGTTATTGTTGCCTACTGGTTTTGGCTGCCTATTGGTTTTGGTTGCCTGTTGGTTTTGGTTGCCTGTTGGTTTTGATTGGTTTATGGATTTGGTTGCCTATTGGTTATTGTTGCCTACTGGTTTTGGTTGCCTATTGGTTTTGGTTGGCTGTTGGTTTTGGTTGCTTGTTGGAATTGGTTGCCTATTGGTTTTGGTTTCCTACTGGTTTTGGTTGCCTATTCTAGTTTTGCATTGGAGGTTGGATCTGGATTGGAGGTTGGATGTTGATTTAGGTTTGGAGGTTGGGTGATGAATTTGAGTGGTTTGTTTGGTGAGATATATGGCTAATGATGTCACTATGGCTTAATCTAACAAAAAATGTGTGGCCTGGTTTGCTGAGTTATTTGAGTCCATCTCAGTCCCTTGTATGTAGGGGTGTAAGTTATTTGGTTAAAAACCGAAAACCAAACCAAACCAAACCGAATTAGTAATTTGGTTTGTGTTTTTTTTGAAATTCGGTTTGGTTTGGATTCAAAAAAAAAATCGGTTTTTCGGTTTGGATCGGTTTTGGTTTTGGAAAATCGAAAAATAGAGAAACAGGAGTACATGACTTAGGACTATGTTGAAAACTTGAAAAAATAAAACTGAAGCCCAAAGCCCAGCCCACTTATCTTTTGAAGTCCTACCTAAAGCTAACCCTAGGAGACACTCAGTTACTCCCCTCTCCTCTACCTGACTCCCCAATCCCCACGCCGTTTCTCTCTCCTAAGTCCAAAATGTTTCTCTTCTCTATCTTCTAATTGCTCCTCGTCTCAGACTCTCAGCGAAGGAAATCAACATCTATTTGACTATTTCTCTCTCTCCTCTCGCCGGTTGAAGAGGTTGAAGAAGGTCGACGGCTCGACGCAGCTCCCTGAGATCTCAGATCAGGTATTTTAATCTCTGTGTATTTTTTTTTGTTTATTCTTTTTAATATTAGTTACAAAAATATTGTCATTGATCTCTGTTATTTTTTTGTGTTTATTTTTTTTAATATTAGTTACAAAAATATGATAATATTGTCATTGATCTCTGTTATTTTTTTTGTGTTTATTTTTGTTAATATTAGTTACGAATATACCAAATTATTGTCACTTAACATACGATTTTATCTCTGTTATTTTTTTGTGTTTATTTTTTTTAATATTAATTACGAAAATACAAAAATATTGTCACTTAAAATACGAATTTGATCTTTTTTTTTGTGTTTATTTTTTTAATATTAGTTACGAAAATACGAAAATATTGTCCCTTAAAATACGAAAATATTGTCCCTTAAATTAGTTGTGTAAATGTCAGTATATGCTTTGAACTCTTTGAATCTTTCATGTGGTGATTATTGAAAGATGTGTATATGATGATTTTGTTTATACCAAATTAATGTCATTGATAATACGAAATTAGTCTGTTATAAAATTGTTATTTTTGTCTGTGTTCAATTTTTTTTAAATTAGTTACGAAAATAGGAAATTGATACCACTGTTATTTTGTAGAATCATTTAGACATCTAGTAATGTCTTCTGCCGGAAATGTTGAAGCTCCACAACAACCACAACCATCTGCCTCCTCCAAGAAGGGAACTAGGAAGCGTATGAAAGGTCGATCACCAATTTGGGAGCACTTTAAGAAGCAAGAAACATATGAAGGAATTCGGGCACAATGCAAATACTGTGCGCTTAGGTATAATTGTGACCCAATAAAAAATGGAACTAGTACTTTGTGGGCTCATCTCAACAAGTGTCGTAAGTATCCCTATAACACACCAAGAGATTCTAAGCAAAGTTCATTGTCTTTTCAATGTGTAAATAAGAAAACTGGTGTGACTAGTAGTAGTCTTTCTTATCACAAATTTGATGCTGGAAGTTGTAGAAAAGCTTTGTCTTTGATGATTATTATTGATGAATTGCCATTCAAATTTGTTGAGGCTCAAGGTTTTAGAAACTTTTGTGGTGTGTTGGAGCCGAGATTTCATGTGCCTTCTAGAGTGACAATTGCAAAAGATTGTTATGAGATTTTTTTAGGTGAAAAGAGAAAGCTTAAGAGTTTTTTTAAAATGAATAATTCAAGGATTTGTTTGACTACTGATTCATGGACTTCTGTTCAGCAGATTAATTACATGTGTTTGACTGCACATTTCATTGATAATGACTGGAAATTGCAGAAAAGAATTTTGAATTTTTGTCCAATTAGTAGTCATAAAGGTGAGGAAATTGGTAAAGGGGTTGAGAAGTGTTTGCTTGATTGGGGGATTGACAAAATTTTGTGTGTAACGATAGACAATGCAAGTTCTAATGACACAACAATTGCATATCTGAAAAAAAAAGATTAATGGTTGGAAAACTGGGGTTCTTAAATGTCGTTTCCTCCACATGCGTTGTGTTGCTCATATAATTAATTTGGTGGTTGGTGATGGTATGAAATCTGTTAATGAGTCAATACTTCGTGTTAGGCATGCTGTTAGATTCATTAAGCAATCTCCTGCAAGATTGCAAAGGTTTAAGAAATGTGTTGAGGATGAGAAAATAAGTAGCAAAAAGCTGTTGTGTCTTGATGTGCCCACTAGGTGGAACTCTACATTTTTGATGTTATGTGCTACCATTGTTCTTGAAGATGCTTTTGAAAGATATTCTAAGGAGGACCCTCATTATGTAGCTGAGTTGAGTGATAGAGAAGGGAAAGGAAGCCCTGGACATGATGATTGGGAGAATGTTAGGAGGTTTTCTGAATTTTTAGGAGGCTTCTATGAGTTGACTTTGCGTGTTTCTGGATCTTTGTATGTGACTTCCAATTTGTTTTTTTCATGAATTGGTTAATGTTGCTACACTTTTGAAAGAATCTGCTATTTCTGATGATTTAGAAATGTGTTTGATGGCTTCTGAAAAGAAAAAAAAGTATGACAAGTATTGGGGGGATCCTGAAAAAATAAACTTGTTGATTTTTATTGTTGTGGTGCTTGATCCTCGCTATAAATATAACTATGTGGAGTGGATGTTGACTGAAATTTATGAAGAAATAATTGGTGTGTCACTAGCTAAAAAATTGAAGGAGGCTTTGATTTCTTTGTTTGAGGAATATCGTGGTTTGCCATCAAATGAAGTTCCTAGGGAGGAGGTTTCATCCTCTGATAGAGATGAAGGTGTTTCTAGTTCACAAAAAAAGATTGAGCTTTTAAAGAGTAAGTACAAGAAACAAAAATATGAAAAAGAAGGAGAGTCTAAACTTGAGTTGGACAAGTACTTGGATGAAGATACCGAAGAGGATTACGAGGATTTTGATATATTGGGTTGGTGGAAGTTTAATAGTGCTAGGCTTCCTACAATGGGGAAAATGGCTCGTGATGTGTTGGCAGTCCTAATATCTACTGTAGCCTCCGAGAGTGCGTTTAGCACGGTTGGTAGAGTCCTTGATCCTTTTAGGAGCTCCCTTACTCCTAAAGTTGTTGAGAGTTTGATTTGTGCCCAAGATTGGCTACGCTCCTCCCCAATTCCTATGTGTGTGGAAGAAGACTTGGAATACGTAGAACAACTTGAAGAAGGTAATATATTATATTTGCATTTACTTTATTATGTTTATGTTAGTAGATTTTGTTGCTATTAATTATGTTTTTCCTTTTGTATTTTTCCTTTTATTTCAAGATTTGAGTAAGATGGTGCTTGAGGACGTTGGTGAGGATGGCTTCAGCCCCGAGACCGTTAATATTGAAGATGACTAAGCTATGCCTACGAGACGTTTCTTGCTCCTAGCTGCTGCCATTTAAGAGTTTATGTAGTTGATTTAGCATTTATAATGAAGTGTTTGTATTTTAAAAAATTGTTTGGTAGTATCACCATAAACATGTATCAAATGGTGGGAATTTTATGTTGGTGGCATGCTGCCATTTTCAAGTGGTATTTTGTATGATGTAACTTGGTAGTTGGTAAACTTAAGGCTTGGAAGCAGGGTTATTTTTATCAAAAAGTTTGGTTTAAATTCGGTTTGGTTTTATCTTGGTTTGGTTTAATTTCATTTCGGTTTGGTTTAATTTCAATTCGATTTGGTTTGGATTTTGGAATATGAAAAAAATTCGGTTTGGATTTTGAAATATAAAAAAAAATCGGTTTGGTTTGGTTTTGTTTGGTTTTTGGTTTCAAATTTTGGTTTGGTTTGGTTTGGATTGAGTCGCATTTCGGTTTGGATTTGGTTTGGAAATTTCAAAACCGAATTTATTTCGGTTTGGTTTGGTTTTGACCTAAAACCAAACCAAAAACCGAACTTACACCCCTACTTGTATGAGTTACTTGAGTCACTTTTTATGATGTTCACATATAATCCAGATGATGAAGGGACTTATGCTTGTGGCTTGAGGAGCAATAGATGATTTGCTCCTTATTGGTGTAAAACCAATAAGTTGAGGATTTAAATCATCCATTACTTCCTCGATGAGCTATGCAATTATCCCTGATGGATTTAAATAAACACAACTCCATTAAACTTGTTGACATGCAAAAATTGAACATAAAGATAAATTCATTTTCATCATTAATTGTTGTATCACTGCTTATATAAACCAGTACTTGACCATCTACATTACACATCACAAACAAAACATAAATCCTAGGCCCAAAAACATTCTGGTTTGATTAGAAGTGTTGCTGCATCTTCTCCATAAACTACTAAAGCTGTGTATATGTCTTCTTATATACTTGTTATATACCAAAAATTGTCTCTGCTTCTTGTCCTTCATACACAGCAAGAAACTTGTGCAAAAAAGTACCTTAATCTTCTCTCCTTTCTAGGCTTGTGCTGCATCTAGGTAGTCAAAAGCTTCACCAACATTAATGAACCTTTCATTTAGATAAGCAACAACCTCATCTACAAGTGATTGGTCAACTTCCACATTGTCAGGTAGTAATCCCTGTCTCTCTAGCTTTCTTTTTCATGGTGTGGGTTCTTGTAATTTTTCCCTCCTTTGCATTTTAGTATCTCTACCATGACATATTGCAATTGCAACCAAGTGTACTTCAATACTTTTGGATCAAAGAAATCATAACAGTACTGCACTCTTAAAATCAAATCATCTAGATTCTTAGGAAAAGACTGATATTGTAGTGCTTGAATAGCTCTAAAAAATCCCAAGTCTAGCACATTTAAGTCAGGAGACTGAGGTGGTTGATTGATTAGTTGAATATTGAACCCATTCTGAGTTGCTGCTTCCATAAATGCTGGGTCATCTGCATGAATGTGAGGTCTAGCATTGTCTTGCTGTATGTAGATATCTTTTGACACACCCTCTGGCCAATTCTTCATGTTGGCAGGGATGATAGTGTTTATTATCATGTCCCTCATAACTGTTAGGTTCACACTTTCAATTGCCTTTGTCACCAAAGTTCCTGTCTTTCTGTTCTTAGTTGAATACTTGGCTCTCCCATACTCAACAAAAGGATATATGCCAAATTTTCCATAATGTATCAACTTCCCTTCACTGTCCTTAATAGGTCTAGATGTTGCACACATGAACATAGCTTTAATCTTATACCTCTTAGATTGACAACAACTATAAGGGTCATCTTCAGCAGGGAGCAAGTAGAATCTCCTCATGTCTGGACTCAAATAAAATCACTTTTCATCTATGTGAACAACATTTTGCATGTCAATAAATTTTGGTGGTTGTGTCCTTGTTGCTGGTAATATTTGCTGCAACACCCACTTCAATCTTTGAAACTTGTGAGCATCTGTCAGTTTTAGGTGAGTACTGCTTGTGTGACTTCTGAGCTTCCCCTGTTTCAGCAGTCTATACACAGTGGATGAGGGGACTTTAAGATAACCAGAAAATGCCCTAATACTTGTCCTTAGATGTAATGGGACTGACTGAAGCCATTTTTCATCATAAACTCTAAGCTTTCTACCACATCTGCCAATTTTTTTACTTCTAACATCTATGGGCTGCCCACTTTGTCTCTGTTTTTTTGCATCTTTCCATATTCTATCTAATGTCGTCCAACTTATGCCATACTTTCTTGCTAGTTTTCTTTTTAAACCCCATGCAAGTTTACCTTTTGTTTCCAAGGTAAGAAGTTCATCAACCATCGTTCTCCTTTTTTGTAAACTTAACATTGGTTTTTTGCGTGATGAATTTACATTGTTTTCTGTTTGTGTGTGTAGTTGGTGTGGGTGAACTTGTTGTTGATGTGCTTCCTCCTCTGTTTATGTGCCTCTATCATCATCAGCTGTGTTTTGATCATCATCACTTTCATAATACTGTCCCATTTCATGCAGCAGCAAGTCATCCTCCATACCTTCAATTTGCAGCAAATCGTGAAGGCCAAACATGTCTGCATCTCCCTGCTCTGCTGACCCCATTTTGAGTGATTGAAAAAGAAGAAGATGACTGAAGTTTGAAGTTTTTTGTGGGAAACTTCAGTTGTAATTTTTTGAATGATTAATTTTAACATTAATGTGCAGTGTGTGCAGTGAACAACTAGCTTAACTTAATTAACTTGTAATGATACTAAACCATGTTAGTTTATGACATTTTCTCTCTCTTCATTTTGTGAAATAAACCCTCATTTAATGTTGGGGGTTTATATAGAAGAGAGAGTTTCACTGGTTTGAAGAAGGAAAAAAGTTGATTTTAATGAAAATTTGAAAAGTATGAAAATTTTGGAGGGAAATGAAATTGGTGCCAAAAAAATTGCCTTTCTTTGATTTTTTCCCCCACTTGGGCGTGTAAAATAAGGAGGGAAGTTGGGTGTGGTCCCTCATTTTCTCTCTTATTTCTTCCCTTAAACCCCATGTGCAATGGTTCCCACTACTTTAATCCCCTATTGAAATTTTGCCTGGGTTCCCGCAATTTTCAAAAGTGTAACATGTAAAAAAAAAAAGGAGGAAGTTGATAAGAGGTTTTTAGTGTGTCGTTAAGGCACTAAAAACCGCTTCCCAAACAATATTTGTAGTCCTAACAAGCAATTACTAAGAGAATAGTAAGGGCAAGTCAAGGGTCGATCCACAGGGAAATTGGGATTGATTAGAGTCTATCTAGTCTAGACTACCTAATTGAAAGGTATTTGGGGGTTTAAAAGATGTTTGGTAACAATTAAGACTATCTATCAGCTAGAACAAGCAAAAATCACGAGTTTAAATATCAAATAAAGACACTAGAGTTAAGGCTACTAGTATGAATAAGAACGGATGATGATTGTTAATGCGATTGTGAAGCAACAAAGACGATTATGCAAGGTTTAGTTCTCCTCTAAAATACTTGAGTCCTCTCTCGAATGGTCCTCAAGAGTAATCGCTTAATCTATCAACTAAATCCTCTCTCGAATGGTCTTTAGTTAATTGATTAAGAGATTCGATAAGTTTGGAAAACCCCTAATGAAGGATCCCCTTAATTTCCACCCAATATCTTGGTATAGAAATTAAGTTGATTCTTGGGGATGATAAAAGAGTTCAAAATCCGATTTAAGAACATTTGAAATCAAAATACCAAAGTATAAATGTGATCAATATCTATCCTAAGGTCTCAAAACACCAAGATCAATGCATAAACTTCTCCATACATCACAATCACATCAACAACATTTTTAAAACCCTAATTCATACTTTCACCCTAACCCTAGATATGAAACTACTCACTAATCATGGAGTTAAAGCAATTAAACAATGAATCTATGACTAATCTAAGGTTAAACATGATTAAGAAATTATTAAACTAATAGAAATCGCAATTATTAAACTAAGAGAATGAAGATCTTAAATAATATGAGAACATAAACAAACACCAAGAGAATGAAATAAAAACTAAAACTTTGAATTGAATTGAATGAAAAGTACCTTGAATGTATTGGAAATCACAAACTATGATCAACAATTCTCAAATCTCAATCAAACTAAAGTGTTTTCTCTCTAATACAAAACCCTAGAATATTGTGTAGAAACTAGAATAAAGCGTAAGTGCTTTACTCCTCTCGAAAAGAGGGTTTAATGATCGAATGTTTTCTTTCCGGATCGTGAGGTGCGGGCGCACCAAAAGGAGGTGCGGGCGCACCTTGCTCAGGTGCGGGCGCACCAGACTTCAGGTGCGGGCGCACCTGAGTCTTCTGTCTCAGGGTGGAATTCTCTTCGTCAAATGGTGCGGGCGCACCCAATTTAAGGTGCGGGCGCACCCAATTTAAGGTGCGGGCGCACCAATGTAGTCTGTTTTGTGCTCCAGAATTGGTCGATGGTGCGGGCGCACCAGTGGCTTGTGCGGGCGCACCATCGTGTGCGGGGCATACCAAGCGCACCTCAGGCTACCTTTCAGCCTCTAGCTCGATCCCTTATGCCATGTCTCGCATTTCTCGACCCCGAAAAGGGCAATACCTGCAATAGAAACACGAACAAACATGGTGAAAGCATATGTGCTAGAAATTCGATCGAAATAGATCGAAAATCTAGCAAAATGTCACTATGACCAAGTATGATCACGTGAATGAAATAGAAGGGAAAAGTGAGGAGAAAGAAGGAAGAAAAGGAGGAAAAGGGAGCTAAAACAAGCCAAAAGAAGGTAATAAAGTGCGTTAGAAACGCACTTATCAAACTCCCCCAAGCTTAGCGTTTTGCTTGTCCTCAAGTAAACCAAGAATGAGAGTGAAGGAGACCAACCAAACACAAGAGGGAAGATGATTAGGAAGCACAAGAGTGACTCTAAGGTCTCAATCCACCGATCAACCGAGTCTCTTTGAAAGAAAGCTTTCCAAGAATGATTTCTCACTCTTCTCCACTTCCAAGACCCAAGTTTGACTCCTCCCTAGGGATGCTCAACCATAATTGCTCGCCTCTACCATGTTTTGATGACCCTCATCATGACTTGCACAAAATCTCACCCGCCACTACTAAATAGATCAAGACCAATCTAGGAGTCAACAGGGGCTTTGTTAAGGTTGTAACGGGGCTAGGTTAGGGGTGTGGATCATATTCTAGGAATGTGGTGCAAAAAAGGGTAAGTGGAGTACAAACTAGGGGTAAATACTCCCCCAAGCTAGTCCTAACACTATTCTCAATTAAAGAACTCTCACACATATCCTTGAATTTCACTTGTTTCTTTTTCACTTTGTGAACTTTTTCCTTTTTCTCATCAATTTGATCTTTCTTTCTTTTCATTTTCAATAATAAACCAAAGCGGACAATAAGAACTTTCTTTCTTTTATATCTTTTGTCTTTCATTTTCACAAAAATTTTCAACTTTTACCATCATACAAGCACATTAACTCTCTTTCAACCAAGACTTAATATCAAAACCACTTAACTCAACAAAAACTACACATGTACTCCACTTTGGGGAAAGTTTGGCCATGACTCATTATGTGGGTTAAGCAAAAATAGGATAGAAAGGCTCAGATGGGTTGAGAAGCGAATATCATGCGGGTATTCAAGCTTTTGGCTCTGTAGCTCCTATTACTAGCAAAAGAAACGCCCTAAATCATTCTCCTAGAGGCTCGTCTTATGTAATCTTGGGGAGCTAAAATGCAAGTCACAAGTTAGGCGATCAATGGTGAGGGTTGTGAGTGAGTCTTACGAGGTTCTTGGCTCTCCTTCGGGATTCATCGCACAAGGGGCAAGGCAATCCATTCATCCAACTCGCCTAATTTCAAAGAGACTCTACCAAAAGTTATTGGTTTCAAAAGACGCCTAAAGTCACAACGGGGCTTCCAAAATCATCAAGTCTAATATAAGGAAGGTCTTCCAATCAAGTCATGAACTCTTTAGCCACAAATCATGCATGCAACCAAGCTATCCTAATGCATAATTTTTTTTTTTTTTTTTTTTTTTTTTTTTAAGGCAAAAGGATAAGACAAAAAGAAACTACCAAAGCACAGCTGTACATGTGAAGAGAAGTCAGCAGGGGTGGAGGATGTCAATACCACAACAGAAACAATCACCAATACCAACCGAAAACCAATGAGACCCCTAACTTCTAACCGTCTACGACCCCGAAACTCCCTAAGATATAGACATACAAGCAAGTCCCCCAAGCTTAAGCAAAACTCCGCGCGCGGAGTGGCAAAAGGAGGGAGAGGGAGGGGGGTTAGGAAAAGCTCCTAATAGTTCCCACCATCCCCCCATCGGGAGGGGGGTAAGGGGGAAATACCCACGAGGACCCATCATAGTAGGATGGGTAGTGGGGGTAGGGACGGAATGAAGGCTCCTCAAATGGCCCTTCTCGAGGGTCGAAAGAAGGGGGGTAGTGGGGATGGTTAGGGAAGGGAGGCTCATGTCCGGAGTGGACATTGGCGAGGTGAGTGCGCCAAGCCACCCTAGACACATGGTCCGGGTCGGTGCGGATACCGGCAAGAGTAGCCGTAACCGCATGGTGATTGGCCTCTCGAGAGGCTCGCATCTGCGCTAAGGCTGCCATGACAGAACCCATGTCGAAAGATTGAGAGGAAGAAGCTTCGGCCACCTCACTCTCGGGAATGCGGTGGTCGGGCCTCGGACCTCTCGGAACGCGGGTATCGATCTCCATAGGCATGGGCTCGGGGATAGCCCGTGGGATGTCATGGGCGGGGGAACCCGCCAACGGTTTTCGACGTTAGGCTGGGAGGTCCCAAACGAAGTCGGGCCCTATATGACAGTAAGGTCGCCCCCCCACAAGCCGATGCGGTTTTCCTTTTTATAATTGCGCGAAATTTCATCTGCCGCAAGCCGGCACCATCCAATCTGTTGGATCGGCCAACGAGTAGGCATCTTGGCTTCCAAGCGAGCCAAGTCATCGGTCAAGTCAAGGTAAGATGCTAGCCGGGTGACCATGCCACCACAAAGAATCTCCCCGGTCACCGTTGTACCCCCCGAATTCTCTGCAATCGGTTGAGGAGGAGAGCGGCAAAGTTAATGCGGGCTCTATGGTGAGCCCCGTCGGTGGCCAACCGGAGAACCAGCGGCTCGTCCTTCCGCAACCGCCCGACTTCCTCGTTTAGGAAAGATGGTGTAAACCAACATCCTATGGAAGTATCGGAGAGCAAGGTGGATGATCTCCGACGCTTTGGACGAGTTCGTTCGAAACGAAGTCGTACCGTTGGTGATCTTTGCCCACCACTCTTGCTCATTATATCCCTGCCAGATGACGCTCAAAGGGGCATCGCAGGGGGCTCGAGGGTCCATCCCAAACGCCTCACAGAATTCGTCAAAAGACAGTGCTCTTGTTTGATTAAACATGCGAAATTGAATAGTTAGAGCACCTGTCACATTACTGACGTTCAACGTACTCAAAAACTCGAGAGTGAGTTGATCGTAAGTAGGTTCACGAATATCGAGGAAGTCCGATAACCCGACATTAGCTGCCATCTCCCTTATCATCGACTCGATGTTAAGGTAGTTGCAGGTAGTGAGGTCATAGAACTTAGTGGGACGAAACGTGCGCTCAGAAAGTTGTTGAAAAATTTGTTTATGAGCGGCGTTTGGAAACTTTAGAGCATAAAGGGGAGGGGGATGCGAGCTAGACGAAGGTCCTTGTGAAGAGGACCCCGTCTTTGCTCGCTTAGACTGGATGAGCCTTCACCACCACTTCTTCCCATGGTGAAAAAGAATATATGTTTGGCAAAAAGGGAAGGAGAAGTGATGATCTGCTGCAAAGACACAACCACAAAGCGGACTCTCTACACAAAGAAACACGCAAAAGAAAAAAAAACAAAAACACACAAAAAGAAAAATCAAACCACACAAAAGGGAAAACACAAAAAAAAAAAAAGAAAAATAAAAACTAAGCCTAAGATCTACCAGCTAGCCATCCACAATTAGTAGCAACAAAGTTGCTAGCAATCAAGAGTTTCACCACTCAAAGAGACTTTCAAGCCAATTTCGCCAAACCAACCACAATTATGCACATAAAGCAACAACACCTCACAATTTCAGCAATGTAGTTCTCACAAAGTAAGAATATTATGAATTTATCACAAACCACAAAAATTGCATATGTTCACCACATCACCAAACACAAAAATGACAAAAGTTCATGAACAATCAAAAGAAATTAGGAAAAACAAGCATGCAATCGAAAAGAAAACATACTAGAAGTCCAATTTAGTAGATTATTGATGAAAAAGCAAAGATTAGAAGGGAGTTACCAACATGGAGATGAAAATCCCCAATTTTGAAACCCTAGAAATCGAATCCTTGCAAAACCCCCAATTTTTGTGCTTTGAATGTTGTAGAGAAGATGGTGATGAAGATTTTGGGGAGATTTGCCCTTGAAAGTCGCCGGAAAAGGGTGTAAAGTCGCCGGATCTAGAGAGGAGGAAGAGAGAGAAAGAGAGTGAGTGTGAGAGAGAGTTTGAAAATGTGAGGAAAAGAGGAGAGAGAGGCCCGAAAATATTGCCCAGCCGGTTTGGTGCGGGCGCACCTCTCCCTGGTGCGGGCGCACCAACCGAAAATTTTTTCAAAAAATACGATTGCTGCGGGCGCACCAACAGGAGGTGCGGGCGCACCTCTCCTTTCTGTTTTTTTCAAAAAATATTTCGTAGGCTTTGGTGCGGGCGCACCACGTCTAGGTGCGGGCGCACCAAAGTCTACTGTTTTTGTCAAACTCAGTCGACAGAAGTGGTGCGGGCGCACCTTGTGTTGGTGCGGGCGCACGAAAGTCTTCTGTTTTTTTTCTGAAAATCGTGTGCAAAATTTGGTGCGGGCGCACCTTGTCTAGGTGCGGGCGCACCAAAGTTTTTTTTCGAAAATTTTTCTCATTTGCGGGCGCACATTGAACAGGTGCGGGAGCACCTAACCCGTCTGATGTGTACATATTTCGTCTCCAAAACACTCAATTCACTCAACTTCTCATAAAAATTCAGATGTTCCAATGTACCTCTCATGGCTGACTGATAAATCAAAACCGTAACTAACAAAGGAAAAATAAAAGAAATGAAAGAGAGGAAAGAAGAGAAACGGGTTGCCTCCCGTGTAGCGCTTGTTTTAAGTCATTAGCTTGACTAAAAAGGATACATCCATCATGAGAGTTGCTCAGGTGAGCGAAGAATCAAGCAACCAATGGAGCCAACAAAGATGCGAATCATGGTAGAGCTTTAAACGTTGACCGTTCACCCGGAATGGACCGTTCTCACCCATAACCTCATAAGCCCCATAAGGAGTAGTCTTCAACACGGAGAAGGGACCCGACCACTTTGACTTTAACTTTCCGGGGAAAAGCTTTAGTCTTGAGTTGAACAACAAGACTTTGTCTCCAATCCGGAAATCTCGTTGTTGAATCCGGTTGTCGTGCCATTTCTTCGTTTGCTCTTTGTATAGTCTAGAACTCTCATAAGCGTCAAAACGAAATTCCTCCAGTTCTACTAGCCTTTCTTTTCGAGCTTCTCCCGCCAAGTGTAGATCCATGTTGAGCTCCTTAATCGCCCACCAAGCCTTGTGCTCAAGCTCAACCGGCAAATGACATGCCTTGCCATACACAAGGCGATAGGGAGTGGTGCCTATGGGCGTCTTAAAAGCCGTGCGAAGAGCCCAAAGAGCGTCATCAAGTTTCAAAGACCAATCCTTTCGTGTCCTATTGACCACACGCTCAAGAACATTTTTAACCTCTCGATTCGAAACCTCAACTTGGCCTTGTGTTTGGGGGGTGGTAAGGAAGACCTACTTTGTGATTCACCCCGTATTTCTTCAATAAGGCTTCTAATTGCTTTTTGGCGAAGTGTGAACCACCATCACCGATCAATACACGGGGCACCCCAAATCGAGGGAAGATGATCTTCTTCGAAGCTTGGTGACTACCTTATGGTCATTGGTGGGAGAGGCAATGGCTTCCACCCATTTGGTCACGTAGTCGACCGCAACAAGAATATATACATTCCCACGGGAAGGAACGAATGGGCCCATAAAATCGACCCCCCGGACATCAAACGGCTCAACCTCAAGAATGTTCTCGTTGAGGCATCTCGTGTCGCTTTGTGATGCCACCACTCCGTTGACATCTATCACAAGCCACCACAAATGTTCGGGCATCCTTATGCAATGTTGGCGAGAACATACCACATTGGAGCACCTTAGCAACAGTTTTGCTTGCTCCACCATGTCCTCCACATGCCAAAGTATGGCAATGATGCAAAACCGAGGCCATCTCATGATTAGGAACACACCTCCTAAACATGCCATCAGCACACTTCTTAAAAAGGAGCGGGTCATCCCAAGTAGAACCTCGAAACTTCTTTAAAGAACCGCTTCCTTTGTTGGGAAGTAAAACCATGAGGTTCAATCCCACAAGCCGATAATTTGCATAATCGGCGAACCATGGAACCTCATTGTTCATAATGGCGAACAAGGCTTCTTCTCTCAAATCGTCCTCGATAGGAATCTTCTCCAGATTGTCGGGAGGGAGGCGTGAAAGATGGTCGGCTACCACATTCTCCGTCCCCTTCTTCTCTTTCATCTCAAAATCAAACTCCCGAAGAAGCAACACCCACCTAATGAGCCTAGGCTTAGCATCCTTCTTACTCATCAAATACCGGACCGCGAGAATGATCCGTATACACCACTTGCCTTATTACATGTCAAGTAGGAACGGAACTTGTCAAAAGCAAATACCACGGCCAACATTTCCTTTTCCGTAGTTGCATAGTTTTGTTGAGCATCATCCGAGTCCTACTTGCATAGGCTATCACATGTAGCCTCCCTTCCTTGCGTTGCCCAAGAACAACTCCCACTGAAAAGTCACTAGCATCGCACATTAGTTCAAAAGGCAAGCTCCAATCCGGAGCTTGCACAATGGGGGCAGAAGTAAGGGCTTTCTTAAGAGTTTCAAAAGCCTTAGTACAAGACTCATCAAACGCAAAATCAACATCTTTCGAAGTAGATTCGTCAATGGTTTGGCTATTTGAGAGAAATCCTTGATGAAAAGTCGGTAAAAACCAGCATGTCCAAGGAAAGCACGAACTCCCGTCACCGAGTTCGGTGGCGGAAGCTTCTCAATAACCGAAACCTTTGCCGGATCTACTTCAATACCCTTTTTCGACACTTTATGCCCAAGTACAATGCCTTCCTCGACCATAAAGTGACACTTTTCCCAATTCGAGTACAAGGTTCGTCTCTTGACACCTTTTTAACACAAACTCAAGATTAACCGGACATGTGTCAAAAGACGAACCACACACACTAAAGTCGTCCATGAAGACTTCAATGGAATCTTCTAGCATATCAGAGAAGATTGCTGTCATACACCTCTGAAAAGTGGATGGGGCATTACACAAACCAAAGGGCATCCTTCGATATGCAAATGTCCCATACGGACAAGTAAAGGTGGTTTTCTCTTGGTCATCCTGGATGAATGGGGATTTGAAAGAATCCGGAATAACCATCAAGAAAACAGAAGTGTGAATGACGAGCAAGCCTCTCCAACATTTGGTCAATGAAGGGAAGGGGGAAATGATCTTTCCGGGTGGATTTGTTCAGTTTCCTGTAATCAATACAGACTCTCCACCCAGTGACAGTCCTAGTTGAGATTGTTTCTCCTTTCTCATTCTCAACTATAGTCATGCCTCCTTTTTTTGGAACCACGTGAATCGGGCTCACCCACTTGCTATCTGAGATAGCATAAATGATTCCCGCGTCACGTAGTTTCAAGATCTCCTTTTTAACAACCTCTTTGAGGTTGGGATTGAGCCTTCTCTGATGCTCGATGGAGGAGGCATTACTATCGATGAGATGGATACGATGCATAGCAAGAGAAGGGCTTATCCCCTTAAGGTCATCAATCGAATACCCAATGACATCCTTATATTTTTGCAAAATTCCAATCAGTTTTGATATAGAAATGTCATCAAGACTCGAATTGACAATAACAGGATAAGTACATGCATCATCAAGAAAAACATATCTAAGAGAGGAGGGAAGGGGTTTGAACTCTACCTTGGGAGGAGGCTTAGAACACTCCTCTTTTTCAGTGGATGATGCAGCTAGAACCTCAAACGCCTCATATTGCATGTCCTCTTCCATGTCCAAGTTAAGGGTGTCGGAAAGTGCAGCATACAAATCGCTCCCAGAATCATCCACACTCATGGTGTCCTCCACCTCATCTTCCACTAGGCTTACCCGGCAAATTTTCTCCATCATAGGCCTCTTCAGTGTCTTAGAGAACTCGAACACCACCCGCTCATTAGCTACCTCAACCGTGATTGTGTCGTTTTTGCGGTTTATCACGGCACCCAAAGTCTTCGAGCTTCTCTTCCCGAGAATAAGAGGAGTCTCGGGATCTTCCTCCATATCCATCACCACAAAGTCGCATGGTACAAACACATGCCCGACTTGAATCGGTATATCCTCCAACTCACCACAAGGGACTCTCACGGTGCGGTCCGCCAATTGAATCGTTTTGCGCGTAGGATGAAGAAGAAATTTCAGGTGCTTTGCAATAGAAAGAGGCATCAAATTGACACTAGCCCCCCGGATCGGCCGGTGCACCCTTAGGTTCTAAGTCACCTATCTTCACCGGCAAGGTGAAACTCCCGGGATCTCTTTGCTTCTTGGGCATAGTTCGTTGCACAAGAGCACTCACTTGGTAAGGTAGGGAGATAAGCTCATCTTCAAGTTTGCGCTTATTGGAGAGGATCTCTTTCAAGAATTTAGCATAAGCCGGCATTTGAGACATAGCCTCAAGGAATGGAATGTTGATTTGCGGGCTCTTCATCACATTCGAAATTTAGTGAACTTGTCACTCAACTTTCTCTCTACCAACCTGTGAGGATAGGGAACCGGAGGCACATAGGATTTGGTTGGTGGAGGTGACGGCAATGTGTTTTTGTCACCAACTTGAACATGTGACTCATCCTTCTCCTCAACGTCCTCTTTCTCGGTTTCCTCGGCTCCATCCTCCTTCTCAACAATCTCGGCTTCTCCATCCTGCTCTAACTCCCCATTCGGCATCTTAGGACCCGCATAACTTGTTCCCGACCTCAAATGAATGGCTTTGGCTTGATGGAGGTTGGGGTTGGGAATGGGTTGGCCTGGAAGTTGATTTGTGGGGGTGGAGGGATTCTTCTCAGCTACTTGGGCAATTTGGGTTTCAAGCATTTTGTTGTGGGCTTGTAGCTCTTGAAACCTTTGCTCATGGTTTTGGAGAATTTGGTTCATGGATTGGAGTTGTTGGAGAATTTGGAGAGAGGTGGGATCGAAAGATGGTGTAGGTTCGGGATTTTGTTTGGGGAAAGGAAGGTTGGAGGGAGGTTTTGGGTTGTTGGTCCTTTGATGTGGAGCTTGGTATGTGTTTGACCCTTGTGAGGAGAAACCACCTTGGTTATAGTTTTGGTTTTGGTTATACCCTTGCGCAAACCCTTGGTTGTGAGCTTGGTTGTACCCTTGTTGAGGTTGATTCCATCCTTGTTGAGGTTGGTTGAATCCTTGGGTGTAGTTTTGTTGAGGTTGTCTCCAACCTCCTTGTTGAGTGTTCCTATACCCTTGATTCCCCGATATCCATCTCCTCTTGCATTGATTGCCGCCACATGCTCCGAATGGGTACCTCCACAATAAGAAGTATCATGGTTAGTACCACCACAAATATCACAAGAAAAAGAGTTTACTTGTGAAGGAGTAGACGATGCAAGATTGATCTTGGAGAGCTTCTTATCGAGTTGGTCCATCTTAGCTTGAATTTGATCCATGGGATCAATTTCAAACTTTCCGCTCTTCTTAGGTTGAGCACCTCTTCGTCTTCCACCCCATGAGTAGTTCTTGATCACCTCCTCGATTGTGGACTCAAGTTGTTCTTGCGGGATCTTAGATAGTTGACCTCCCGCTCCAAAGATCAAGATTGGCCGTGAAATCGGATCAAGACCATCATAGAAGAATCGCATTAGTAGATTCTTGTTGAACTCATGGTGTGGGCATGAACGGATCATCTCCTTGAACCGCTCCCAAGCTTCGGCAAGTGTCTCATCGTTCTCTTGCTCAAATGAGGAGATCTTCCTCCTTATGTCCGGAGCCTTCCACTCCGGGAAGTATTTCTTCAAGAATGCCATCGTGACTTCTTCCCATGTAGTGAGGGAATTAGCGAGGCAAGCTCTTGAGCCATGACTTTGCTTTTCCGGTAAGAGAGGACCGGAACAGGGTGCATCTTGATGTAGTCGGGAGAGACATCATTAGTGGTTATCATGGCACGGATCTCGAGAAACCCGTCGAGATGGTCTAGAGGATCTTCATCCGACCCCCCCACAAAACGCTCTGCTTTCACCATCCGAGTATACTGAGGGTGAATGCTGAAATTTGTAGTGGTGGTAGGGAGTCGAATTCCACCTTGAAGAACATAGGAACCCGGATTTCCGAAATCCCTAAACAGTTGTGGATTTTCTTCACCCATTTCTGATTCAACTTCACTTGATGTACTTGAGATTGGTGAAGAAGGCTCGGAACCCAAAGTCAGATTTCCCAAATTCTTCCGAAGCTTTCGCAACGTACGGTTGATTTCAAGATCTAGAGGCAATGTGGGTGAACCGTGAGTTCTTCTTCTCATGTAACACAACAAAGCTAAGCGAGAGGATTAGCAAATAACAACCACGATTAAAAAGAAAATAAAAGAAGAATCAACTAAGCAAACTAAACTAAAATATACTTCATTCAATAGCACAGCCTCCCCGGCAACGGCGCCATTTTGATAAGAGGTTTTTAGTGTGTCGTTAAGGCACTAAAAACCGCTTCCCAAACAATATTTGTAGTCCTAACAAGCAATTACTAAGAGAATAGTAAGGGCAAGTCAAGGGTCGATCCACAGGGAAATTGGGATTGATTAGAGTCTATCTAGTCTAGACTACCTAATTGAAAGGTATTTGGGGGTTTAAAAGATGTTTGGTAACAATTAAGACTATCTATCAGCTAGAACAAGCAAAAATCACGAGTTTAAATATCAAATAAAGACACTAGAGTTAAGGCTACTAGTATGAATAAGAACGGATGATGATTGTTAATGCGATTGTGAAGCAACAAAGACGATTATGCAAGGTTTAGTTCTCCTCTAAAATACTTGAGTCCTCTCTCGAATGGTCCTCAAGAGTAATCGCTTAATCTATCAACTAAATCCTCTCTCGAATGGTCTTTAGTTAATTGATTAAGAGATTCGATAAGTTTGGAAAACCCCTAATGAAGGATCCCCTTAATTTCCACCCAATATCTTGGTATAGAAATTAAGTTGATTCTTGGGGATGATAAAAGAGTTCAAAATCCGATTTAAGAACATTTGAAATCAAAATACCTAAGTATAAATGTGATCAATATCTATCCTAAGGTCTCAAAACACCAAGATCAATGCATAAACTTCTCCATACATCACAATCACATCAACAACATTTTTAAAACCCTAATTCATACTTTCACCCTAACCCTAGATATGAAACTACTCACTAATCATGGAGTTAAAGCAATTAAACAATGAATCTATGACTAATCTAAGGTTAAACATGATTAAGAAATTATTAAACTAATAGAAATCGCAATTATTAAACTAAGAGAATGAAGATCTTAAATAATATGAGAACATAAACAAACACCAAGAGAATGAAATAAAAACTAAAACTTTGAATTGAATTGAATGAAAAGTACCTTGAATGTATTGGAAATCACAAACTATGATCAACAATTCTCAAATCTCAATCAAACTAAAGTGTTTTCTCTCTAATACAAAACCCTAGAATATTGTGTAGAAACTAGAATAAAGCGTAAGTGCTTTACTCCTCTCGAAAAGAGGGTATAATGATCGAATGTTTTCTTTCCGGATCGTGAGGTGCGGGCGCACCAAAAGGAGGTGCGGGCGCACCTTGCTCAGGTGCGGGCGCACCAGACTTCAGGTGCGGGCGCACCTGAGTCTTCTGTCTCAGGGTGGAATTCTCTTCGTCAAATGGTGCGGGCGCACCCAATTTAAGGTGCGGGCGCACCCAATTTAAGGTGCGGGCGCACCAATGTAGTCTGTTTTGTGCTCCAGAATTGGTCGATGGTGCGGGCGCACCAGTGGCTTGTGCGGGCGCACCATCGTGTGCGGGGCATACCAAGCGCACCTCAGGCTACCTTTCAGCCTCTAGCTCGATCCCTTATGCCATGTCTCGCATTTCTCGACCCCGAAAAGGGCAATACCTGCAATAGAAACACGAACAAACATGGTGAAAGCATATGTGCTAGAAATTCGATCGAAATAGATCGAAAATCTAGCAAAATGTCACTATGACCAAGTATGATCACGTGAATGAAATAGAAGGGAAAAGTGAGGAGAAAGAAGGAAGAAAAGGAGGAAAAGGGAGCTAAAACAAGCCAAAAGAAGGTAATAAAGTGCGTTAGAAACGCACTTATCAGAAGTATTATTATTATTATTAATATTATTATTGAAAGTTGTGCATAGTAATAAAATGATAGTAATAGTAATACTAGTAATGAAATACAAAGTAATAATAATATTAGTAATAATATGTTTTGTAAAAGATAAGTTCAGATCAGATCAGATAAGTTCAGATCAGATCAGATCGGAAAAAATAAGGTCAGATCAGATCAGTTCAGATCAGAAAATTTTAGGTGAACTAAACATAGCCTAAGTCGGACTACTTCAGTGCAGTGGCTGCACAAGGCCACCAGCTTGCAAGGGATGTATTGTTGTTTTGGCTCTTTGAGGAACTGAAATGGCACGGTACTGATTGACTTGTGTTTATCTTAAGTGGTACAGTGCTATTAAATTTAAATTGAACTTGAGGGGATTATGACGAAATTGCAAATTGCTTTTAGAAATTGCAGTGTTGAGATTGCTAAGTGTTAAGGAAAGATATGTATGTATATAGTTTCCTATTGATAGAGTCCTACTTATGGTAGTTCTCTTATTTTGTATCTCATATATAAGGGCTTGTTTAATGAGAAAAGGCAACACAAGATTTCACCCTAATATCTCTCTCTTCATGGTATCGGAGCAGTAGAATTTTTTTCCACCATGGGCGACGCAGACCAGCCGAACCCACAAGCTAAGCCCTCTCCTACCAAAACTGATCCCACCTCGCCATTTTTTCTCGGTACAGGAGACCGACCAGGCGATTATATCACTCCCAACCGTCTTCGTGCCGAAAACTACGATGATTGGGCGGGAGATATACAATTAGCGCTTGAGGCTCGCCGCAAATTCGGCTTCCTCGATGGATCCATCACACACGCAGAGCCTCCATACACCTCTTCGGATTGGATTACGGTGAACGCGATGCTTGTTTCATGGATCATGAATACAATAGACCCCGACGTTAAAGGTACGTTAACTAAATACCGTGAGGCTAAACGTCTATGGGATCGCCTTAAGGCTCGGTTTGCTACTGTTAACGGACCTAGGATCCAACAACTTCGGTATGATATTGCTAATTGTCATCAAACTAAAACTATGACTGTTTCATCTTACTACGGCAAACTAAACTCTTTGTGGGAAGAGTTATCTAAACATGTTCCTTTAATATCTTGTCATTGTTGCACTAAATGTACTGCTGGCTTACTGCATCAAGAACGTAGAGAACATGAGAAATTACATGACTTTTTAATGGGCCTTTACTCGGACTACTATGCGCGTCTCCACACGCAAATTCTTTCAACCGACCCGCTGCCTTCCTTGGATCGAGCTTATCAGTTAGCTATCCAGGACGAGCGAGTTCGGCTCGCCAAATCTGTCCCGGATGATCAACCGAGTTCGGTCCTTGGTTTTGCATTGCGTGCTGGTTCGGGTCAAGGTCGTGGCACTGGTGATCGTCCGGTATGCACTCATTGTCACAAGGTCGGCCATCATGTCTCTAAGTGTTGGTCCTTATTAGTTTGTGCTCACTGTAAGAAGCATGGGCATGAAATTGGCAATTGTTATGAGTTGGTTGGTTACCCCGAAAATTTCGGCTCGGGTCGTGGCCCTGGATCCTCCACCACAAGTGGTCGTGGCTCCTTCACCTCGCGTGGCCGTGGCTCTGCAAAAGCTCACGCCACTCATGCCGTGGGTGCTCCCTCTTCATCTTCAGATTCTAGTGGCCCTACTTCCACTTTATTTACCGCTGATCAATGGAAAGCTCTTGCCGGGCTTCTTGGTAATACTAAGGTTCCTGATGATCGTCTAAATGGTGAGTTTGATTCTTCTTTGTGGATTATTGACACTGGTGCCTCCCATCATATCACTGGTGAGAATTCCTGGTTATTTGATTTAGTGGATATTGTTGCTTGTCCTGTTGGTTTGCCTAATGGTGACTCTGTTCTTGCCACCAAAAAGGGCTCGGTTCGTCTATCTGACTCCATTACTCTCACTGATGTGCTCTTTGTTCCCACTTTTGGCTGTAGTTTACTTTCGGTTTCACAGTTAACTCGTGCTTTGAATTGTATTGTACAATTTAACTCCTCTATGTGTGCTATACAGGACCAAACGAGGGCGCTGATTGGAACGGGGCATAGAAGAGATGGACTTTACTACTTTCACGGAGGAGCTACTCTGCATCAGGTCACCATCCACAGTGCTACTTCGGATTTTGAGCTATGGCATAAAAGGATGGGTCATCCTTCAGAAAAAGTTGTAAAGTTACTTCCCCCTCTTTGTGGTCACAAGGGTAGTTTGAATAAGGCTTGTGAGATTTGTTTTCGTGCTAAACATCCTAGAGACAAGTTTCCATTAAGTGATAATAAAGCCTCTAGAATTTTTGAGAAGATTCATTGTGATTTATGGGGTCCATATAAACATGCTTCTTCTTGTGGGGCTCGATATTTTTTAACTATTGTTGATGATTTTTCCCGCGCAGTGTGGGTTTATTTGTTAATGGATAAAACGGAGATTTTTAGAATGTTCATGGCTTTTGTGGCAATGGTTGAGCGCCAATTTTCTCAAACAATTAAAGTTGTTCAAAGTGATAATGGAACTGAATTTAATTGTTTGCTTGATTATTTTTCTGCCACTGGTATTCTTTTCCAAACTTCATGTGTTGTTACTCCTCAGCAAAATGGGCGTGTTGAGAGAAAACATAAGCATATCCTCAATGTGGGGCGTGCTTTACGTTTTCAAGCCCATTTACCTATCAATTTTTGGGGTGAGAGTGTCCTTGCCGCTGCTCATTTAATTAATCGCACTCCCTCTCCTATGCTAGCCAACAAGTCTCCTTTTGACCTTCTCTTTGGTTTTTCACCTGCTTATGAGGCCATTCGTACCTTTGGTTGTCTTTGTTTTGCTTACAATCATAAAACTAAGGGTGACAAGTTTGCAAGTAGAAGTCGAAAATGCATTTTTTTGGGTTATCCCCATGGGAAGAAAGGGTGGCGTTTGTTAGATCTTGATACCAAGGAATTTTTTGTCTCTCGTGATGTGAAGTTTTTTGAGGATGTGTACCCTTTTTTGACTCCGGAGGATGTCAATATTGTGCCGGCCGATTTAGTTCCTATGGATGACCGTCATATTGATGATGATTTTGCAGAATTTGATTCCGTGGTCTCTCCTACCACTGAAATCCAGCCCCTATCTCCCTTATCTTCTCCTCCTTCCAATTCGGCCCATCTCTCCCCTCCTCAAATTTTAAACCCACCCACTCCTCACACTTCCCCACAAAATTTCGCTTCACCACATAGCCCAGCCCCACAAAATGACTCAGCTCCACAAAATGGCCCAACTCCTCACAGATCTCCTCACAGCAGCCCGCCTTCCTCTCCCCTTTTCAGCGCTGGCCCAAATTCCATTTCGGGCCCAGCTGTCACTCCCCCCTCTTTTTCCAGCGCTGGTCTGCCTTGTTCTTTGGGCCCAGACGCTGCTTCTCCTCTCCTTCCCTCGCTGGACCAGCCCAATTCACACCCACCTTTGCCCAATACTTCTCAACAGTCTCCTCCTTTGGGCCGTGGTTTACGGGAAAAGGTTCCTTCTGTTCGATTGCGAGACTATGTTACTCACTCTGTTACTGCGAAAAGTCCATCTCCTCCTGCACCGTCTTCATCTGCCCCCTCAGGTAGTCCTTATCCTATAGCTCATTATATAAATTGTGCGAATTTTTCTGTGAATTATCAAAAGTTTCTTGTAGCTGTGGTTTCTACTACAGAACCCAAGTCCTTTAAAGAGGCTATGAGAGATGATGGGTGGAAGGAGTCTATGCATACTGAGATTCGGGCTTTGGAGGATAATGGCACGTGGACCTTGGAGGAGTTGCCTCCCGGTAAACGTGCTCTTGGTAGTCAGTGGGTGTATAGGACAAAATATTTGTCTAATGGTGATGTGGAGCGTCTTAAATCTCGTCTTGTTGTATTGGGAAATCATCAGGAAGCTGGTATTGATTACACTGAGACCTTTGCTCCTGTTGCAAAGATGACCACTGTTCGTGCGTTTCTTGCTATTGCTGCTTCTAAACATTGGGAGCTTCATCAGATGGATGTTCATAATGCATTTCTTCATGGAGATCTTGATGAAGAAGTGTATATGAAACTTCCTCCTGGGTTTGAGTGTTCAAATCCTAAACTTGTGTGCCGTTTGTGTAAGTCTCTCTATGGTTTGAAGCAGGCTCCCCGGTGTTGGTTTGCCAAGTTAGTGACTGCTTTGAAAGGGTATGGTTTCTTACAATCCTATTCGGATTATTCTCTCTTTACATACACTCATGGTTCTGTTCAGATTAATGTGTTGGTATATGTTGATGATATCATCATTTCTGGCAATGATTCTCTTGCTCTCACTGCTTTCAAAGCTTATTTGAGTGACTGCTTTAAGATGAAGGATCTTGGTTCTCTAAAATACTTTCTTGGTATTGAGGTTGCTCGTAGTTCTTGTGGTCTATTTCTCTGCCAACGGAAGTATACTCTTGATATTATCTCTGAGGCAGGTTTGTTAGGAGCAAAGCCGAGTGCTTCTCCCATTGAGCAGAATCATCGCCTTGCTCACGCCACTGGCTCTGTTTTGGCCGATGCTGCTTCTTATCGTCGCCTTGTTGGGCGACTCATCTACTTGGCCGTCACGCGACCGGATTTAGCTTATTCTGTGCATGTCTTGTCCCAATTCATGCAGGAGCCTCGTGTTGAGCATTGGGAGGCCGCTTTGCGTGTTGTTCGGTATTTGAAAGGTACTCCCGGCCAGGGTATCTTGTTGACAGCAGATAGTGACTTATCTTTACAGGGTTGGTGTGACTCTGATTGGGCGGCTTGTCCTCTTACTCGCCGTTCCTTGTCCGGTTGGATTGTGTTTTTGGGTCATTCTCCTATCTCCTGGAAGACCAAGAAACAACATACTGTTTCTCGTTCTTCTGCAGAAGCTGAGTATCGTTCTATGGCTTCTATTACTTGTGAGTTAAAATGGTTAAAGGGTCTTCTCTTGAGTTTGGGTGTCAATCATCCAAAGGCTATTCCATTGTTCTGCGATAGCCAATCGGCTCTTCATATAGCCAAGAACCCTGTTTTTCATGAGCGTACGAAGCATATTGAGGTCGATTGCCATTTTGTGCGTGATGCTATAACTGATGGTCTTATCTCTTCTTCCTATGTGCCTACGAAGGCTCAGTTAGCGGATATTTTTACTAAGGCACTTGGCAAGTCACAATTTGATTTTCTATTGTCCAAGTTGGGCATTTTCAGTTCTTCCCATGCTCCAACTTGAGGGGGGGTGTTAAGGAAAGATATGTATGTATATAGTTTCCTATTGATAGAGTCCTACTTATGGTAGTTCTCTTATTTTGTATCTCATATATAAGGGCTTGTTTAATGAGAAAAGGCAACACAAGATTTCACCCTAATATCTCTCTCTTCACTAAGGCATGTTGGCGAGAGGATGAGGAGCATGCAGAGTATAAAACGAGGTAGCAATATTGTCCACACAACACTGGAACAGAGAGAAATCGCGCGCTAGAAGTTGCAAATATTGTATACAAGACTATCAAGAAACTTAAAAGGCCCCTGTTTTTTTTTTTTTGGGTTTTTGTTTTCTTCTTATTGTTAAAATAAGCCTGCTGGGGCCCACTACCCACAGGGAATGAAATGAAGATCGAGGACGGTAGAGACCACCTTTTTTCATAATTAAGGCTCTTCGCTCATGTAAAAAGATGAATATCGAAGAAATTATGTTCCTTTTACTAAATAACCACTAATATGAGCAGATAGGTCTCTCAGTAGTCAGCAGTTGTTCATTGCCCTTATATGTAGCTGTATTGGATCCAGTTATATTAGCTTTGGATTTCAGGGGGGGATCCAGCGTGGGTTCAGTGGGTTCAACTGAACCCACGCGGATCCGGGTGAAAAACTGGATGTTATGTGCCAAAACAATATACTGGAATATAAGTTATATACAAAACGCGTAAGATAGATGTAGATGCTACACGCTGGTCTGCTGGTTGGGATGCTCTAATTTATCACCTGTATTCCGTGTTCGATTCCCGCTCTTCTCCGTTGTTACTTTTGTTTTTCAAACTTCCTTTACTAAAATACTTTTACCATTTTCCCTCTTCTTTCTTTGTTAATCTCTGCTCTCAAACTCTAAAGCCCTAATATCTAGAGCCAATAGTGGCGAACTTTCGTCATTAAGCAAATACCTTAGCCAATAAACCTCAAGCAGTTGTAGTTTGTTTCGCAATATTTGGTTTCTTGTTTTATTAGAGCATGTTCATCCCTATCTTGTCTTAAGACTTACTTAAATGCTATATCAATTTTTCACTAATTGTTATATTTTTATTGTTTAAGACTTCCTAAGACCAAACTCAATTTATCAATTCACCCCTCAAACTCAACTAAGATTTCTAAACACATGCACATATATGCAATAATGATATCATTCACTTTTAGGGTGACATCGTGTATGTGAGTAGTATGTGACGCCGTTGAGTTTTGAAAGACAAGGAGGGTGATCTTACAGCTTGTTTGGTATAATAAATCTTGTTCAAACTTACAAAATATCAAAATTTTGTGTGTACTTTTGTGATTTTTGATGGAACTCAACTCACTACTATTAGTTGTATTTTAAAATTTTGACCTATGTATTGGATTTCGGAATAATATTTTATCCATAAATTATTTCGAACCCACGTGTTGCAAATCCTGGATCCGCCACTGTTGGATTTTCACTATCTGAGTAAGATATGGAAATTCACTTGAAAACATTCGAATCTAAGACTATGTTTGGTTCAACATTTTTGTGCTCTATAAGAAACGGAATTAAATATTTATTCCCTTTGTTCTTGTTTGGTTCAACCTCTCCTCAATCCATTAACATTAATTAGTGGTAATTTGTTAAATTTCCTATCTCCTCAAGTAACAAAATCTATGTGTTGGTGGTAAGAATTTCCTTTCCCTTTCCATTTCCAAAGCTTGAACCAAACATCCAATAAAGGTAATAAGTTCTTTTACCATGTGAATCTGCAGGGTCCCAAATGAATTGGCTTATTCGAAAAAAGCCGTGTTCTTTGGAAGATCTATCTCGTGTCTGGTACTACAGGAACTCCTCTAAATGGATTCCATTCCATGACTTGAATTAAACATGCGCTAACATCGAAAAAGCCAAGTCCCATACTTGATTCCACCAAGCAAAAGTTGAGGATAGATAAGCTTTTACTTAGAGATGTTGAACCATACCATTGGCCGCAAACGGGAATCGCTTGGGAGGTTACTCCTCCATCTAATTGCCTAATTTGACTACAATGATGTCAGTGGAGGTTGGTTGCTGATGTTTGCCATAAAATTTTAGGAGTCATCTATATCCTAAATTTTTTCTTGTTACTAATTCACTACTTTCCATTTTGATGTTTAGTGATCACTAGTGGAAGAAAGTCCATCGAATACGGTCAGAACGGGACTTATAAATTCTGTTTTGGTTCGGATCTGGTGGACTCTCAACAACTATTATAAGATAAACTGATCCGGTCCAAAACCGGATCAGTTATTTCCCTCCGAAAGTCTAATACAATTGTAGCACGAGCAATATAGTATAGTATTGGAGCCAATGATCCCTATGGTCTTGCTGCCTTATAAGTTATAACTACCTACCGGAAGCATAGGTGAGCTACAACCACTTGTGAACCCATCTTCGAGAACGCTTGACAGTGGCGTAGAAAATTGTATTTCGACCTTTGCGTACGAATTTTACTTTCCATTCTACTTTTTACAACGATGGATTATATTTTAGATGTTAAAACTTAAAACATTACATGTTGAAGTTTCCAATGCCCCTAGCTTGTTATTGTAAAGGTCAGTTATACTCTTCTACAAACTAAACATTTTCTCTCCGTCCTTCTTCCCCTATAGTGATGGTTATGATTGCAGTCATATGAGGCAACCTTGTGTATATTTGAAGCTTCAATGAATTGTGTGCATTTAGCATGGTGCTCGAGAAAGTTGATATTTTATTTTATGCGGGAATTATTGGGTAAATATTCCAAGTCCTACATAGGAGAGTTAAGGAGTAGTTACCTAATTTATAAGAGTTCATCAACTACATTAGTATGAGGCTTTTTGGGAATAGCCAAAAAACGAATCCTTGTGGGTTAAGCCTACAAAAATCCATTAAGGCTACAATATGTTGTAAGTTGAATCCTTAAATTCTTCGTGAAATTTGTGATGTATGTTTTTATCATCTTGTTGTTTGACAAACATGAGGTGGAGGCTACGTTTATATATATATATATATATATATATATATATATATATATATATATATATATATAAGTGAGTTCATTTGATGGGACTCATTTGAGGGGGATGAGTCCCATGAGGTTTGATTCCTAGACCTCAGGGATATGAGGTGGGAAACGGTGTCACTACTCCACCACTTCAACCTCAGTTTGGACACTTATATATTTTTTTTTAGGCCCCACTGGAAACCCGTTGGTAAGAAGAAGGACCCTACTGGACCAGCGCCTGAAGACCTTTATATGAACTCTAAGTTACGTATTTCCATCAAACTGTTCATTGGGAGGAACCTTCACCTTGCCAAGTCTTAGGGACTTCATTAGTTCCTTGCTGAATTCGGTGTGGGTTATACTCCCCCAAAATTCTTGATTGTCCTTGTTGAGAATGTGGTAGTTGTTGTCCTACTTGTCAGACGTCTTTATGGTAGATTATCGTAAGTCTGGCTTTGAGAGTTTTTGATTTGGAAGTGCTGATGTCTTAAGCATCTAAAGCACACCATTTCTCAACCTTCGTTCTAGGATCACCTCCCTATAATCTCCTTGTATATATAGAGACATCATAGTTTTGTCTGTGCTTGTATTGTCGAGACTCGAGAGGTAGAGGAGAGTCGTGCATTAATCCTGCGATATGATCGACGACGGAGATATTATTTAGAAACCATGATTTTTCTTATTTGACGATCCTCATAGATGAAGCTAAACATTGTTTTCGTCTAAGAAATAAATGAAGAATTCACATGAGGCCATGAGGGTATTAGAGATTTATTGATTAGTGTCCGGTGGTTTTTTCGTGTCTAGCAAAACAGAGAGAATGCACAGGAGTGTTTTCGAGAATTCTGATGTAATGCTTAATATAGCAAATCGAATGTTTATAGGGAGAAAGTAATGAAAGAAGCTCTCGATTGTTAGAATTAGATACATGTATTCATGATCTGAGTGACTGAGTTGCTAGCAAGACTTATGGTTATACATGATTCTAAGGGTATTTTTGTCTATTAGCAAAGGAATTGATTTGGTCATGAAAGGGGCTCCAACGTAACTAATAAGAATGAAGTTGAATTCTCCCTCCATTTTAAATTATAAGAGACGCACAACAATTGAGGTTGAATTTCAACTGTTAATTATTCTCAATCCATATTGATAAAAATTAGAAAAAAATAATGTAATTATAGTATTTTTTTAATTCAAATCAATCAATCAATATATATATATATAAAGGAGGAACTTTTCGGGAGCATAGGAAGCTCCTCAAGATTTCGAGGCCATAGAGCGCGCCACGTAGGATTGCCACCAAATCATGAAAATATTTAAAGAATAGAATTTTACATAGATTTAAATGCATATACGGAGCTTTTGATAAGCGAAAATTAGAGTTTGGTTTTGAATTAACAACCTAAATTATTATATTATCTAAATTGTGTATAATAATTTTTGTACCATTGGATAGTGCTCTAGATATGCTTTGAAATAAGATCAATTTACAATATAGTTCTACAACTTATGAAATATAATAAAATAAACAACAATGTAAAATTAATAGTCTGATTTTAAATAAAAAATCTAAACTATTATACAATGTAAATTGATTATAACTTTTGCTACATAATTCGCAATAGTATATTTTTTTACCGTCGGAGAGTGCTCGAGATATGCTTTGAAATAAGATCTATATACAATATTGTTTTACAACTTATGAAAATGTATTTATTTAGATGAACAATAACATATTATTTATTCTTTATTTTAAATATATAAAAATAGCGTATTATACCTGACAATACTAATTATGTCTTTAAGAATCATACTTTTAAAAATTGAGTTATATAAAGATAAAAAATTCATATCCATAGTTTTGAACCTATAGCATTACATGATGGCATTACATGAAAAATCAAATGAAAGTTTGTCATCGAGATTGCAGAGGTATTATGCAATTAAGTATTATTTTATTCCTAGAATATTTATTGCATACATAATTATTTATGTTTTTTTCCATATATCTATATGTAAGATCTTATTTTTTTCTCCATGAACTTAATTCTACTAAAACTATTTGGAAATCAAGATTCGCGTTTCTAGACTGTTTAAGGTCACGGATCATAAAAAAGGAGGAAGTTTGATAAGTCTTGATATGGTCATGATTGATGAAGAGGAATTTTTTTTCTCTCTTAAATAGTATTTTCAATTATTAATAGAGGTTAGTTTTACATTTAATTAATTTTATTCATGAAACTATCATTATGATCTTCTTGTTTGCTTTTTCATCTTCCATTCTATATGCGTTAGTGTTTATGTGCTATATTCAAAGCTGAAGTTGTGGCTGACACTCATGTTTTTTTCTATTCTTTCTATTCTGCATCTATCAAATTATTACCCTTGCTCTACTTTCTTAAATTATCATTCGGGTATTATTCATGTTAAAACTGTGTTAATTATTGTTAGTCATACCTATTATTAGAATACCATTTAATAATAGAGTTAGTTACAATATTTAATTGGATATTAAAAATTATAAAATTTATATATCGTAATAATAAATCTAGAAATTATAGTATAATGACAAATACTTCCCTGTTCTTTTTCTACTACAACAATTGGTGTGAGCATGGTTTTTAAGGAAATAAAAAATGGGCGATTTAGCATAGAGGTACCCCTTTAGTTAACTAGAGTAGGGGATAAATAATCCTTAATAAAGTAAACGCAACTTTATGAGGCAATTTAGATAATTAATGAGGGTTTTATTAACATAAAATAAAGGCAATATTGTCAACAATAGTTGCCTTTGTTTTACCAAAAGTAAAATGGTTCCAAAAGATGAAACTACCCAAAGCGGTAATTTTTGTAATAGAAAAGGAATGGAGAAAGTTATAAATACAATAGTGTTGAAAAATCTCATTTCACAGCAACACAAAATTGACAATAATATTACAAAAAAAATTACAAAAAGATAAAATAAGCAACATAGATAAATATCTTGGGATCTCTTTTTCAAAATCAATCAATCAATATATATATATATATATATATAAAGGAGGAACTTTTCGGGAGCATAGGGAGCTCCTCCAGATTTCGAGCTCATAAAGTGCGCCACGTAGGATTGCCACGTCATCAATTTATATTTTTATTTTTTACAAACATAGAGTTCTAGATGATTTAAATACATATAAGGCGATTTGGATAAGCAGAAATTAGAGTTTGGATTTGAATCAACAACCTAAATTATTATATCATGAAAATTGTGTATAACTTTTGCTACGTAATTCGGAATATTATAATTTTTGTACCATTAGAGAGTGCTCGAAATATGCTTCGAAATAAGATCCATTTATAATATAGTTGTACAACTTATGAAATATAGAGCGCCGTGTATGATTGTCATGTCATCAATTTTTAACTTTATATTTTTTCTAAAAATAGAGTTCTACATAGATTTAAATAGAGTCTTGGATAAGCAGAATTTAGAGTTTCGTTTTGAATGAACAACCTAAATTATTGTATTATGTAAATTGTGTATAACTTTTGCTGCCTAATTCAGAATATTACAACCTTAATTATTGTATTATGTAAATTGTGTATAACTTTTGCTGCCTAATTCAGAATATTATAATTTTTGTACCATTAGATAGTGCTCGAAATATGCTTTGAAATAAGATCCATTTACAATATAGTTCTAAAATTTATGAAATAGAGAGCACCACTTAAGATTACCATGTCTTTATTTTTATTTTAAATATTTGAAAAAAAATAGAATTCTACATATATTTAAATACATAAAAGAGTTATGAATAGGGGGAAATTAGAGTTGCGTTTTGAATAAACAACCTAAATTATTATATTATGTAAATTGAATTTAACTTTTGTTACCTAATTCTAAACATTGTAATTTTTTACCATTGGAGAGTGCTTGAAATATGCTTCAAAATATGATCTATTTACAATATAGTGTTACAACTCATGAAAATATATTAAATTAGATGCATTATAGGACATTATTTAGTCTTTTTTTTTTAGATAAATATAATAATGGCTATAAGTATTGAGTATAGTGTATTATATGTGATTATAACATTTGATTATAGGTCCAATTTACAGGATTAAACATATTATCTTTCAAAACCTCAACCTTACTCAACAAAACTAAAACAATATAGTATTGCAACAAAATTTATTAACTAAAATCTATAACGATAAAGTTACATATTAGAGTTTTGGATTATGTAAAAATTAGAGTTTGATTTAAATAAAACATACTTAGAATATTAAAAAGAGCTCCACCTGAGCATGCCATGTCATTCTTATCAATTTTTAAGAAAGTATTCTTTCTGACCTGCATCAATTAAATTATTACCTTCTATTTTCTTAAAGTATCATTCGGGTATTATTCATGTTAAAACTGTATTAGCTATTGTTAGTCATACCTGTTATTGGGATACCATTTAGTTGGTTTGGACACGATTTTTAAGGAAATAAAAAATGGATAGTCTAGCATAGAGTTACCTCTTTAGTTAACTAGAGTAGGGGACAAATAAATCCTTATTAAAGTAAACGCAACTTTATAAGGCAATTCGGGTAATTAATGATGGTTTTATTAACATAAAGTAAAGGTAATATTGTCAACTGTAGTTTCTTTTTTTACCGAAAGTGGAATGGTTCCAAAAGATGAAACTACCTAAAGTGGTAATTGTTGTAATAGAAAAAGAACGGAGGAAGTATGTAAATACAATGATCTTGAAAAATCTCATTTTACAACAACACAAAATCAACAATAATTTTAACAAAAAATTTGCAATAAAATAAAATAAACAACAACCCGTGCAACGCACGGGCTTTAAACCTAGTATATATATATATATATATATATATATATATATAAAAGGAGGAACTTTTCGGAAGCATAGGGAGCTCCTCAAGATTTCGAGGCCATAGAGTGCGCCACGTAGGATTGCCATGTCACTAATTATTATTTTTCTTTTTTACAAAAATAGAGTTTTACAAAAATTTAAATACGTATAAGGAGTTTTGGATAAGCGAAAATTAGAGTTTGATTTTGAATTAACAACCCAAATAATTATATTATGTAAATTGCGTATAACTTTTGCTACGTAATTCGGAATATTATAATTTTTGTACCATTGTATAGTGCTCAAAATATACTTCGAAATAAGATCCATTTACAATATAGTTCGACAACTTATGAAATAGAGAGCGCCACGTAATAAACAACAATGTAAAATTGATAGTATGATTTTAAATAGAAAATCTAAATTATTATACAATGTTAATTGGTTATAACTTTTGCTACATAATTCGCAATAGTATAGTTTTTTTTTATCGTCGGTGAGTGCTTGAGATATGCTTTGAAATAAGACCTATATACAATATTGTTTTACAACTTATGAAAATGTATTTATTTAGATGAAGAATAACATATTATTTATTCTTTATTTTAAATATATAAAAATAGCGTATTATACCTGACAATACTAATTATGTCTTTAAGAATCACACTTTTAAAAATTGAGTTATATAAAGATAAAAAATTCATATCCATAGTTTTGAACCTATAGCATTCCATGATGGCATTACATGAAGAATCAAATGAAAGTTTGTCATCGAGATTGCAGCGGTATTATGCAATTAACTAATTATTTTATTCCTAGAATATTTATTGCACACATAATTATTTATGTTTTTTTCCATATATCTATATGTAAGATCTTATTCTGTTCTCCATGAACTTAATTCTACTAAAACTATTTAGAAATCAAGATTCGCGTTTCTAGACTGTTTAAGGTCACGGATCATAAAAAAGGGGGAAGTTTGATAAGTCTTGATATGGTCATGATTGATGAAGAGGTATTTTTTTCTCTCTTAAATAGTATTTTCAATTATTAATAGAGGTTAGTTTTACATTTAATTAATTTTATTCATGAAAGTTGAAACTATCATTATGATCTTCTTTTTTGCTTTTTCATCTTTCATTCTATATGCGTTAGTGTTTATGTGCTATATTCAAAGTTGAAGTTGTGGCTGACACTCATGTTTTTCTCTATTTATCTGTTCTGCATCTATTAAATTAATTATTACCCTCGCTCTACTTTCTTAAATTATCATTCGGGTATTATTCATGGTAAAACTGTGTTAATTATTGTTAGTCATACTTATTATTAGGATACCATTTAATAATAGAGTTAGTTACAATATTTAATTGGATATTAAAAATTATAAAATTTATATATCGTAATAACAAATCTAGAAAATATAGTATAATGACAAATACTTTCCCTGTTCTTTTTCTACTACAACAATTGGTGTGGGCATGGTTTTTAAGGAAATAAAAAATGGGTGATTTAGCATAGAGGTATGGGGATAAATAATCCTTAATAAAAGTAAACGCAACTTTATGAGGTAATTTAGATAATTAATGAGGGTTTTATTAACATAAAATAAAGGCAATATTGTCAACAATAGTTGCTTTTGTTTTACCAAAAGTGAAATGGTTCCAAAAGATGAAACTACCCAAAGTCGTAATTGTTGTAATAGAAAAGGAATGGAGAAATTTATAAATACAATAGTGTTGAAAAATCTCATTTCACAGCAACACAAAATTGACAAATATTAAAAAAAAAATTACAAAAAGATAAAATAAGCAACAACCCGTGCAACGCACGGGCTTCAAAACTAGTATATATATATAAAGGAGGAACTTTTCGGGAGCATAGAGAGCTTCTCAAGATTTCGAGCTCATATAGCGCGCCACGTAGGATGTAACGTCATCAATTTAAATTTTTTTTTTTTACAAAAATAGAGTTCTACATAGATTTAAATGCATATATAGAATTTAAGATAAGCAAAAATTAGAGTTTGGCTTTGACTCAACAACCTAAATTATCATATTAGGTAAATTGTGTATAACTTTTGCTACGTAATCCGGAATATTATGATTTTTGTACCATTGGGTAGTGCCCGAAATATGGTTCGAAATAAGATCCATTTACAATATAGTTCTACAACTTATGAAATAGAGAGCTCCACGTAAGATTGTCATATGTTATTAGTTTTTATTTTAAATATTTAAAAAAAAATAGAGTTCTGCATGAAGTTAAATACGAGTTTGGCTTTGACTCAACAACCTAAATTATCATATTAGGTAAATTGTGTATAACTTTTGCTACGTAATCCGGAATATTATGATTTTTGTACCATTGGATAGTGCCCGAAATATGCTTCGAAATAAGATCCATTTACAATATAGTTCTACAACTTATGAAATAGAGAGCTCCACGTAAGATTGTCATATGTTATTAATTTTTATTTTAAATATTTTTAAAAAAATAGAGTTATGCATGAAGTTAAATACATAAAAGGAGTTTTGGATAGGGAGAAATTAGTGGTTCGTTTTGAACAAATAACCTAAATTATTATATTATGTAAATTAAATATAACTTTTGCTACCTAATTCGAAACATTATAATTTTTTTTTACTGTTGGTGAGTGTTTGTAATTTGCTTCAAAATAAGATCCATTTACATTATAGTTTTACAACTCATAAAAATATATTTAATTAGATGAATTGTAAGGCATTATTTAGTCTTTCTTTTAGATAAATATAATATAATAGCTATAAGTATAGTAAACTATATATATATGTGATTATAACATTTGATCATAGGTCCGATTTACAGGATCAAACATATTATTTTTCAAAACCTCAGCCTTACTCAACGAACCAAAATGATTTAGTATTGCAACAAAATTTATTAAGGAAACTTTGTTGTTACAACAAAAATTAAAATCTATATAGCGATAAAGTTACATATATATTAGAGTTTGGATGATGAAAAAATTAGAGTTTGATTTTGAAAAACAACCATAGAATATTATATAGATCTCCAATTAAGCATGTCATGTCATTCTTTTTAATTTATAATTTTTTTAAATAAAATAGTGTTCAACATAGATATAAATACATATAAGGTGTTTTGAATAAGTGAAAATTATAGCCTGATTTTAAATAAAGAACTTAAATTATTATACTATGTAAATTGAATACAACTTTTGCTACATAATTCGCAATATTATAATTTTTATAACCATCGGAGAGTGCTCGAAATATGCTTTGAAATAAGTTTCATATACAATATAGTTTTACAACTTATGAAAATATATATGTTTAGATGAACAATAACATATTATTTATTCTTTATTTTAAGTACATATAAAAATAAATATAAAAGCAACATATTATATAAGACAATAGCAATTATGTCTCTCAAAATCATACTTTTAAAAATGAGTTATAAGAAGATAAAAAATATATATCTATAGTCTTAAACATATAACATACCATGATGGATTTATATGAAAAATCAAATAAAAGTTTGTCAACGACATTGCAGAGGTACTCCTATTATATATGCAATTAACTGATTATTTTATTCCTAAAATATTTATTGTATAATCATTTATATTTTCTTTTTAATATATCTATATGTCATATCTTATTCTTTTCTCCATTAACTTAATTGTACTAAAACTAATTGCGAAATCAAGGTTCCTGTTTCTAGATTATTTGAGGTCACGGATCATAAAAAAGGGGGAAGTTTGATAAGTCTTGATATGGTTGCAGATTGATGAAGATGTATTTTTTTTCTCTTAAATTGTATTTTCGATTATTAATAGAGGTATTTAATTAATTTTCTTCATGATACTATCATTTTGGCTTTCCCATCTCTCACTCTATACGCGTTAGTATTTATGTGTTATATTAAAAGTTGAAATTGTGGTTGACACTCATATTTTTCTCTATTCTTTCTGTCCTGCATCTATTAAATTATTACCCTCTACTTTATTAAATTATCATCCGGGTATTATTCATGCTAAAACTGTATTAGCTATTGTTAGTCATACCTATTATTGAGATACCATTTAATAATAGAATTAGCTACAATATTCAATTGAATATTAAAAATCATAACATTTATATATCGCAATAACAAATCTAAAAATTACAATATAATGACAAATACTTTCTTTGTTTTTTTTCCTACTTCAACAATTGGTTTGGGCATGATTTTTTAAATAAAACATCCTTAGAATATTATAAAGAGCTCCAACTAAGCATGCCATGTCATTCTTATCAATTTTTAAGAAAGTATTATTTTTGTCCTGCATCAATTAAATTATTACCCTCTACTTTCTTAAAGTATCATTCGGGTATTATTCATGTTAAAAATGTATTAGCTATTGTTAGTAATACTTGTTATTGGGATACCATTTAATTGGTTTGGACATGGTTTTTAAGGAAATAAAAAATGGGTAGTCTAGCATAGAGGTACCTCTTTAGTTAACTAGAGTAGGGGATAAATAAATCCTTAATAAAGTAAACGCAACTTATTAGACAATTTGGGTAATTAATAATGATTTTATTAACATAAAGTAAAGGTAATATTGTCAACTGTAGTTGCTTTTTTTTACCAACTACCTAAAGCAGTAATTGTTGTAATAAAAAAAGAACGGAGGAAGTATGTAAATACAATGATGTTGAAAAATCTCATTTCACAGCAACACGAAATCAACAATAATATGAATAAAAAATTTGCAAAAAAAAAAATAAACAACAACCCGTGCAACGCACGGGCTTCAAACCTAGTATATATATATAACGGAGAAACTTTTCGAGAGCATAGGGAGCTCCTCAAGATTTCGAGCTCATAGAGCGCGCCACGTAGGATTGTCACGTCATCAATTTATATTTTTATTTTTTTAACAAAAATAGAATTCTAGATGATTTAAATACATATAAGGAGATTTGGATAAGCGAAAATTAGAGTTTGGATTTGAATCAACAACCTAAATTATTATAAAATTAGAGTTTGGATTTGAATCAACAACCTAAATTATTATATCATGAAAATTGTGTATAACTTTTGCTACGTAATTCGGAATATTATAATTTTTGTACCATTAGAGAGTGCTCGAAATATGCTTCGAAATGTGATCCATTTATAATATAGTTGTACAACTTATGAAATATAGAGCGCCATGTAGGATTGTCATGTCATCAATTTTTATTTTTTTTTCTAAAAATAGAGTTCTACATAGATTTAAATACATATAAGGAGTCTTGGAGAAGCAGAAATTAGAGTTTCGTTTTGAATGAACAACCTAAATTATTATATTATGTAAATTGTGTATAACTTTTGCTACCTAATTCAGAATATTATAATTTTTGTACCATTAGATAGTGCTCGAAATATGCTTTGAAATAAGATCCCTTTACAATATAGTTCTACAATTTATGAAATAGAGAGCGCCACTTAAGATTGCCATGTCATTAGTTTTTATTTTACATATTTGAAAAAAAATAGAATTCTACATATATTTAAATACATAAAGAGTTTTGGGTAGGGGGAAATTAGAGTTGCGTTTTGAATAAACAACCTAAATTATTATATTATGCAAATTGAATTTAACTTTTGCTACCTAATTCAAAACATTATAATTGTTTTACCATTGGAGAGTGCTTGAAATATGCTTCAAAATATGATCTATTTACAATATAGTTTTACAACTCATGAAAATATATTAAATTAGATGCATTGTAGGACATTATTTAGTCTTTTTTTTTATAAATATAATAATGGCTATAAGTATTAAGTATAGTGTATTATATAACCTTACTCAACTAAACTAAAACAATATAGTATTGCAACAAAACTTATTAACTAAAATCTATAGCGATAAAGTTACATATTAGAGTTTTAGATTATGTACAAATTAGAGTTTGATTTAAATAAAACAGCCTTAGAATATTATAAAGAGCTTCACCTGTCATTCTTATCAATTTTTAAGAAAGTATTCTTTATGTTCTGCATCAATTAAATTATTACCCTCTATTTTCTTAAAGTATCATTCGGGTATTATTCATGTTATAACTGTATTAGCTATTGTTAGTCATACCTGTTATTGAGATACCATTTAATAATAGACTTAGCTACAATATTCAATTGAATATTAAAAAATATAAAATTTATATATCACAATAACAAATCTAGAAATTACAGTATAATGACAAATACTTTATCCTTTTTTTTCTACTTCAACAATTGGTTTGGACATGGTTTTTAAGGAAATAAAAAATGGGTAGTTTAGCATAGAGGTACCTCACTACCTCTTTAGTTAACTAGAGTAGGGGACAAATAAATCCTTATTAAAGTAACCGCAACTTTATAAGGTAATTCTGGTAATTAATGATGGTTTTATTAACATAAAGTAAAGGTAATATTGTCAACTGTAGTTTCTTTTTTTACCAAAAGTGGAATGGTTCCAAAAGATGAAACTACCTAAAGTGGTAATTATTGTAATAGAAAAAGAACGGAGGAAGTATGTAAATACAATGATCTTGAAAAATCTCATTTTACATCAACACAAAATCAACAATAATTTTAACAAAAAATTTGCAATAAAATAAAATAAACAACAACTCGTGCAACGCACGGGCTTCAAACCTAGTCTAATCATATAATTATACTAGCCTTATATGCACGCTATGAGTGCGAAAATCATTGTTGAAGTTAAATACTTGCATATAATTATATCTTTCCCTTAAAAATTTCCATAATTATATCTAGTAATAATTTGTTTAATATATTACTTACAAAGTTTTGTCAAATAAAAACATGTTCATATGCAACAATGTACCGACAATTGACAAAGATAGTAATTGAACATATAAGCTCTCTATCTGATACAATTTATTTAGGTAATCACCTGATTGATCACGTCTCTATTGTATTTTCCTTTTGTAACATACTATAATATTTGGTATGATATATATCCTGTAATATCTCTATTATATTCTTTTTGTAACATACTATAATACTGTTTGGTACGATATCCTAACACATTTCTTAGCTTCAAAAACTTCCTCACTCTCTCCTTAGCATCTTTATTTTCTCTATCTAAATCATCTCTGTCTCTCACCTCCAACCACAACAATCTCCAAAACAACAACCTCACAACACGATCTCTCATTCCACTCCACGGCCTTAAGATTCCCGAAACGATAGCTAACAAATTAGATACACCAACTTAAAGTGCATATCAAGGTAAAAATAAAGAAAATAATCAATTAGAATTAACAACAAAGAACATGATAGCTAACAAAGCCCAAATCAAGCTAAAAAGATGACATGTTAAGCTCTCAAAACACCATATAGTCCCCTTTATAAGTATAAACTCTATCAATAAAGACATGTCACATTTTAATATTACATGAATAATGGGAGCAAGAAACACACTACTTACAAAGTTGCTAGGTATAATTATGTTGATGATAATCTTCTGAGTGTAGTTGTGGTTGCCATTATTTTAAGAACCATTTCGATTTCGAAAGAATTTGAAGTGCCTCTCCAAATCCAATTCCACCATAGTCATGTAACAGATTTAGCAAAAACATTGCTAACGTCATCATCCCACCAATTCTTTGCATTATTCCACCATACTCCAATATAGGCCAAAACTTAATCATAAAAAAATTAAACTTCTTTTTCTGCCCAAATAAATTTCAGTTACTCCTGCCATTTCCAACCAAAACAGAATATTAGTAAGAGAAAAATACAGATTGACGAAATTTTGTTTCAAAATTTGTAATGGACGAAACCGAACTCCTAAAATTGCTGTGTGTGAAAGTATAATCTACAAAAACTCAGTTTGTTGTTCTTCAAATTTCTGAGAAAAATTCAACAAACAAATTAAGAAAATTGTGGTATTTTTCCCGTCAACTTATTTTCCTTCTTTTTTCTCTCTCTCCTAGCAGACATTTTTCACTTCACTATGTAGTTTGAGGCTTGAGCATTTGAACTCTTGAAGTGAGTGAATGGGGAACAGGGAAAAAAATGAATAGAGATAATATAAGGAATTCAAACATAATTAAGCCCAACGATCCGCAAGCAATGACAACAGGTTCGTCGAATCCATATTCTCAACATCATAACAATAAATTTCACTACAATAGTGAAAAATGACTAAATTAACAGCAAATTAAGGTGCTACTCGTAAAGATTCCTTAGTCACCACAAATCAACACAGCAAAAGAAAACTTATGAAATGTGATAATCTTCACAACAATATTACAAAAAAATAAGGGAGGATTGGTACTTACTTTTTCTATCATCCATCTCGAATGATTCCATCTTTGCCAACTTCAATGATCAGATATGCGAAAATTGGCGAGAATTTCTACATAAAAAAGTAATAAGCATTAAGGGTTTGAATAAAAATAAAGATCAAAAGTGCAGCGAACTACAAATGGCCAAGAATTTGATGATGATACTGAAGAATTATATTTGTAGAAGAATTAAAGTGCAGAAAAACTTACCAGATGAGACATTTTTCACTTCACTCTATGTAGTTTGAGCATTTGAACTCTTAAAGTGAGAGAATAGGGAACAGGGAGAATATGAAGCAAAATTGTCGTGCAGTTGTAGTTTGTGAGGAATCATGAACTGTTCTACAGTTTAGGCCTTAGGGATACATTCCCCCCCTTTTTTGGCTTATTTTGCTTTTTTCAAATTTAGTGAGTGGTTGGTTTTGTAATATTTGTTGATGGTTGGGGGTATTTTGGTAATTAAGGGTAGACACCAAAGGATCAAGAGTTCCCTTATATAATAGAGATGCGTTTTATTATAAGAGAATAATGATACTACTTAACATTATTTTCTTTTTCTTACATCACTGTTTGACAGGATATAACATATAACTACAATGTGCCTAATTCCTGAACTTCTTGTAATAATGATACTACTTAACATTATTTTCTTTTTCTTACATCACTGTTTGACAGGATATAACATATAAGTACAATGTGCCTAATTCCTGAACTTCTTGTAGATTCAGTTACCATATTTGGTTTTCCTTCTTCCGCTTTTGTTAAAATAAAAAATTTGTTTGGGTGACGATGTAATCATGATTTGCATTATAGGCAATTAATTCGTCTCAGGCAAAATGAAAAAGCCTAATTTCTACGAGTTACTTTCATAATCAATTTTGTAATGCCTCTGCATTATTCTTTCATATCGATCTAACATCTGTCGCGATCATCATCATATTGTCTTTCGCTTTGAGCTTTTTCCTAATAGTATCTTTTGCACACAAATAATTAACAATTAAAAAGTTAAATCTACCAAAAATCTTTGAATCAATGTAAGAGGTCCCGATACAATTTATTAATACTCCCACCGTTTCATTTTAATTTACTCACTTCACTTTAGGGGAGAACTAAGGAGGAAGTACAAAAGTATGAGAGGAAAAATAAAAAGATGGAGAGAGAAACTGAAAAGTGAGAGAGAGAAAAAGTAAAAAGTGGGTTAAAATATTAAAAAGTGGATAACATGGATGGAAAAAGAGGAGAAAGTAGATGTGACATGTTACCTAAAATAGAAAAAACAACAATGTGTAGATTAAAAAGAAACAGAACAAAAAGGAAAGTGTGTAGATTAAAAAGAAACGGAGGGAGTACTAGCTGAGAATCAATTGAGAGCTAGATGGCGACTCCCACACCCTAGATACGAGTTCGATTCTCGTGGGGGGGAGGGGGATGCAAGGTGTTTGGTTTAATTTCAGTTTAGGCTTCTTCCTAATTAAGATAGGAATTGTCTTGCCAAAAATATATGTGCCTGTAAAAAAACAAAAATCACTAATACAAGCAGGAATTAATTAGATTATCCGATTGATTTAGCCAATAGATAACCACTACATGTCAATTAGGACCAAAATCTAGTATGTGATAGTTGTGGATGGTAGTTAGGAATTAGGATGAATCACAACGAGTTGGGCTGCATACGATTCACTCATTTAATCGGTTAAAGATATGTTTAGGAGAAATGTAGTATTGTATGAGGGTAGAGTAAAGATTGTTTGTGATATCACTCTTTAATGGCAAAATTCGGGAAGGTGATAAGTTGAGAAAAATTGATAATAAAACTTCGCCAAAAGTGTAACAATAATAAAAGCTAAGGGAACCAATTAAACATCATATAAGTGGAAAGTGTGATCATCTAAAAAGAACTGAAGGAGAATGAAGCAATAATACTATATTTTTTGTACAAAACATAATTATTCTATTGCAATGCAACTTTAATCTATCAATATGTAAAGTGGTAATAGTAATCAAATTTAAATCATATTCATATAATCTCCAACTTTTGCTGAATTAAGATAGAACTTTTTTTTTGAAAAAAAAAAAAAAGATTTATTTTACTCGAATCGAGTTAGACTTGAATTTGATTTGAACTAACAATAATCCTTAATATTAATGCATTTAAATTAAATTTGTCTTTGTAATTACTCCCGTCTTGCCTACAAGATTGTCTCACTTTTTCTTTTAGTTTATTTCCAAAAGATTGTTTCAATTTTAATCTAGGTGACATGATCCCGACAATTACTCTTTGCTTTTTTCTCCTCCACATACTAAAAACACCTATCCGTTCATCATAACTTTTGATAAAGTGCCAAAGTGACAAAATGAGAATGAGGTAATCTTTTAGAAAGGAGCAACAATTAACCCTTGGGCCTTGATAAGTATGTTAATTTGTCATTGTGTTACACATCGATATGACTCAAGCACACATAGTATACATAGGCAGATTTTATTTACAATTTGATCTGACGTGGATCTTACACGTGTTGAGTTGTTAGTGGGCCAACCTATTGATCTTGTGTAAAGCTGAGCAAATACTTCTAAAATTTCAGCGTCAACTAAAGATGACTAATTGTAATTTATAGGTATTTCTTTTACTTTACCAAGTTGGCAACCAATTCATAAATGATTAAAATTTAGACTAATACATTTTTTTTTCAATTGCTGAGTTTGACGTGATTATGTATTCATCTACGACAATATGTCTCAGACTATTTATAACCGACCAGCATGATTAGTCATGCTATAATTGAGGGTGATTAAGTTAGAGTGCGTATCACTGTGTCTGTATAACTATTTATAACCAGCATGATTAGTCATGCTATAATTGAGGGTGATTAAGTTAGAGTTCGTATCACTGTGTCTAGACTTGGTTATTGGATAGGGTAGCCCAATGGTTAAAGGGTTAGGGTCAAATTTATAGGGCTTTTATTGAACAGGGCTTTATTGGACAGGGTCATTATTGGACAGGGCCATTATAGGGCCAAAAAAGAAACCCAATAATTTTGAAAAATAAAATAAGTTTTGTAAAAACAATTTCATATTCGGATTCGCATTCATTTATACTCACTTTTGGCTCTTTTTGTTCCTTGTTTTTCTTGCTCGTTTACCGACCCGTCCATTATCGACCCGTTATCGGCCCGCTACCCGTTTGGCCCGACCCTCTAACGACCCTTTATGAAGCGACCCTCTTATGACCCGACCCGCTTCCGACCCGCACTGACCCTGACCCGCCCCGCCCAATAACCAGGTCTAACTGTGTCTGTATGTGTTGGTGTCTGATTGTTTTTTGTTTTTTGGCTTTATTTAACCAAATGATTGGTATCTTTGCATGGCGTCTGAGGCTGATTGTGTAAACAAGTAAGTCGAGCATAGTAGACTACACTACTATACACAATAACACAAAGCAAAAGCATAGTATTGAATCTCATCTTTTTGGTTCCCCTGTGACATCTGGATTCCGGACATTCCAATAGGAGAAAATAGTATACATCTAAGGCGCCGTCTGGTTGGATGTAAAACATTTTCAATGCAAAATGATTTTTCATGTAAACCATTTTATAATGGAAAATTCAATTGCAAAACTTATTTTCTTTTGTTTGGTTCAATCATTGAACTCCAATGTGAAAAAAGCTATGGAAAAAAGAAAAATGGAAGGAGAAGGGAGAGGATGGATAAGAGGAGAGTAAAATGTTGTTAAGGAAGACGGAAGAAAATGTATTTTCCCTCCTTTTTTTTAAAGAAAATGATTTTCACAAATACAAGAGCTCTTTCCCCTTGATGAAAACACTCTGATGAAACACTTGTTTTACACCCCTTACCAAATCAAACAACAGAAAATGAGAGGAAAGGAAAACTCATTTTCATGGAAAACATTTACACTCTACCAAACGGAGCCTAAGTGTATCATAAGGATATTATACACAAATTATGTTTGTTCATTGGCTGAATTTGAGCTCCTATTACACTCATTTTATCCTTTAAAATGAGCATTGAGCAAAAATAAAGCTTTAAATGTATGGTGTTTATGATATGTATATCCGTGTGTATAGTGAAAGTTTTGTCCCAATGGTAAGAATATTTGTTGGTTTTTTAGTACCCAATGGGAACAAGTATGTGGGGAATATTCTTATCTTACCATGATTTCCCTACTCACATGCTTGAGCTATCTACCATCTAGGCTTAGGCATGCCAATTTAGGACCCATGTTTACCTACTAATAGTAGAGCCTTGTTTTTTAGGAAAATTCTCGTTGTTAACCACATTGAGTAAATTGATTTCGACATTAGGTTATAAGTTATAACTACATAATTCGAATTACTATAATACTCATACAAGAGTAGCTTAAATTACACTTTAAAATTAGGATCCGTATGCTATGTACCTATCAAAGCATCTGGGTTGAGACGCATTTGATGTCATTAGAGTTTCAATTTATGACACTTTTGTATTAGTTTCAGGCATTTTTGTATCAGTTTAGGCTATAGATGTATCAGTTTAAGCTATATATTTATCAGCTTATGTATATTATTAATCAATTTATGAATATTGTATATCGATTTATGAATATTATTTATCAGTTTATATTATGAACATCTTTTATCAAATTACGGACATTTTTATGAGTTTATGCACATGATTTACCATTTTATAATCTATCAGTTTATGAACGTCTTTAATCAGTTTATGAGCATCTTTTATCAGTTTATAAAATATATTTATAAGTTTAAGAACAAACCTTATTCCTTCTTTTTGTCCTTCTATCTTCCTCCTCCCCTGTTATCTCCTTCTCTCTCCTCCGTCGGCCCCCTATTCCTCCCACCCAAAAAAAGCACTAGGTAGTACACGTTAAGAAATTAGTTAGTGCCATAATCGAGAGAACCCTCTACATCGAGTGCGATTTCTTTCCGGACATCTCAAAGCTTTGCGATCATGCATCTTCATTTGCTCGAATCCCTGAAAACTAGTGAACTTGTTCACATTCGAGATTCCAATTAAAGATTGTCTAGCACCATCATCAAGGTAAATTCTCAACTCCTTTAAATTTGATTGTATTCCTCTATAATCGATGTGAATTTGGGGATTAGGATTTTTGGGGGAAGATTTTGAATGTTATGGTGGAGGCATTAGCTGATTTTGACCATGATTCCAGCTACAATCCCACCGACTTCGGCTGGACTGTCTCAGTCATTCGCTTGATTGATATGTATACCTATACGCACAACATATTTTACTAAAAATGTTAAAGGCGAGAAATGATGTTATATAATTATTCTTTTTCTTAAGGGAGAATAATCGATCAATTTAGATTAGGCAAAATTTGCTGGAACAACACCACCTATTGGTCAGGTGCAACGTGCGCCCAAAATACAACCTCTAAGTGGAGCAATGCCCATCACAAACTATAGGAGATGGGTACGTTGAGTGACATGAATTAATTTTCGGTGCCAAATATTTTGCAGAAGCTATGAAATCATCATTCTTTCACTATTTCTAGAGCATGTTTGGTTCACTTTTTTTGGACTACAAGAAACGGAATCAATTACCGATTCCCTTTTTTCTTGTTTGGTTCAACCCTTCATCAATCCATTACCGTACCATTACTTGATGGTAATAGATTCCCCCAATTTGTTACCTTCCCCCTCCCCTCAAGTAACAAAATTCGTTAGTTGATGGTAATGGCAACCATTCATTTCCATTTCTTGGCTTGAACCAAACACTCGATAAAGGTAACCATTTTTGTTACCATTCCCTTCTTTTATTTGTTTCCGTTCTCTTTTCATTTCATATATTGGACCAAACTAACCTTTAATCCTTTCAGATCTCTTTTAACCTTTATTTCTCTTTCCTTGTAATTTTTTCAACCCAATGTAATCTTCTCTCTTATCTTTTCTTCTCATTCACTTCATATGGCCTTTTTTTTTCTTTCTCTTGAACAATGAACCCTCTATATCTTACAGCAAAATGTGGGTTACTACACGATGAAGTAATAAAATATAAAACTCCGTAATTCTCTTTCAAAACTTATTGCTCTGACTCAATCTTAGAAGCCATATTTCATTTATGTCACTCAGCGCACTCACTCCTTATAAATTGTGTTGTCCATTGCTCCAGTCAAAGGTCATGTTGTTGGGCGCACCTAACCCATAGGTGGTGCTGTTCCAGGCAATTTTGCCTTTAGATTATTACTATCGGCAACAAATATATCGAAAAATCAATTTAATTTGAGAAACTTGTGTAACAAAGGGGGTATTTTTTTAGTTAACAACCCAACATAATTAGCAAACTTAACAACATTACGTTAATTCTTTATTTTAGTCCTTACACAAAATGAGCTTAAAGTAAGCCAATTAATTAATTAGGATGACATCTATAGTCAGCTGTAACTGCTAACTAATTTGGAGATTTTGTCATTTTTTGGAGGGAAAACTCAAAATATATTGATTTATCGAGGTAATCAAGAAGATGATGAGATTGTCATAGTGGTAGCAAAATATTAATACTACTCTCTCTGTCTCATAATATAGTATTTACTTTTTTTTTCACTTTCACGGGAATTAAGGAGAAAGGATGGAGTAGTAGGATTCTCAAAAAAAAAAATTTAATGAAGTACTTTTATCTTGGAACTACTTTTTTATTTTATTTTTTCCTTAAAAAAAACTCAAAAGACAATAAATTTTCCTTGGAATGGTGCAAAGCAATATATAGGAGCATAAATCTTGAAAGAATGGTATGAATATTTTGGAAAGTTTGTGTAAAAGTTGAGGATAATTTAGTCTAAACAAATTGTAAAGAATGTGATTATGTTGCTATGTGATCAATAGCATACAAGCATACTCCTTTTATTATTTGCTCATTGTTCAACTGTTGCATAACCTTTTATTTTGTCATGTTATGAGCTATAACTTTTGTGTGATCCTAGGCTGATTTTGTTTTGTCCTTTTGTACAGCACTGCTCTAGGTTTTATTCTCTAGGTTGGTATATATTCAGGATGTAAATGTATTGCCGTCATTCATTGCATTGTAATATATTACAATAGAGAGAAATATAGAGAAAATCCTCTGTGAAGTTTACAGAGAGAAAACACCAAACTTATTGCTTGATGATTTGAGCTTCCTCTTTTCATGGTATCAGAGCACAGTGTTTAAGATCATCCCCCGGAAGTTCAAAGCATCAAAGCTTATTTTTTTATCCTCAAAAAATCAAATCTTTCCTCTTTCAAACCAGCTGAGATGGCTAAGAAAACTGAGAAAACTTCTCAATCCAACAACCCTTACAAGGACCCTCTCTTCAGTACTGTTAATGAAAGTGTATCAACAGCCCTAGGAAGTATTACATTTGATGGTAATAACTTCCTTAACTGGAGCAGGAGCATTAAGATCTCCCTTGGAGCCAAGAACAAAATAAGTTTCTTGGAAGGTAAGCATCCTAAACCCACAGAAGCCGGAGAAGAGATGCAGAAATGGTTTAGATGTGATTATATGGTAAGGTCCTGGATCCTTGCAACTATGAAGCCAGAGATTGCTGGAAGTCGTGTGTCTATGCACTCTACAAAAGTGTTATGGAATGAAATTGTAGAGAGGTATAGTCAAGCAAATGCTCCACAACTTTTTCACCTGAAAAAGGAACTCAGGAATTGCAACAAAACAGTATGAGTGTGGGAGAATACTACTGTAAGCTCAAGGATCTTTGGGATCAGATTGGGCAACTAGAGGAGATACCTGAGTGTAGTTGTGGAGCGATGAGTAAGTGTAGCTGCAATCTGCTGAAAAGAATGCTGGAAATTCAAGAAAACAACAAGTTTATCATGGGGCTCGATGCTGGCTAGACCTGGGCATGGGCCGGGCCGGGCCTGTTCACGGGCTCGGCCCGCGGGCTTGAGGATGGCGGGCCGGGCCTGAAATATCCAGATTTTGTCCACGGGCCCGCGGGCCTGGCCCATGTTTTATGTTGTTTTTTAGGATTCTTGGCAGTTTTAGGCTAAAAATCAAAGAAACGGGGTGTTAGCCCCGTGGGCCGACCCACGGGCCATATAGGTGGGCTCGTGCCGGTGCGGGCCTGAAATAAAATTTCTTGACCGTGGCAGGCCCACAGCCCACGGAGCGGACAACGGGCCGGGCCGGGCCTTGAGCGGGCTCGTGCTAGGCCGGGCCCAAACCGTGCTGGCCCAACCCATGCCCACCTCTAATGATGGCTAACAGATGAAGAGAATCTGCTTGGAATGGACCCTCTCCTACCAGTAAACAAGGCTTACAACTTGGTGCTGCAAGTTGAAAAGCATAAGCTGATTACATGTGAGATGAACCTTGGAGGTGAGATGAGTGCTTTAAATGTTGGAAGACATGGACAAAGTTTGGGGCCTTTGGAACATTTTCAGAAGAAAGATTACAAAAGAATGATGATGGAGAAAGAGTTCAAGAGATGTGATTTTTGTGAGATGAGAAGGCATCTTAAACAGGAATGTTTTAAGCTCAATGGGTATCTAGAGAGGTTTAAAAACACAAAAGGTAAGAGCAACACTAGAGATGTTGCAAATGTTGTGAAAGAAGGAAGTGAAGGAAGCTCCCTTTTGATTGTGGAAGTTCTGAAACTGAAGTGAATGACAAGAAGGATGAGAGCAAGCTCATATCAACTGTTGTGCAAGAAGTCATGAATGCTCTAGGAGGGAACAACATGAGTTACACTAACTTTGCAGGTAAACCTGTTTTTATCAAATGCAGTTTCACATAAAAAAAATTGATTGCAATTCATGGATCATTGATTCTGGTGCTAGTGACCACATTTCTGGCAACAAAAAACCTATTTAATAACATAAAAAGCTTGAAGGGTGTTATTAAAGTAGGGCTGCCAGATGGAACAGTGAAATAAGTGAAGGAGTTTGGAGATGTAAAATTCTAAGATGAAGTGTTTTTGGAAAATATGTTGTATGTGAGTGATTTCAAGCACAATTTGTTATATGTGAGCAAGTTGCTACAAGACAACAAAATTATGAAATTCATCTTTGATAAAAGTGGTTGTTATCTACAGGACCTTTCCAATAGAAAATTGTGGCTCATGGAAGTAATCAGTGTGACTTGTATAAACCGGAGGTGAAGAAAGAAGATAAAGTAGATAATACTGACCAAGCAGGATTTAGAAGAGTGCTGGCTACAGAAGCAAGAAAAGAGACTAAAAAGGATTTGAGCTTAATTCATGCTAGATTAGGCCATATTTCTTTGTCCAAGATGAAACATTTGAAACTTTGTGATTGTAAGGATTTGAAATCCTATTTTTGTGATACATGTTCTGTGGCTAAACACCACAGACTACCTTTTATGCTAAGTTCTTCTATTGATGAGAACATTTTTGACATGATACATGTTGACCTTTGGGGACTTTACAGTGTAAAAGCAATCACAGGGGTACACTATTTTCTGACAATTGTGGATGATCACTCAGGAATGGCTTGGACTCACCTTTTGTCCAATAAGGAGCAAGTAAAAGGAATTTTAGTTGCTTTTCTTGCTTATGTTGAGAACCATTTTCTGTGCAGGGTAAAGATAATCAGGTCAGATAATGGCACTAAAATTTTTCAACAAGAATGTGGAAAGATGATGGCAGAAAAAGGGATTACACATGAAAGAAGTGTTGTAGGAAGGCCACAACAGAAGGGCACAGTAGAAAGGAAACATAGATTTCTACTGGAGACTGGGAGAGCTCTCAAAATTCATGTAAATCTACCTGACCATCTATGGGGTGAGTGTATTCTAACTGCAACTTACTTGATAATTCTGCTTCCAAGTGTTGTTCTTAAGTGGGAAACACCTTATGAAAGGTTAATGAATTAAGAAAGAAGCTAAATATGACCACTTAGGAGTAATAGGAAGCTTGTGTTATGTTAATCCTAGCAAAAAACCAAATGATAAATTTGATGTAAGAGGGATTAGATGCATTATGATAGGTTGTTCACCACATCAGACTAGATATAAATTATATGATATAGACAACAAGAAATTTTTTGTTAGCAGAGATGTTATTTTTCATGAAAATGTACTGCCTTTTGTTCTTGATAAGAACATAAGATATTATGTTGAGTTGATGGGAAACAAGACAATGATGACAAATGATGAAGAAAGTGAGGGAGATATCATGGAAGAAATTGCCTTAGATGTAAATCTAAGAGAACCTACGGATGTTCATAATGACATAAATCAGGATCAAGTGATTCAAGAAAGGCAAGTTGAACAGCAAGCTCAAGATGGCAATGATTTAAGAAGACCAACAAGGCACAGAAATTTGCCAGAAGAGTTCAAAGATTATGTTGTTAACATACCTAGGCAGCAGGAATAGATAGAGCATTCTGAACAAGTGGCTCTTATGTTCCAAAGGCTGCAAGAATCTGATCATTATGATAATGAGTACATTCACTCTCTTAATAATGCTCTCAAGGTGACAAAACCTCTAAATTTTAGAGATGCAGTGAAAGAAGAGGGATGGCAGTTTGCAATGAAGAAGGAACTGGAAGCCTTAGAAGAAAATGACACATGGGATTTAACACACCTATATGATGGCAAGAGAGCAATTAATTGCGAATGGGTTTACAAGATGAAATTAAGATCAGATGGAGAGGTGGAAAGATTGAAGGCTCGTTTAGTGGCAAGAGGAGACAGGCAGATTGAGGGAAAAGACTATAAACATACTTTTTCCCCTGTTGCAAAGTTCAGTAGTGTGAGAACCTTGATTGCTTTAGCCACATGTCAAAGATGGAAACTTCATAATCTATATATCAATAATGCTTTTCTTCATGATATCTAGATGAAGAAGTTTACATGAAACCTCCATCAGGTCACAAGGAAGAGAAAAGTGGGAAGGTGTGCAGACTCAAAAGAAGTATATATGGGCTGAAGCAAGCTTCCAGGCAGTGGAATATAGAACTTACCAATACTTTTTCCCCTGTTGCAAAGTTCAGTAGTGTGAGAACCTTGATTGCTTTAGCCACATGCCAAAGATGGAAACTTCATCATCTAGATATCAATAATGCTTTTCTTCATGGATATCTAGATGAAGAAGTTTACATGAAACCTCCACCAGGTCACAAGGAAGAGAAAAGTGGGAAGGTGTGCAGACTCAAAAGAAGTATATATGGGCTGAAGCAGGCTTGCAGGCAGTGGAATATAAAACTTACCAAGTTCTTTATCAAAGAAGGTTATGAACAAAGCAAAAGGGACTACTCTCCTTTCACTAAAAAGGTGAATGGGAAACAAGTTATTGCTTTGGTTTATGTAGATGATCTTCTAATTAGTGGAGATGATGAGGGTGGGATTGAAAATTTGAAACAACGACTAGGTGTAGCTTTTAGTTGCAAGAACCTAGGGGATATAAGATTTTTTTTTTGGGAATTGAAGTGTTAAGGAATGATAAAGGAACTGTTCTCAATTAAAGGAAGTTTGTCTTAGACATTGTTAAAAATGCTGGATTGCGGGGTTGTAAACCTTGTAAATTTCCTTTTCCAAAAGGGCTCAGATTGTCCATTGATGAAGGTGAATTATTGGAAGATGCTGAGTTCTACAGGAGGGCATTATTGGGAAGCTTCTTTACTAAAACCTCACCAGACCTGATATCTCATACTCAATCCAACAACTTAGCCAATTCACGGCTTGCCCTAGAAAACCCCACTTGCAAGCTGCAATACATGTAATAAAATACTTGGCAGGCACAATTGATTGGGGATTATATTACCATGTTGAGTCTGATGTGAACTTAGAAGCCTATTGTGATGCTGACTGAGGCACATGTGCTTACAGTGGGAGATCTTTAACAAGCTATTGTGTGTTTCTTGGTAAGAACCTTGTGTCTTGGAAGACCAAGAAGCATAAAACTATCTCAAAGTCTTCTGTTGAAGCAGAGTATAAATGTATGTCACAAACCAGCACTGAACTAGTATGGTTAGATGGCTTGCTAGAAGACTTGAAGTTTCATATTCCTAAACCCATACCTTTGTACTGTGACAACAAAGTTGCCATATATATCTCTCACAACCCAGTGTTTCATGAGAGGACTAAGCATCTTAAACTTGACTGCCATTATGTGAGGGATCATTACCTTAATGGTTTCTTGAATTCTCTCCACATCAGATCTTTCCTTCAACTAGCAGATCTGATGACCAAAGCCTTGGGTGAACAACAACACAATCACCACTCTTCCAAGTTGGGCCTTCTTACATCAGCTCCAACTTGAAGGGGGGGGTGTAAAGAATGTGATTATGTTGTTGTGTGATCAATAACATACAAGCATACTCCTTTTATTATTTGCTTTTTTACAGCTGTTGCATAACCTTTATTTTGTCATGTTATGAGCTGTAACTTTTGTGTGATCCTAGGCTAATTTTGTTTTGTCCTTTTGTACAGCACTGCTCTAGGTTTTATTTTCTAGGTTGGTATATATTCAGGATGTAAATGTATAGCCATCATTCATTGCATTGTAATATATTTCAATATAGAAAAATATAGAAAAAATCCTCTATGAAGTTTATAGAGATAAAACACCAAACTGATTGCTTGATGATTTGAGCTTGCTCTTTTCACAAATTGATGAAAAATGAAGTAGGTATAAAATTTTGGGACACTTAAAATGAAATGTAAGCACTATACTTTCTTCTATTATTGTATCCGACGTATTAGGTGTTCTCTTTGAAAGTAGGGTAGCCTAATGTTTTTTATCTTTATCTTAAAAAAAAAAAGTACTATATTAAAAAACGGAGCCCGGAGGGAGTACTAAATTAATTGGTAAGCTGAATATTATCTGCGGGGAAGGAGACATGGGAGATCAGCAATTTGATAAGTGAAGCTTTATCTTGATCCATATATGGACCAGATGCAATCTTGATTCTGGAATGTGGATTGGCTGGGGCATTTTAACCATTAAAACTGAAAAAAATTATTATTTTCAGAAAGCTCATAATTCGAGGAACATTTATATTATTCTATATCTGTTAGAAATGAATAATAGTGCAGTAGTGGCGTAGTGCCAAAGAACCCAGCACGGCCTGCAAGTTGATATAGTCCCCAATTATTATTATTATTATTATTATTATTATTATTATTATTATTATCCCTTTCGATGGGAATTCATGTTTTCATCCCCAAATTAAGATTATCTTTTGCACTGCAATTGAAAATTACATCCTACTAGTGACCAAAATATAAGATTTGTATGCATCATCGTTAGAAAGAGATGTCCTCTTAATTTATTATTGCAGTTTCTTGGTGTACTGGAATTAGAAAGATGTTCGGTGCCAATTCAATCGTTTCCCACACTTGCCTACTTTTGGAGTTAACCCCTCAAGGCCTCAATCAAATACTTCTTTTTTTTTTTTTTTTTGGATAGGTGGCCTCAATCATATACTTGTAGTATAAGATTTAATCCTTTTTTCACAAAAAAAAAAAACTTGAAATCATTTGCAAATTGCAATACCATGAAATCTTTTTACGGATCTTGACAGACTTAGACTATATTTAGTTCATCTTTATTTTTACTTATTTATATTTAAAATGAATTTATTTATTGATCTAATCTCGTCTGAAACTATTTTTTTAATATTTGATCTAATTTGAACCAGTTATTTATGATTTGATCAAATCTAATTTTCTAATTTGATGTAGTATAAAGGATTTTTTTTTTTACCATCTTAAAAGTAACCTGATTTATTGCATTACCACCGTTTGGTTCATTTTTTATAAATTTTTTTACTACCTTAAAGTTCCTGTCTCGCTAAAAATCACCACCTTGACTCAACTCAAGTGAAGAATCCGGCCAATTAGGGGCCAAATAATTGATTTATGTTTAGTTCCTCCCCCCTCTTCCCTTTCAAAGCTCGATTCTCATTTCCCCTCCATAAAAACTCCAATTCTCTCTTCCAATCCATTTGAAAACCCAAAATTCTTTCATGAACATCTAAATTCTTTCATGTTCAACGAGCGGGCAACGTTGTAGCCCATCTGTTAGCTCGTTGGGAGTGTTCCTATGGGGATGAAGTTGTATGGTTAGACTCTTTTCCCCAAAGTATCACTACTTTGGGGACGCTTGATTTAATTTAATCTTAGCTCGTGTTTCCCTGAAAAAAATTTGAGTTAGGGCTTATAGTTTTGTGAGACACTCAATCAAACGACAATTGCATATTCCTAAGTTGCTATATGTTTGATTTATGGATCCAATTTCGTAGGCTAGGATTCTTGCTTGATATTGAGCATTTTTTGTAAAATACTTTTTTGGTAAATTGGGCCTAAAATGAGGCATTTGTGGTCTTCTTTACCTTAATTATTTCTTTTAATCACTTTCTTCTCCATTATTTATAGGCATATAATGTCTCAATCTTCTTTCCAAAAATCAACCAAGAACCCTAACTTTTGAAACCTGATTCAAAATCCATACCTTTTTACAATTTTAGAATCCGAAAATGTCCTTTGATTGTGGTTGAATATGGCAGACAAGTATAAGCCCTAAGTTAATTTGGGTTTAGCAATAAGGAATTTGAGATTTGAGATGGAAGAAAGGTTTGGAAAAATAATATGATTTTAGTTTTTTTTTTTGAAGGGAATATGATTTTAGTTTAGGGAGAAGAAAAAGAAATCGGGGAGATAGATTAAAAAGGGGGGATATTGTTATATCCGTTATGTGGGCTCTACTTGGCCGGAATCTTGGCTTGAAAACGAGTTAGGTGGTGATTTTTAGTTAGTTAAGCACTTTAAGGTGGTTAATGTGAAAAGAAAAACCAAAAGGTGGTTAATGTGAAAAGAAAAGCCAAATGTGGTAATGCGTAAAATAGGGTATTTGTAAGGTGGTAAAAATAAAAAAATCTTAATATCAACTTAAAATCTGCAGATTTTCCATATAAATATATATAAATATTCATGAATATTGTTATAACATAATCATAATCATTATCATTATCACTATCACTATTATTATTATTATTATTATTATTATTATTATTATTATTATTATTATTATCATCATCATCATCATCATCATCGACATTATCATTGTTATTATCATCATTACTCCCTCCATAATCAGGGGCGGATCTGGGGGGTGGCCTACCCGGGCCACGGCCCACCCCATGATCCAGAAAAGCTATATCTACTATATTTGAGACTGAGATACAAATTACTCTGTTGGATCAGATGGTGGGAGTAGTAGCATGGTAGGCGTAAGGTTGGACGTTCGATTCCGCGTTGCTCTATTTTGTTGGTCTTCTAGTTCTAGCTATTCAATTTTAGCTCTTTTTTGTTTGCTTTCTCTTCTTGTCGTGTCATTGATTTTGTTTTCTTCTGATTCACTTGTATGTTTGCTTAAGGTTTTTGATTTAAATAAAAGTTCAAAATATAGAATAATAATTTGAATAATAATGTTAAAAACATAATTTCTTTTATTTTTCCCTTTGCTCTATTACACTTTATAGTTTATACTATTGTTTTTCAAGTGTCTCATGGTACTATTTACATTTGTTTTGAAATGATCTCTCGATTATATTAATACATCTTCCCACAATCCCACTACTAAAACATTAAATTCATATATATACTCTCTCCCATTCACATAAATATACCAAACTATTTCCTATTATATCTACTTCTTCAATTACCCACTTCGTCTTTATTTTATAACTTGCTATATTTTTCTCGCAAATGGGTGTCTTTTTAAGCTTGTTATATTTTTTAGAAATGGATGTCTTTTTTTTTACTTGCTATATTTTCTTATTTGGTAGCTATGCCAATATTTTCCTTTATTTTTTCCCTCCTCCTTCTTCTAACTCTCAAATATTTGTCATTTTCACATTAAATTATGTTCTCCACCTACTATTATAAATTCTTGTGCATATCAAAATGTACCAAATATAATTGTAGACAGTGTGAGTAGAAAATACCAGGATGTAGTTTTTTTATTTAAGAACAAAAAAAAAGTCTTCTATATATTATAAGTTCGGCCCACCCCATATAAGAATCTTGGATCCGCCACTGCCTCCATTTCTAAATGTGGTTCATTCCCCTTGAAATGTTTCAAAGTGTTATTTTTGTTAGGAGTATTCCTTATTTGTACAATAAAAAGCAAAAGCCAAATATGCTTTTAATCTTAATGAACTAGGCTATGGTTTTTGGCCCTTGCAGAACTTATGAGTGAACGATGCTAGTGTCTAACTACACCGTATCAGGAAAAAAAATCTTTCTAAACAGTATCCCACACTTCACAACAAATTGAAAGATTTTGGCTTATAATCATTTCAATCGTTACTATTTTCCTTATATTAATGTATTATAAATTATATTAGGACAACATTTTCCTTCTGTGATTCTTCTTTATTTTCTATTGCTTTTGAGGTGAACTGTTTTTTCTCTTAATGGAGTAGGCCGTGATTTTAACTCCTTAGCTACAAATTTATTTTCCCGAAAATCTATGAATTCTATAGAGGACAACTAATACAACAGTTCTCTTTCAACCTGCAGATCTCACTGACTCACTATCTCAGGAGATATAAACCATATAGAATTGATTGGTTTTTTCTAACATTATCACCACACCATGCTGAGTTGCTGACGTTATCCAAATCCAATAACCCCTTTCCGAGGAAACCAGTTTCGTTGTCTCCTTCGTTTATGTCCCAGCCGGTATTGGCCCTTGCGAGACTTGAAAGTAGTAGCAGGACTTGAGGTAAAAAAAACTTATATGGACCAAGTCTAAATTAGCGTGGATCTAATACTATTACATGTGATTTATGAAAAAAGGGTAATTATATTAAAATATAGGATTAATTGACAGGAATAATCCCACCTTTGTGCGATCTTCTGAAAATGGTCCAACCTTTAAATAATCCCAAAACAATCCCATCTTAGAACCTAATCTTCTTTAAATGGGTCTTTCTACCTGAAACTTGTTGAACGGGTTATATTCACTTTAATTTCTTTTTTCTCACACCCCACCCCCTCCCCCTCCCCCACCCCACCCCACACCACACCACCCCACAGCAGGCACCAGCCATCCAGCTTTCTCTGTCCCTCTTTCTTTTCTCCTTCACCACCACCACCACCCCAAACCCCACATCCCACCCCACCTCCTTGCTGTTGGGAATAAGTAAATCCCTCACAGTAAACCATCCCGAGTCTCCCCATCTCATGCGTTTTTCAATCTTTTGGTTTGATTTTAACAATTGATAGAAGTTCCAGGTGGACTTCCATTTGATACCCACTGTTACTCATTTTCTCTTCCCAGTAAACCCCACCCTAATTCACCTCCTCTTCATCTTCTCTAATTCTCTCTCCTCAAATCCCATCTTCACCAATTACCATTTATGATATCTCCAATGAAATCTCCCCTCACTTCCATCGCCGAACGATCGAGAAGAAAGAGATATAGTCAAAGTAGGAGATAGAAAGAAAAATTATATGGTGATGTACCAATTGCTCGCGAATTGTCTCAGCGGCGACGAAACTATGCGTAAACCAACGAAAGCGGCTTTTGCAGTCGGAGAGTAACTCAGTAAGAGGAGGAGAGAGAATCACCAGAGGGGTTATTGTTAATTGTGATTGTTGGCGGCGATATCGAGGCGGGAGAGGAGGGATTGAAAGGAAGGGTCGATGATGAAATTGACGGAAGTAACGGAGGAGGAGGAGGGGTTGGTAGGAGAATGGACTTCGGTGGTGTGGGAGAAGTAACGAGGAAGGCGGTCGGTTAGGTTGGCACAACCGCATAAGTTGTTGAGGGGAGGTGTGGTGGTGGGGCGGGGTTTGTTGTGGTGGCAGTAATGAGAAGTGGAGAGCGAGGAGGAGAGAGAGGAGAGAAGAGAGTGATTTAATAAGAGAAAAAACTATAAAAATTCTAGACCAATTAGAATTAGACACGTGTCAACTATCACCTATTATACAAGTTACCATCAGGTTAAGACCCATAAAAAAAAGACTAGGTGACAAGATGGGATTATTTTGAGATTATTAGAAGGTTGGGCCATTTTCAGAAGATCGCTCAAAGGTGAGATTATTCCTGTCAATTAATCCTAAAATATATATATCTCTATTATATAAGGGAAAGGGGAGCTATGGTGTCCCCTATAAATTTACTTAACTGCCCATTAGTAAATCAACTTTTGCCCATTACTTAACTGCGCCACCTAGGTTATCTAGTTATTTAGAATTGTCTTTCACAAAAATTCTGCCATACGAGCCATCCAACTTTGATTGGCAATTATTTCGTCACGCTTACTTACCATTTAAAAGAAAGAAAAAAACGGATTTTAATCCTTTAACCAAGCCATGACATCAACATCCAATTAAAGAGAGTGAGGAATATCTTATTGATAAGAGCATATCTCCCGATTTCAAGAGGTCTTGGAATTGATTCTCATCCTTGGAAAGTTGAATTGGGATCCTTTCTACTCCCTCTAATTTGTCAAGATTTCTCCTTTCCAAAATAAAATCATATCCAATTAAAGTGTTTTAAGCACTAATCCAATAGGTTACTTGATAGCACTTAATGCAAAATCTATAATATAAACTTGAGATGAAAATTACCACAGTGACTTCAATAGGACATGAACCCTCTTACCCTTTGTTGAAAATCACTTCTTGTCTGCCAATGCAACTCAAGAACACATCATCCATCATCTTACCATTACCACCCATATGACACCCCCAAACTAATACCACTATAAGTGTGCACATACCATTATAAACTTTTTATATACCATTTCAAGCATATATATATATATATATATATATATATATATATATATATATATATATATATATATATATATATATATATTACAAGATTTTCAAATTGAACCTGACATTTCTTGTTCCGCTCTCTCTCCCTCGAAAAGTCACCATGAAAAACCCAAAAAAAATCCCAACTATGATCTTTTATATCAACATGGATTTACTTTTTTCACGATTTCAATTCAAGAAAATTAGGCCATCTTACCCCTCCTTTTGGTGGAATATTTAAGAGCACAATAAAAACTACGGTAATGTTACCAGCATGCGTGAAATCCTAATTGCATAGTCGAAGAATTATACAGTCTCATCGCCCTCCACCAACGCCATGGAACTCACTCGATTCATCCACCCAATTCGAAAAGAAGAGATTCATCAATCAACCAACTCAAATAACAATTGGACTTCAAAGAAGGTAACGAATATAGAGAAGCATTTTTTTTTTGTTACTGATTAGAGAAAGGAAAGGAACGTAAATGAAGACTTGAAGAGAGAGAAAGATGGGGGGGAGGTGTCAGGTGCATGTTATACAATTACTCAGGCCAACACTAGTTCTTTATTTGGAATTTGTGTATCTTATTGATCGATAATAATTAACTACCGATATACTTCATAATTGCTCATAATAATAAGTTATTTCTCGATAGTGATAAATAATGTTTATATAGAAGAAATATCCAGTCTACAATGACATATTCCTAATCTTTTAAAAGTTCACCCTAATTTTTAAGGAGCCCTAGCTTACATTTCTAGCCTTCAACAAATCAACAATATGAATGATTGGGATCCAAAATCTATCCAAAATTCCAGTGATTCAGATGAATTGCCTACTTCATATGTAGCAAATTGCAAAAATATCTCTCACCCAAAAAAAAAAAAAAAAAAATATTAAAACTGTCCGAATATCTTTCCTTCCCCTTTACTTCTTCATGGTTTAATAATAAAAGAAAAACCCGGGAAAGCAAACAAATCTGAAATCTGAAATCTGAAATCTGAAATCTGAACCGTACACGTAACCCATGGCAGCTCCAAAACCCCGGTATTTAAGTTAGCCGAAACTCCATTTTTATGATCATCAAATCATACTCACCATTGCATTGCTGCACAACATTATCGTGTGCTTCCGTCTTCCTTAACCTCATTAGAAAGATTTGCATTCTTCTCTCTCCTCTGGAATGCAATTCTTCTATTGAGCCGTCTCTACTTCTTTCATTTCCAATTACTTCACAATCACATTTTCTCTCTCCTCCTTTCATTAGCTATAAATACCTCCTCAGTCCTCACCAGTCACCCCTTCCTCATTTCCTCACATTTCGTGATTTCAACTTTGGTTGAAGTCTTCAAACTTCTAAGTCTTCGTTTTACTATATATTCGATGTAAGTTCATTTCTCTTTCTATTTTTTCTCCATGTTTGAAAATTTATGTTTAGGTTTAGTTTTTCATTTTCTCTCTCTTCGATTTTTTAGGAGAGTTTGTTGATTTCAATTTCGGAACGTATTTTGAGCTTACATGTTGTAGATTTCGGAATCTTTAAGCTCTATATTTGTTCTTAATTTAGGTTAAGAATTTAATTCTGCTGCGTTTTTATTTTCCTCTTTCTCTCTTGATTTTTTTTGTGAATTTTTTCGATGTTTTGAGCTTGAATTTGGTGCATGATATCAGTATTTTTTTTTGCTTGTGTATTTCTTTGCTGATGCTCTGTTTTTGCTAATAAATATTGATTTTTTTTTATTTTAATGAAAAAAAGTGAATTAGATAACTCATTATAAGATGCTTGCGATAGATCTGATTGCTAGTTGTTTCCGATTTGATTTTTTTGTTTGGTACTTTTGAATTTGCTTTAAATTGTACAGAAAATGTAAGCAGATTGCTGTAACTATTGATTCTCAGAGCTGAAATTGAAAATTTTAGGTATTTCTGAAATAAATCACTTTTGTCACTTTACTAAAATTATTTCTAAAAAAATTGGATTATAACTTTCGGCTGGTAATATGTCTTTCATCATCTTCGTTCATGTGAATTTGGTCAAAAAGCTCCATTTTTCGTATATTCGTCCCTTTTTTAACTTTTTGAACGCCGCCTTTTTTCAATAAGGTCGGTTATCGCACTCTCTCCAGAAATTATCTGTTCTATCATGTAAAAAATGAGTTTTTTCCTTGAAAAGAAAGTTTTCGTGGTCCACTTTTTTGATCTATAACTGCATTATTCCTTATTTTAGCCGCCAAAAAAGAAAATTATTTTTGGTCCTACTAAGGAAGAACCGTCATTTTTTCATGAACCTCATGTGTTGCTTACATTAGATAAGAATATTTGGACAATGAAATTTCTGAAGTGTGTTTCTGTATTCAAAATATTTTAGCTTCAGTTTCTGATTATTAACTTTTGTTTGTTGTATGAACATGCATGTGGTAGCAGTTAGGTAGACAAAATGACGATCACACCAAAGATTTCCATCAGCAACGGGAACCTTGTTGTTCATGGAAAGACCATATTGAAGGGAGTGCCTGACGATATCATATTGACCCCAGGCTCTAGCGGTGGTCTGGCTGCTGGTTCGTTTGTTGGTGCTTCTGCTGCTGATAGCAAATGTCTTCATGTGTTCCCCATGGGAACTTTAGAGTAAGCAACAAGCTAGAACTCTCGTCTTTCAGCTTTTTATCTTGGTGCATATTAGATATTATGTTAAAAATTAGCTTTTGTTCAAGTTGTATACGCTTTGTTATAGTGTGAAACCAAGCTTAATGTGGAAGTAAGGAGGTGGGGGGTTGGAAAATGAGAAACATGAAACTCTTCATATATCTAGCATGTTTAGACTTGCCAATTTTAAGAATTATCCCTTCTTGTACTTGCTCATGTCATATAGATGTTCCCCGTTAGTGTATTGGAATCATCTTGGGGACTATTGCGGAGAGGATGGGGGTAAAATTACCTGATCCTTTCAGCCTTGTTGTAAACTGAACACTATTTGAGAAAGCCTTGTTGTACAACTGAACACTATTTGAGAATTGAGAAATTAAAGATCACAGCGGGGGTTTGATTCTAGTGACAGAGACTTAGGAAACCTCTTTTATATGTCGGGCAGAGCCTGAAGAAGTATGCCCGAAGTATATTTATATTGAACATCAAACATGAAGTATATATTTAGGTGATGAACTTTTACTTCAATCACCCAATTAAGAGATGAGAACAGTTCTTATTTAGTGTTACACATACACACACTAAAATTTCATTCTATATCTTCTTTTGGTTCTGTGGAGAGGATGAGTAGTATGCTATTTTGTAAGAGATAATAACATGTACTTTGGATGTGTCAGGGGTCTACGATTTATGTGCTGTTTCCGGTTCAAGCTGTGGTGGATGACTCAGAGGATGGGGAGATGTGGTAAAGATGTTCCCCTGGAAACTCAATTTATGATTGTTGAGAGCAAGGATTCCACTGCAGATGGTGAACCAGATGACACTCCAACTATATACACAGTCTTTCTACCCCTTTTGGAGGGTCAATTTCGAGCTGTTCTTCAAGGGAATGAAAAGAACGAGTTAGAGATCTGCCTGGAGAGTGGTGAGTCAATAATGGTCATGAATGTGCATGCTCTTTCTTGCATGACTGGCTCGCATAATTAGGGCCATTACCGTATCTTGTCTTTAATCTGTCTACCTGGTTAGCTCGCTAGAATAGTTTCTGTATTTTATAAACAGTGATGGAGCAATCATTATTGCAAACGCAACGATGGTCCAATAGAATTACTATGGAAATTGACTGAATAAATGGAGTGTATACATCATCCTCTTTGCATCACCAGCCCATACTGTGGGCCTGTGCTTTCCCGAATGCAGTCTCCTTTAGATTCTACTCGAAATCGGGAAATTGCTATCTTGAGTTCGATAGTAGTAGTGCAGCTGTCAATGCGCATACTACCAAGATGCAGAAATGGACTAAACAAACTATCATTGAAGTCATTCATATAGATGAACTTTATTGCATTTCGGAAGTAGATGGTGTCCGAAAGATCAGATACGACTTTGCTTTTTTCGGTTACAGGAGACACTGCTGTGCAAACCTGCCAAGGGCTTCACCTCGTTTACGTACATGCTGGGACCAATCCTTATGAAGTTGTCAACCAGGCTGTTAAGTGAGTACCTTTCTTGCTCTTACTCAGCCGTTTTTTTTAGTAGATTTTAGTTGAATCGTGTATGATGACACAAATCTTCCAAGGCAGCTGATGATCTTATCATGCATAGTGTGGAATTAGGTTATGTAAAATTTGCTCATTCAATTTGTGTCTTCATGTGAACAGAAACATAAATATTGTTATTCTGTCATGCAGGGCCGTAGAGAAACATATGCAAACTTTCCGTCATCGAGAAAAGAAACGGGTAAGTAATCTGTTCTGATAGTGCCTTGAAAGTGCTATTGCTCCAGAAATTGTAGGATCTCTAAACTGACTTGTTGCTCTCCTCCAGTTGCCAAGTTTTGTTGATTGGTTTGGCTGGTGTACATGGGATGCCTTCTATACTGATGTCACGGCTGAAGGTGTAGAAGAAGGCCTCAAAAGGTATCGTGGTGACCTACTGCTAGCTTTCAGGTTCATGATGTTAAGAGTACAGAATAACTGAATTTTGTCTTGTTACTTGTTGTAGCTTGTCAGAAGGTGGAGCCCCGCCTCGGTTCTTGATCATCGATGATGGCTGGCAGCAGATAGGAAATGAGATTATTAAGGATGAAAACTGTGTTGTGCAAGAAGGAGCACAGTAAGTACATATTATCATATTTCTACCTGGATTTCAACAAATTTCACTTAAAACCCTCATATGATCTTTTTACTATATTGATGATATACTGAAGTTTACAACTTGCACAATTAGCTCCAGATTTCATGGAATGGCTAAAATAGCTTTGAGAATCATCGTCATGTGACTCTTGTTGGGATAAGATATATGGGGTGTTTGGCAATTGACCGTTGGCTGTTGTACTTGGTTGGTTTGACCAACTGTTTGTGTTGGCTGTTTTTTGGTTAGCTACTTAACAGTTGGCTGTTTATAAATGTGTATGGTAAAGTTAGCTTTAGTGTTGGCTGTTTAGTGCAAAATGAAAGCAAAAGCCAATATAAAGGTTGTAAAATCAGCTTTCTACTTTTGGTTGAAAGCTGGCCTTTTTAGCTACCCAAAAAGCCTTTTACCAAACACTTCTTTCAGGTGTTCGACCACATTAAAGCCAAATACCAATAAACACTCCAACCAGGAGCCATTTACCAAACACCCCCATTAAGGAACTGCAAGTCCCTTTCTGGAAAAGAAACAAATATGGAAACCTTAGAAGTCTAGTCTTAGGAATGAATATACTGTTCTTGATTTCAATTTTCAATTGTACTGACATAATGTGGTGGTGTTGCTGCAATTTTTTCTTCTGTAGATTTGCCAACAGACTAACTGGAATCAAAGAGAATGCCAAGTTCCAAAACAAAAAGAATAGTGAAGACAACGATCTGGTTCCAGGACTGAAGCATGTTGTAGATGAAGCTAAACAACGCCACAATGTAAAGTAAGTGGCCCAGCTTGTTGAGTGATCTCATTCTGTATTGCTTGATTTAGTATTTATTTTCTCTTTGAAAAACTACATCTTCCCACCTCCTAACCTGGTTAGCACAAAATCTGTGATGCCATACCAAGAATTATATGGCATTATATGTCGAAAATTATGTTTTACTTTACGAAGGAAAAAATGAACTAGGGTAATCATTTTTCTTAAATTTATAGAACACTCCTCTTCTCGGTTGGAATCATTAATGGCCTGTAAGCAATCTGAAGTTAGAAGCCATTCTTGTCAACTCTTAATTTCATGTCTCATTAATTGTTTGTGGTAACATGAACAACAAGCTAACATACTATTAGAGTATGTTCGATTATGTATTGTCTATTTCTTCTGGAATGCTTATTGTGTAGTGTAGAAGTCTAATACATACTTCCTTTGTCTTTTTAATGCTTGCAACACTTTGACTTTCACGTTTTTCAATGCACAACTTTGATAATTAAAAAATCTGATTATTTATCAGTAAAAAACTATAGAAAGGTCAGTTTTTTTTTAAGAAATATACATTAATACAACAATTTTATACGTAATAGCATTTGTAATTTAATATCTGAAGTAACAACTTGTGCTCAATAAGAAAGTGTATTTGAGGAAGTTGTGTATTGTAGAAAAAAATGATGATGCTTCTTTAGTTATTTCAGTTGCATTGCTTTGTGGAAGCTGCTATCATTTTTTCTCATTCTAATGATTTGCATATATGTTCCAGGAACGTGTATGTGTGGCATGCTCTGGCTGGCTATTGGGGAGGAGTTAAACCTGCAGCTGATGGTATGGAACACTATGATACAGCCTTGGCGTACCCAGTCCAGTCTCCTGGTGTATTGGGAAACCAGCCAGACGTTGTCATGGATAGCCTTTCTGTTCATGGTCTTGGTTTGGTCCATCCAAAGAAAGTCTTCAATTTCTATAATGAGCTCCATGCCTATCTTGCATCATGTGGTGTAGATGGCGTCAAGGTTGATGTGCAGAATATTATTGAAACCCTTGGTGCTGGACACGGTGGCAGAGTTTCTCTCACCCGTGCCTACCACCAGGCCCTTGAAGCCTCCATAGCAAGAAACTTCCCTGATAATGGATGCATTTCTTGCATGTGTCACAACACTGATGGAATATATAGTGCCAAGCAAACTGCTGTTGTGAGGGCTTCTGATGATTTCTACCCTCGAGATCCTGCTTCTCATACCATACACATTTCCTCTGTGGCTTATAACTCGCTTTTCCTTGGGGAGTTCATGCAACCAGATTGGGATATGTTTCATGTAAGTATGATTCTTAGTGATGCTACTCCTGAAATATCCATAGAAGCTTAGCAATTTAGTTGTCTGTGTTTGTTTTTTTTTTTTTTTTTTTTTTGTTTGTTTGTTGGGGGGGGGGTTGGTCTTCAATGTGGCATTAATACTTGGAAATCTTTCTTTGCAGAGCTTGCACCCAGCTGCTGATTATCACGCAGCTGCTCGTGCAATTGGTGGATGTCCTATCTATGTGAGGTAAGGGGATACTATATACTTCATCATCTTGTTTTTAAGAATTTGGAGATGTCCAAAAGGGAGAAGAAAATTTTGTCAATATGAAAGAGGAAGTGTTGATTGATAAGCATTAGGTTTTTTTATAAAAAATATCTATTTGGGGGATGAAGCTAATGATTAGCATTGATGGTTAATACGAAAACTAATATTCTTCCATTTTTGTAGTGACAAGCCAGGGAATCACAACTTTGAGCTTTTGAGGAAGCTAGTTCTCCCTGACGGATCAGTGCTCCGTGCTCTCCTGCCTGGAAGGCCTACTCGTGATTGCCTATTTATCGATCCAGCCAGAGATGGAACTAGGTACCAGTCATTTCTATTTTCCTATGCAATGAATCTACATTTATCACAATGTGAAACATGTGACTGATAACGTGTGTGGTCACATTGCAGTTTGCTCAAGGTTTGGAATGTGAACAAATGTTCTGGTGTTGTTGGCGTGTTTAACTGCCAGGGTGCCGGTTGGTGCAGGGTTGAGAAAAAGACCCGCATTCATGATACAACTCCAGGAACCCTTACTGGTTTTGTGCATGCCTCTGATGTGGACTCCATTGTTGAAGTAGCTGGGACAGACTGGAATGGGGAAGTGATTGTTTATATGTACCAATCAGGTAAAGTTTTATTGAAATCTATGAATTACATGGAGCTTGTTGCTGATTTCTTATTTTTTTTCCAGTGTGGGGGGGTGTTAGTGATTAATACTTAATAGTGAGCCATGAAGGCCAATTGATGGCTTAAGATCCCTAATCTTTAGTATAACCTTCTAGAGATTTAATCTTAGCTAGCTAACATTTACATCCACACTATGTTACTGCATCAAGTTTATTGGACAGTTCAAAATAACAGTTGCACGTTTGAATCTCAGGGGATGTAGTTCGGTTACCAAAAGGAGTTTCATTGCCTGTGACTCTCAAGGTCCTGGAATATGAACTCTTCCATTTCTGCCCCCTGAAGGTAATTCCTGCAAACATATTGTGTCTTAAAACGCTTTTTCCCTTCTCATGTGGCTGATACGCCTAGTGAACTAAATAACTAATACATGTTGAAATAGTGACCTGATGTCGTGTGTATGTGCAGGAAATCACAAGCAGCATCTCATTTACACCAATTGGCTTACTTGATATGTACAATAGCGGTGGGGCAGTAGACCAGTTTGATGTTAAATTATCATCTAGCGAGAGAATCGTGCACTCTAATGGTGAAGTCCCTACAGAACAGAGAAACTTGCTCAGGAACACAGAATCTGCAACTGTGATAATCAACCTCAAAGTAAGAGGATGTGGCCGGTTTGGAGCGTACTCTTCCCAGCGCCCATCCAAATGTACTGTTGATGGTATGGACAGAAACTTTGAATATGATTCAGAAACCGGGCTGCTGACCGTAATCCTGCCAGTCTCACAGGAGGAGATGTACAGATGGCCAGTTGAGATCCAGGTTTAGTTCAACAGTATCCAAATATTTATCCACATTCTTTCAAAATTTTGTGACTTTTGCTAGTTCATGTGGCCCCTGGTACGATCAGTCATGGACCTTGTGATCTGTTTGGTTGGCTATAGCTTCCGAGGGACTGACTAGTTTTGAGGGTTCAGTGCATTGTATTGTAGAGGGGTAGTGAGAGAGAGTGTTGGGAAGAAGAATCTTGTTCTTATTGTTGTACTTATATCCAATAAATAAAATTCGCTTTGTTTGTTCTTTCTTCAGATTTGCTATCTGTTTTTATGGCTTGTTTTATAGAAGATTGAGGGGCTTGAGGCTGAATAATAAAAGAATGTGGTCCAAAACAAAGTTGTGTTATCCTGATGGCTGATATGCGAACAGATATATATGATGTTTTGGTCTTTTGGGTATATATCAGGCTGAAGCTTACAAATTCCTGTCAGCATGATGAAATTGAAGTTTGCTGCGTATTCTGAACTTGCACTCGACATACATTTGCATTTAGCTTTCAAACGTACCCTTAGGACCTTGGTCTTGGCAGCCAAGTAGTTGTAACAGAAGGTGTGTATAGAAGTATTGTTATTAAATATCAAGAAATAACAATCGATCATGTGGCGCTCTCGGCTCTTCCTCTTTCAGTGGCCCTGTCTCCACGTCGTCGATCTATACAATAAATAAAAGTTGCAAACCTAGTCCATATATCTTGATATTTAGTAATATGCGGAAGTGATACTGGAGTCACTGGACCACCATTCTCCGAATTAGATGTACATAAAATAGCCCAACGAATCGTCTTTTACATTATTTTGGAATATAACCCCTTAAGAACTTCAGAACCCACTTTTCTATTTGGTCAAAAAGAATAAAAAGGCAACAACAGATATTGAGCTACGCCTACTCATAACCACAATCGTAAAATAAAGTAAAGAGAACACACTCTTTTTATGAATTGTTAAAGCTAAGTAATAGGTATAATAATAATAATAAATTAAGCTATAACAATTGCGGTTTTCTATTGGTGATACCATATTAACTCCCTAGTGAGCTTTACAAATAAATGAATATCAAATTCAATTTTATTAATGAACATATGTTTATAACTATATAATTTGTACAGATGTTAGCTCTTGTCATTCGTCATTGCTATCAAAATTCATACAAATACAAGCACGAGACACACCTCTAAGCCCGAAAAGTACTTTAATGCACCCAAGTCTTTCATATACAACTTTTATTATACACCTGGGTCTACCATGAGCATGGTACACCTAAGGTTATTTTTCCTCATTGTTCATTTGGAGTTCTCCAGATGAGCAAAATTTTACTCATTGCTAATCACTTATGCTCATTTGTCTAAATAAGCAAACTTTTTCAGCTCATTTTCTCAAATGATCGAGTAACTTCCGCTCATTTTTCATTTGAAAAAATGAGCACACACTCTTCCCCAAATGAGCTGAATTTTCACTCATTGGCCCAATCTTCTCAAATATTACAATTCATCATTTTGATTGGCCACGAGAAGAGAAAAACCATGAAGGATAGATAAATTGGAGGTGAGAAACAATGGAGGAGAGAGAAAGAGTAAAAGAAACAATGGAGGAAGTGTTGAAACTTAAATCATCTTTTGCATTTATAGATCACTAATTCCGCCATTGAAGAATTTTTTAAACTCTAATGCTGATTTGAAATCGGAAACTAATTTTACTATTGATGAAATTCAGAACTTCAATACTTGCTTAGTTGCTTTGCCATTGATTAACTTCAATGATGGTTGCAAATTTGGAGGAGAGAGAAATAATGTAGGAGATAATGACCACGAGAAACAATGCTAGAGAGAAAAATTTGGAGATAAGAGAATTCAGGAGCAGGGCAAACATAACGGGGACCTATACACTATCTTAAAATTAGGCCCTTCATATGTACATAAACGATATAAGATTCTCAATTAAAAAAAAATTACTATAAGAGTAAATACTATTGGGAAATTGCAATTTTTAAATATGGGAGGATGAGTAGAAATTATTGAGAGAGAGTTGGAAAAAACGAGTAGCAATTAATAGGATTTGGGAATATGAAGATTTATCTTCATTGGACACTGATACATCGGTATTTAATCAACAAAAGAAAAAAAAGGGTATTTAATGTGCATCATATTGGGTTTCCCAAAAGTTGAAGCAACAAAAATAAATGAATTTTGCTCCTACCAAGAATTGAACCTGCCTCCTTGTCACCCTTCCCTTACCACTTTACTATAGCCGGCAAATAGACTCGTTCCCGTTGACCCGACCCGAATACCCGATCAAGACCCTTTTCACCCGAAAGTAATGACCCGAAATAGACCGACACGAAAGTAAATAGACCCCAATATGACCCAAACCCGAAAGTGACCGGACAATGATGACCCGAACCCGACCAGATCCGAAAAGTTGTCATATTAGTTGCTTTTTAAACAAATTTAATGAAAAAATTGTCATGAAACACGATATATGTGTTAGCCACTGCCCGTAATTACTTCACTTTTTCTTATTAGACTTATATTTGTTATATTTATTTGCTAGATTAGAAATCCGATTTAACATAGGAGCAAATTAAAATGAGAGTATAGAGAGAGAAGCGCTTCCTTCTCTCTAGAAATTGTGCAATCGTCATCGTTTTCTGGACTTGAATCTCAGCAATAGCTGAAGCAATGGCAAAAGATTCAAAGAAAGGCAATGGTGGTAAGAAGAATAAGAAATGTTCGAAACAATCTGCATCCCAAAAATCGAAGTTGAAAATGCTGCACAAACCTCAATCGGGGGATGCAAGGAAGATGAAGAGTGTGAATGATGTTCAGGGCCTTCCAGCTCTTAGCTGGACCTCTGAGGAAGATGATATAGAGTCTCATGAATCCCTGGCTATGGACTTATCGAATCAGGATAAGGCGAATTTTGAGGCTGCTAGAACTCGATTATCGGATTGGATTTCTTCTGTTCGAACTCCTCTGAGACAATCTGGACCATCTCAACTAAATCCTTCTCCTCATCCTATGCAAATTTTGAATAGCAATTCTGGTAATGTATGGAGTAAATCGTTGTTTGGTCATATGCGTACGGAGGGTTTGGACTTAACTCAAACTGATAAGACTGATAAGAATGCTGGACATGGTAAATTGGTGATGTGGTGAAAATTACTAGTGAGGATGTTAATCCTGAAAGTGCATACTGGCAATCTGCAATTGTATGTTACATATTAGGTGTTAAACCCCCCCATTTCATATTATTGATGGTGTTATTAGAAGGATTTGGGGTAAGTTTGGGGTTGAGAAGGTGGCTATGATGAATAATGGTGTCTTTGTGGTACGTTTTAGAACAATGGATGAAAAAACGAAAGCTATGAATGATGGTTGTTAGGAAACGGGTGTTGTAGTGTTTGATTGAAATAATAAGGATGAGAAAAGCAATAAAGAAATTAAACAGAAAGAACACAAGGATTTACGTGGTTCGGTCAAAATAGACCTACGTCCACAGGTGGGGGATTCGAGCTTCTTCACTATGATGGAGAAAAACAGAGAGAATAATACAAGGAGTCCAAAAAATACTAGAGGATAAAAGTGTGTATTAAATAATGACCACCAAGGGGGTCTTTTTAAACGTAAGGAACCCCGCACAAAAACCCTAGAATATACTCCTCATAAAACCCTAACAGAAAATCCGATCAGACTCGCAATGCGCTGGTCGCGAGTCGCGGTATGCTCTTGGCATGTGTGCGCGAGCTGGAGCATTGTGCCGCGACTCGCCTTTCTGAGGATTCAAGGCATAACTAACACTGGTCCTACACTGTATGACAGGAAACCTGTGATAAGGAAGGAGTGGACACCTGATTTGGATTTACTTAATGCTGATGTTAAGGTGGTGCCAACATGGATTAAGTTGCCTGGACTTCCATTGAAATACTGGGGGGCAATCAACTCCCAATAAACTGGGAAGTAAGATTGGTAAGCCAATTAGAATAGATAGGGCCATATCACAGAAGGATATTTTGGCGTTTGCTAGAATTTTAATTGAAATGAATGTTGATCAAGAGTTTCCAAAAGAGATCAGTTATGAAAATGAAATGGGTATTATCATGACTCAGGCAGTACAATATGAATGTAAACCTATTTTTTGTGGTGATTGTAAGGGGATAGGACATACTGCAGAGGAATGTAGGCAAAAACGCTTTGAAGTAGCCAAGAACAAGCTAAGGCCTAAGCAGGTTTGGGTGCTAAAGAAAGTGCTAGACTCTAGGAGTACCAGATGGGAGGTTATTGCTAGACTTGGTCTTGAAATCCTGGCTCCTATAGCTGAAGATGTGGCAGAAGGGGAGCGGGGGGGATGCAGTGGATGCTAATGTGACTATTCAGGTTAGTAAGCATGTTGCAGACACAGAACAGTCTGGTACTGTTGGTTTTGATAAAGGAGGTACAAGTCAAGGTGGGCAAGAAGGTATGAGAATAGGTGATATTCATTATATAATTCATGAGGGGGTGAGTATTGAACCTCCTAATGGATAATTTGGGATTGGAACACTAGGGGCTTTAATAGCCCTCAGAAGTATGGTGATGTGAAGTGCTTTCTTGATCATCATACTATTGGTTTGTTGGGTTGTTGGAAACTAGGGTTAGGAGCAAGAATTTTGCTAAGGTGTTTGCTAGGTTTGGAGGTACATGGACTGTAGCTACTAACTATCACTACCATAAAGGTGGGAGAATCTGGTTGTTAAGGACTCCTTCCAAATTTGTTGTTAATATTCTTGAATTCTCTACTCAATTTATACATTGTAAAGTGTTGCAAGTTAGTTCAGGAAAGAAGTGACGTGTGACTATGGTTTATGGTTTTAATGAAAGGAATGCTAGGCTGCAGTTTTGGGCTGATCTGAAGAGGCTGAGTAGGAGTATTAATGGAGCTTGGGTGGTTGGAGGGGACTAGGCCCGGCCTTGGGCCAGGAAGGCCCAAAATTTCTGAAAGTTTTGCCTTTCAAAAAAAAAAAAATAAAAAAAGAAAGAGAAAGACTTACACAACACGCTGAAGACCAGGAAGAACATAACACTCAAACCTAAATCTTTCTCTAATCCTCTCCACAATTTCCTCCACTAAAACTTCTACCCAAACTCACTCTAAAAAATTTCTACTTCTACCCATAGCCATTGTCCAGTAACCACCCCCAAAAACATAAAATTTGATTCCAAAAATGATAAGTATAAGGAAAAATTGATAGGAACATTCCCAACTATGGGCGTTCTACCATTTTCAGTCCCAACTAAAGATTATTTCTGAGCGGTCCGAACTATACATCATTTTTGCTGAAATTGGTCCCAGGTGACTGATTACCTGTTTAACAGGTTAATTTTTTTTTTTTATTTCTTAAGTCAGTTTCTTCCTTTTTCTCTTTCCTATCTCCTTCCTCCCATGCCAAACTCCCCCCAACCCACCTCCCCTGCCAACCCTCCCCCTCCCCAGCCACCACTGCCCCTACCACTCTTCATCACCTCTGATTCTGTATCAATTTCTGTGTCAGCAGTGGGGTTTTGTTCCTCTTTCACTAATTCCTCATCTTCTGCCACAATTGGTCTTGCCTCCTCATCACCAGTCGCCTCTGAATCCTCCATTTCCTCTACTCTTTCTCCCACCACAACATCTCCTCCTGCAATTTCAGCTTTCACATCCTGAGATTCCGATTCTATGACGTTCTTCCCCTCACTTTCTCTCTTCTTAATCACCTCCAACTTCACATCACCGTCATCATCCATAGCTGTCGGTGCCAATTCTTCCACTTCCGCATCCCTTAATCAGAGGAAGGGATGAGGATAGCGAAAGTGGAGGAGAGAGAATTGAAGTGAGTTTTGCTCGAAGGATAGGGTGGGAATGTTGGAGTTTGTGGAGGGAGTTATGGAGAAGGGTGAAGTTGGGTTGTTTTCTGTACCGGAGATTAGGCGGGTTTTCGCCGGAGAATTGTCGGTGTCCGACATTTTTTTAGAGGGCGGGGGCGGATAAGGAGTGTGATTATTGGGTTGTGAATAAAAAAAATTAGAAAAGAAAAAGAAAAAACACATTTTACCTACTGTAGTAGGTCCACTACTACATTAAAAGGCAAAGGCAACACACGAAAATCGTTGCAATAGGGCTAAAAGTCGTTGCAATAGGCCTACTGCGGCGGTTTTGTACCGTTGCATTTGTTGGCGTTGCAATAGCCTAATGCAACGACTATTAGAGCTATTACAATGGCTAAACATGTCGTTGCCTTAGATCATCTATCTTTTGCAACGGCTTTGTTAGTGGTTGGTTATGCAACATACTTGGCTAATGCAACGCCTACCATTTGAGGTAGTGCAACGATGTTTTTTTTTGTGGGATTATTACTGTAACCTACTGAAAACCTATAATATTAGAGCCCTGTATATATATTAGTAATGATGCAACAAATGCCAAAATACTCTTGAAATGCGAAAAATAATCATATTTGTATTATAATTTCCCAAACCAATTAAATTAAGAGTATACATGACAAATCCTTAACATATACGAAAATGTACTTAATCAAAACCAACTAATACATATTTGTTTTAGTACCGCAAAATACTTCTAAGTACATATAGATCACTTTCCTTCTAACCAAGTACCGCATCACTATAGTATAGCTAAGCTAAATCTGGCCAATAGTGTGTATAGTGAGACGTCTACGTTTGATCTCCTCCAGTTGGTTCATTATTCACCTAAAAATTCAAACATTGTAATAGTTAGTAAACGTACACCATCAACAAAGTCCAATTGTCACAATTCATACGCATATTAGATATTATAAAAAAACTGACGACACAGAACAAACGACAAAATAAATCCAAGCCAATAATTGGCAACCCATCATTTGTAGATACTAGATAGCATATTTTCTTCAGGCGAGTAGTGAACATGGGAATGAGAAACTAACACAACACAAAAAACACTTTTCTCTTCGGCAGGCTACAACAACATAATATCGTGTCTTAGCTGTTACACAACAATACAAAATTGAAGTGGCCGGATAGAATCTCTGTCCAAATTGGATGTTAAAGGTTTTCCACAAACCAAGTGATATCTATTATGTTCTTTGACAGACCCAAGATTGAGTTGATTTAAAAATTATTTTAGACAACTATTCTTTATGCATATTTCTGCTTTTCGTCTACATTGTTTCTCTTCTAGTATTGATGTGGAACCTATATTTTGGAAAATTAGTTCTCCCTTGTTGCCTTTGCTTACCACCAATAGTATAATTTTTTCCCCGAATAGTGATTGTTATAGAATGCTCAAGCTAAGTGTGAGTATGTGACTGTGACAGTAGTAAAGGTGACTCTTTGCTCGCTGGGTGGTCTAGCTCCAAGTGTGAGTATGGGAATGTCATACTGCCTCGAGCATATGCACAATTAACAACACCAGTGACTCACCCAAACCTGAACTCATCAGCTATAAACCTCTTTGAAGACTATGCTGCAAAAATATCTGACTTCTGTTTCTACAATGAAGTTGCAGCAGCTCCACGAGTTCAGCATATCACTAATGGCATGAGTGTTTTAAGTACAATATCATTCACTAGTAGAATAATTGTTTATTGCTGCGGTGATATTGCTGCGGTTTTACCCATACGCAGCAATATATCACGTAAAAAAAAAGAAAAATATAAAATACCCATATTGCTGCGGTTTCCGCCGAAAACCGCAGCAATATGGTTTTAGAGAAATATTTTTGAAAATTTTTAATCATTTGAACAAACATACTGATGCGGTTTCTGTAAAAAACCGCAGCAATATATAAAAATAATATAAAAAAATATTATTTGGACCTATTGCTGCGGTTCCTAAACCGCAGCAATAGGCTTTTAAATTAATATAAAAAGAGTTTATTTAGGGTTTCAGCCTCCTTTCACTCCTTTCCCTCTCATCAGTTCAGCCTCACGCCTCTCCCTCTCCCTCTCATTTCTTTCACGCCTCTCCCTCTCCCTCACTCACCATTCTCCATCTCCAGTACTTCCTTCCTCAAAAGGGTTGCCGGAATTGACCCCTAATTCCGGCCGAAAAGCGCAGCCCAAACAAGCATCAAGGCTTCTCTCTCCTCTGTTTTATTTCTTTTACCCAATACACCAACACCACCAGCTTGCCTGAACCGTTTGCCACCTCCACACCACCACAACAACACCCTTCACCTGCCGCGGACAATCTTCGATCACCAGTGCCACCCTCCCGTGTTCCAGCCTCTCTTCGCTCTCACTCTTCTTCTCCGGCGCGAGGTTACCATCAGTTCAGTCCTTCACTCCTCTGCTCTCTCTCTCTCCTTCGCGCGAGGTTTTCCTGTGAGTTCATGTCTTTTTTTTTCCACCATTTTTTCATTTTTGTTTTCGAATTTTCTCAATTTTGGTTGAATTTTCAGATCTGGACGATTTTCAACGACGATTGGTTGCCGGCGATTTTGTTTGTGCGATTTTCAACTATGATTGGTTGCCGGCGACAACGACGATTTTCAGATCTGGACGCGCGACGGTTTTGGACGGTTTTGGACGACGTTTGGTTGCCGGATTGTGGCCGGCCATCCATACTTCTTTTGTTTTTATTTTTGTTTTTATTGTTTCAGATTTGTTTGTTCAGTGTAGTGTAATTCTTGTTTCTTGTAATTCTTCTATATCTCAGATTTTTTTTCTTCATTAGTTTCATTTTTGTTTTTTTGTTCAGTTTTCTTATTGTTGTTTTTTACTTTGTTCAGTTTTCTTATTGTTATTTTTTTCTTTGTTAGTTTCATTACATTTTATGGTGGAAGTTTCTGATTTTTTGCTACTTTTCTGAATTTTTTTATCTTTCGAATTTAATGGCAAAATGCAAATTTTTTTTTTCTTACACCTGTACCTATTGCTGCGGTTTTTCCAAGAAACCGCAGCAATATGCCTATTTTTTATTATTAAATTCAGCATATTGCTGCGGTTTTCCCTAGAAACCGCAGCAATATACTTTATGAATCTGATATAAAATATATATATTGCTGCGGTTTTACCCAGAAACCGCAGCAATATGTTCAAATATTGTTGCGGTTTAAAACCCCAGCAATATATTTATTACCTATTGCTGCTGCGTGGCCAAAACCGCTGCAATAGGCTACTTAATAACCGCAGCAATAAGCATTTATTCTACTAGTGAGTTCAGCCTATTTCTAATGGTGGGCTGAGCTTGATTCTCATTCTGTAAATGGAACGTAGAAGATATTGTTCGAATTTTTGAGTGTGAAGATGAGAGAAGATATACTGAAATCTATTTTAGTATTGGTTAATGTTTTGAACAAAAGCAGTACTTTACCCAGAGTAAAAAGCAGGTCACATGCATAAATATTTTTTCACTTGCTTGTTAGAGCTTGTTGGAACTATATACAGAAGAGACTGAAACTTTAATCTCTTATAGCTTGTTTGGCTTGGGAACATTTTATCAATTAAAATAATAGTATCAGTTTTTGAAAGGTTTCTCAAACTCAAAACCATAAAACTTGATCCGTCATATTCTACTAGTTCAGCTAAAATGTTCAGTTAGCTATTAAAAAAAAAAAAATAGTAGACTCAAACAGGCAGCTATTATAAATAGTTGATAAAGCAGACATATCATCATCACAACTACACAGCAGAGATATCATCATCTCTTTATCTCCAGATCAGAAATAGCAGACTCAAACGTGCAGCTATTATTAAAAAAAAACTCAATCGCATGATTGTCCAAACTAATACTGACAATCTACAAGGAGATAAAGCAGAGATATCACCATCACAACCACACAGCTTTTACCCCCTCTATATGAATATCCTACTACCATGGAACAAAACCATAAAACTCCCATAGCAAATGCAATTGAAGAACATACCTTTTGAACCTCGACTAATGATTCACTCCCTCTTTTGCCACCTGAAACCATACAAGAAACTGTCATGATTTATATAATTCAAGAAAGAATGATGCAGATGACTAAGAGGAACAATTGTACTGGACTGAAACCATTTTTCTCTTCTTGTAAGCTAGGTTTTCTTACATATTATTGTTCTACACTTGAATACCCAGAACCTAGGGCCTTTGTTGGTGCTTTAGAGCCATTAGAAGTTGGAGTTAAACCCCTAAGAATTCGGGTATGCTGCTAGAAAATTTGTAGCTTCTATTTGAGTTCTCTTCTAGATTAGTTCAGCTTTAGTCTTATTTTCTTACACCATAATATCTTTTTTTGTTAGTATTTCAAGATACACCATAACTGGTGCCCTACTGCCCCATATCCTTTTGTATCAGATGGTAGCTTCAATGGAGGTGATAATGCAGTGTAAGGTTCCCTCAACCATCTTCCTTGTTTGATTGATTATTAAGTATTTAATTAAAAAAGAAACAAAAAATGCTTAATAGTCAACAATACAATTAGATGATCCAGATTTTAAGGCATGCATAATTTTTGGTATTCTCCATGTATGTGGTCTGGGTATTGCTCTTGTCTCCATTGTAGATGGAATCAGGTTCACGTTTACTAGGAAAATTGATTTAACCTTTTACAACTCATTTAGTATAATACTTTTACATTTTGACAAATAGAGTAATATTACTCCTCAGATAGAGATAGTAATTGATAATACATAGAATGCTTCTACAATCAAATTACTTAATCAGCACTAAATATTTTTCTAAGAGGAAGATACATTTTGTTATCGCTAGTGGAAAATCTAATTATATATGATTTTCAAGTTCATTTACATGGCCAGTTTCAACATGAAACAACCTTAAATACTTTTAAAAACTTAGTGTTTGGTCTCCTTGCCTTTGCAGGGCTCTTAGGTTGGTCTCCTAATAAAAAAATTTCAGTTTCTCTTAGATAGAGATAGAAACCAAAAGAAATACCTATTCACAAGATTAATTGCTCCATCTATTTGAATGCCTCCCCCAATTGTAACTCTAGTATGAATAGATATATCGCGATTAATCTACTTATAACACAAATAATGAGTGTGATCAACCAAATAGATTTCAAATTGCCAAAAACTATTGACCTGCTTCAAGGGAGGATGATTGTCCCACTTGAATATGTTTTAACAAGTCTGCAGTAGCTTTTACCTGGAAAAATTGCAACATGTTCCTTTTTCCATTATGACTATCCTATAACTTAAGTTAGATTACACTATAAAATATTCTAGAGTAGTACATATGTAAAATACATAAACCAACCCTTTTTTCCAAATTATGAAAAGCATATAAACATTTTCAAGAATTCCGATAATCTATCCTCCAAATACGTACACAAGAGCACAACTACATTACATGAAACTGTCACTTGCAATCTTTTTGTCACAATTGATCCAAATTCAACTCTTTGACAAATTTCTCTGTGTAAAACATGCTTCAGGTCAGAAAGAGTTCATCAAAAAATTAACTACAAGAACTTTATCATAAAACATGTCGGAAACCCACTAAAGCATATAGTCATCACCAACAACTGCAGGGATGGTTAGCCATTGTTACATACTGCTCCGATTAAAAGAAAAATATGCTTTAATTATCTTAAGCAGTCAATTTATACTATGTTATGAATTTACAAGCAATGGCTAAATAATTTTGAATCCCTAATTTCGCCTAAAAAAATTTCATAGTAATGACAATTGAAATAAAGGGTACCAGGTGCAGCTAATTAATTACAAAAATAATTGAGTAGCTTCAAATCCCTAATTTCACCTTTTGCTGTCTATATCTGTCTTCCTATGTCTCGCTCCATTTAAACTCGAATTTATCTATATTTAGGTAATTAGCCAATAAGAATATTTTGGTTGAATTGTGGAACCAAAATGTGGGAGAAAACTCAATCAATGTTGTGGATGAATATCTGCAGCAAAGCCGCCGGTGAGAGAAGTTCTTAAGAGAAGTTTATGGAGCACTTAGATAAAGAGGGATCCATGGTTTGACGATGTATGTGGCTTTTGAAATTTCAGAAACAAAAAGTGGAAAATTATTTGCGCGCTTAAGTTTTCTTTTATGACCGTTGCGGTAGCTATTCTAACTATTTCCAACGCTATGACTTAAGATTAACCGTTGCATTATCTCAATCTAAGGCAACGACTATAACTGAGTCGTTGCAATATCCCAATCCATTAAGTAGTCAGCAATGGGTCGTTGCAATAGATCCCTCTATTGCAATGGTACTTAAAGAACCGTTGCATTAGCTACCTTCAAACCATTGCCTTTGATAAAAAATGTAGTAGTGGTGTAATAGCTTGGTTTTCAAGAAGCTTTTATTAAGGGATTAACAAAATGATTTATTTAATTAGTCTTTTATAATATCCATTTTGGTGTTGTTAATTTCATCTCTGTATGAAAGTTATGATTGGAAGCAAAATCAGATTTTTAAACCGTATGCATTGAAATTACAAAATTGCCCTAAAGAAAAAAAAAAGAGAAAGGGAAAAGAACAAAACCCATTTCCTGTTTCTTCATTTCCCTCGTGGCTTCTCTAAGTTTCTAGAGAAATCTTTATTCTCTAATGTCTTTTTAAAATTCTCCTAAACTAGATTACCTACAAAAGATTAAGAGCAATTGAAACCCCCAAACCCATTCTTCTCTTTCTTCCCCTCGCATCTACCTTTTCTCTCTTGACCGACAAAGCTCGGTGAAGAAGCGCCGCTAGAAGACGGTGTTTAGTCCTCCGGCATCTCTGTTCCTCCGTTTTCCCCTCATCTGCTTCGTTTCTTCGGTGCTACTACTGTTTTCTGGTTCTCTTCGTCGGCGGCATATCGTCCCTGCTTGTTCTGGTGTGTGTGTTGGTGCTGCCGCTGTCGTGCTTTGGCGGAGCTGTTCACCACCACTACTACTTCCCCCTGTCCGCCGTTGTTGCTGCTACTCTTCATCTCTCCTCAGTTTTTGTTAGTGTGTTGGTGCCATTGTTCTTTAGCTCTTTATGAAGGTATAAGCTCCGCTTCTTCTCTTTTAGTTTCAAACTTGTGTATGGGTATACTTGCTTGAATCTTCAAAGCCAAAATTCGAATCTTGGGTATAATAGCAAATCAGATTATTGTTGTTTTTGATATTGAGAAAAAGATTAAAACTTTCTTCTGTTTAATTGATTGAAATTGGTTTTGGAACATATAATCTTAGTAAGCTTGCTAAATTAGATGTTACAAGTTCTGTTTCCTATATTTCAAATCCAAATCATAAATTCATGTCTGCAAATCAGTGTGATGGTTTTCCAAAATTGCAGTAATTAGAGTTAGAGATTGCCAATGTGAGTTAGATTGTGAAATGATTTGTATATAAGGGTTGTGGTTAGTTCATGAAAGAGCTTAGAAAGTTTGAGCAAGTAAATTAGTTTATCTGAATTGTTGTGAAGATGGATATTAATTGTTGTCATTGTTGTTGAGGAGGATTAATGTGGGAAATCATGTGTGGTCAAGGCAAAAAGCTATTGACGTTTAGTGTGGAATTGGAGCTGTAACGAGGTACAACTTGTCCCTCCACCTTATATCTATACTAATCTGTGCAACTGCAAGTTGTATGACCTTTATGATTTTATTAAAATAAATTAGATTTATGACTTGAACTTATATGAATTTATGATCATAAAGTTCAGCTTGTTGAAGGTGTGATTCTTGAATACTATGTTTTCTGATTTTTCGGAGCATATGATTTAACGCCAAGTATTGAGTATATTAAGTTTAGCATTGAATTTCTAATTTTGAATTGAGATATATGTTTGTAAGTTTCAGTCAATCTTGTCTTCGAATTCAAGTATATTTTAGTCTTTGAGACTTAATAGTATAAGTTATTCAGCGACTTAAGTTTTAGGTTATAATATATTAAGGTGTCTGATTATGAATGTTTAAGAAAGTCGTCTCGATGTATATTTTCGTATGCTATTATAATTGTTGTTTGGGAATTGAGCAACTTTGTGTAACAATACGATAGATGGTCAGCTGAATTTCAAAGAATATGGTTAAGTTTCCAATGAGACACAATTGTATGTGGTTTCAAGTGTTTATAGAGTTCCATTGTGATAGTTTACTATTAGTTAATGAGATCTCAAGAATAATGTTTTGTTAAAAGATCTCTGAATTAACTAAAGAGCTTTATAGAGATTTTGGAAATGTAATTATGAGCTTTATGGAAGTGGATTATTAGAAATAGTGTAGTATAGCAAGTCGTAGCTAAATTCTAAAAAGAGTAAATTATACCATTTAGAGTTTCTCAATGTGTTTATTATTATACTGATAATGATGATAAACTCGAAGGAGTAATTTAGTATGTTCACAGATGATGATAAGTTTTATTTGGAAACAATTGGTAGGTTTGTAGAACTTAATTATGTTTAATTGAATTCGTATAGATATAGTTATGAGAAATTGAGAATATAAATCTTACAAAGAGTATGATTTATATGAAGTTATTGAGAATCTAAGTATAACGTAATGGTAATGTGGGGTCTAATTCGAGGCTAGTAAGTGAATTTCTGAAAGTGAGTATGACATATTTGTTTACCAACTTTGAGAAACATGAATTGGAAGGCTATAAGACATGAGCTCAAAGTTCTAGTTGTGATGTGGGCTTTTAGAGTATGTTCTGACACGAGTTTTGGAAATTATGATTTGAGTTACAAAAGGGACTGAGTAAGATGATTTGTTTTATATCAAAAGTTATATTATGTTATTGAGATGATTTGGGGTTTTATAATATTGGAAACCTATGCCAGCTTAGTTGTGTGATAATAATTAGTTCATCGAGGATAAGTAATGAGAGTTGAGTAGGGGATTATTGTAAATTTTGGGATTTAAATGTGCCTTAAGGGATTAATGAAATTGGTCACGTGAACTTCGTGAGTATTAAAGGTAACATGACTAAGATAATGGTTATCAGGGGTGATAGAAGTCAAGTATTGGGAAGTAAACTAGAGATGTTAACATCATGTTTGGGATATAAGAGCTCGAGACCTATGTCATGATATCATGAAGAAGTATCAGATAGTAAATTGGCAGTGTATTGTCTACACCATAAGAGTTGGAAATTTCCATCTTAATATAACTAAAAGGAGTATAATCAGTATATATAGATCTTATGCAATTGAGTGTTGGGAACTAGAGATATGAGTTTGTAATAATGGATATACGGGTAATTTGGACATAATTAAAATTATATAGTTGGGATTACAAAGATCAAACAAATAGCCGAGACAAGAAAAGAATAAAGTTGAGGACGCAAATAACATTTATGTGATATTGAATACGAGGTAATGAAGTTTGTTTTGCAGAGATCATAGTATTTGAGTTACAAGGAGATCAGAAGTTCAAGTGTGAAGTGTTGAATCATTAAGATATGGGATTAATCATTAAGTCGTTCGAAGGAAGAAGCTCTAATTATAAATATAAATCCGAATTCTAGAAGTCATAAGTTTTTAGGTATAGATTAAGAGATGATGTGTACCATGAGGTTTTATGTGATACGAATTTGAAATCTATGTATACTAGTAAAGTACAAATCACTAGTAGTACTACAATTTGTCATCCGGGAGAGTATTTAAAAGAAAAAAATAGAAGTTCTACTTGGGGTATGACAAGAGCATTATACTTAATATGATTAACATAAGTATAAATATCGGGATTTGCTCAGGTTATAAGTTTTATAGATTGTTAAGTAAGATTAAATTCTGTTTTGACTTTCTGAGTAGTAAGCTACGTTTTGAGCTTCAATTATAATAAGCTTGAATTATATTTCCTTTAAAGTCCGTATTTGAAAGGGATTTAGCCAATGAATTTTATAAAAGGTTGATTTATACCAAGTTACTAGAAACTCGATTATATTATGCAAGCAATCTATTTGGGTATGTTAAATACCCGAAAGCAATTATGTTATGGGAATTTGAGACTTATGAATCTGAGTTTTCGAAAATATGAAATTATGATTATGTATTTTAATTCTGTTTTGTGAGGGGAAGAAGCTGCTATAGCAGTGACGAACAAGATTCGTAGAGCGGGTATTGCTCATTATGTGTTACAGCGGGTATTGCTCTGGAGCGGGTATTGCTCCGTTATGTAGGGTCATGACCTAAAAGTCTTGCAAGCAGAACACACTGGAAGAGGGAGACGTCCCTTGTAAAAAGTTTAGAGAATTCGCCTGGAAGACAACTCTATTCGTGTTCTCTTCCCCAGTATAATATGGTTTCTGAAAGAAAATAGATATGTATTTGAATGTGTAATTGTTTTTGTGGAAAGTTGATCTTGTTCCAAAGTAATGTTTTACTCACCAATTTTATTGAATTCATGTGAGAAATGTGGGAATGAATTACAAGGAAATTCGTACGGAATCCATGAATGGAATTAGCTATGTGCACATATTTGGATTTGATGTTTTTCTTTTTGAAGCACAGAAGTGAGAAACATTGTTATGACATAGAGTATATCAGACAGGATGGATTTTGGAATACCCTATTAGATCCTATGGAACCCTTATATGGTTTTTCTAAGAGGAAGTGTATATTATTCATTTTTGTGAGAGACTCTTATTACTATTTACAACGAGGGACATTAAAAATTGTCTATAAGTGTCTGTTGTATAATTATTTCATTATGAGTATCTTGTATCTTGATTTCTTGATTTCAAATGGTCTCGTATGATGAACTTAAATATGTAAATATGCTTTAAGCCACCAAAAAGATTTTATGGTTGGACAGTGTGTACTCAGTCTCTCTGATTTTGTTCTTTGAACCTGTCCTGGTGGGGGCAGAGTTCATTCTTAGTTATTTTGCAGGTATAGTGCGCTCCAGAGAGAAAAGATTGGGATCTTAAGTTTGTGATCAGAGAGGTGTCTCGTTTAACTCAAGATATGGGTTATATTGTTGCTTAGAAATAATCTGATGATGTATTATGGTATTTATTCGGAGACTGTATTAGTTCAGCTCATGAAGTTGTATGAACTATTTTGGATTATTGCATTGTGGACCATAAAAGGTTTAGGACCGCATTTGAGTTATGTTCCGCTGCAGGTGTGTATTTGAGGTTAATTAACGTTAATTGAGATTTGTGAATGTTAAACATGATTAACTAGCAGCTTGGAAGTGCGGGCTGTTACAGGTGGTCAATGACCTGCTAGGACCAATTTTGGCAAAAATGATGTATAGTTGGGACCACTCAGAAATAATCTTTAGTTGGGACTGAAAATGGCGGAATGGCCATAGTTGGGACTGTTCCTATCAATTTTTCCTAAGTATAATCCTTGATTCAATGGCATTTCGTCATATATATATATTTTCCCGATTTTTTCTCCCTTGAATCTCTTGCAAATCTCTCAAATCAACTGAAAATATGTTATTCTCCAATTATAATCTTGAAAATCCAACGGGAAGATGAAAAAATTTGAGAATAAATAGCTCATTTTTGCCTCCCCTTATCTCACAATTCAACAAAGAACCATGTTTTTAATTTCTCATAATAGCGCATTTTTGTTTTGAATTGAATCTGTGATAAAAAAATTGGGCTTTTCAAATTTTGTGATTGAGTAGAATAATAGAGATTAAACATGTGGCAAGAAAATTACAAAATTTAATGTGAATAAAACGAGCACATGAAAATCCACTAACGGTGATTGCTAGGAATTTTTGCAGGTTTTGATTGCTTCAGGTGGTGGTGCTTTATCCAGAGAGAAAGCTCAGATCAGGAAACTATTCAAATTATTGATTCATTTCTATTCATCTGTGTTTTATATAGCTTTCGGAATTGTCAAATTGAGAGGCGGTTGATGGATTGTTTGGTTTCTTTTTTTTTTTTTTTAAATTAGTTTGATTCTTGAAATGCTACTAATGTGTTCAATTTGTTAAATTGATATGTTTGTGTTGAAATGAGAGTAGGCGCACGTATGGGAGTTGGAGACTCGATTCTAAGCTTCTTATAACTTTATTCAAATAAAATATACCAGCTTAAAGAAGATGCACTTATGGTACTGTAAAAAGACAAGGATACAACAAAATTCCTATTTGTTTATACTTAATGGGATTTGGAAAAAGAAACAATCTTACATGTTTCTCTATAGACTTGCCTTAAAGGGGCCCGTTTTTTAAATTTCGCCCCGGGCCTAATTATACTCAGGAACGGTCCTGGAGGGGACTATAATAATGTGTTACAGTTAAATGAGAAGATAGGGTCAGCCATTACTCTTGATGAAGTGGTGGACTTTCAGCAATGCTTAAGGATTTGTAATCTTCAGGAGCAAACATATGTTGGACCATTCTTCACTTGGTCTAACAAGTAAGATGGTGTTCTAGGGTGTTTTCTAGGATTGATCGTGTGGTGGTTAATGATAGATAGATGGACTTGTTCCCTGACTCAGTTACTATGTTTTTTCCACATAGTCTATTAGATCATTATCCTTGCTTGATTAAAGTTAACTAGTCACCTAAATACTAAACCTAAACCTTTTAGGTTTTTTAACATGTGAAGTCATTCTGAGAGCTTTATTAGTAGAGTTTCGGAAGCTTGGTAGGAGGATATCCAAAGAGTGCCTATGTTTAAAATAGTGACTAAATTGAAGATATTGAAGAAATCTTTGAAGGAGCTGAATAGAGACAAGTTTGCAGATATTGAGACAAAGGCTGATGAGGCTTATAAGAAGCTTATGTAGGTTCAGCAGCAAGTTCACCTGGACCCTTTGAATCAGCAGCTGTATGTTTTATAGGAGGAAGCTAGAATGGAGTATGTGGATTTGAACAAAGCTAGAATCTTTTTTCTTCAGCAAAAAGTGAAACAAGAATGGCTGAAGAAAGGGGATTCCAGTACTGGCTATTTTCATGCTTGTATTAAACAAAGGAGGTGTAATACCCCTCATGATTGCTTTAAAGGGATTTAGCGGGCTACTTATTCCAACAAGATGCATCTTTTTTTTAGGGAGCTTATTTCCTTAGATACTCCACAGTTAAGCGTGCTTGGCTGGGAGTAGTCCAGGGATGGGTGACCTCCAGGGAAGTTTCTCAGGGTGCGCATGAGTGAGGACAAAATGCGCCGGAACAACTTGTGTTGGTTAATGTGGACAGTTGTTGGCCCTGGATACGCATTGGTGACAATATATTCGACTCCGTATGGGTCGGGTGTTACAAATGGTATCAGAGCAATCCTAGGACTGTGTGCTAATCGTGTGGATAATTAATCCAAGGTTAGTCGCCTAGTGGGGGAGGATCTGGTGCTATATCACCGGCTGCGTGTCGAATATGTGATTAGTTTCCAGGCTGGGGCTACTCATAGGTCATTGTGGCCGAATATGTGGAGTCCTCAGGTGCAACGAGGGCGTTGCTGTCCTCAAGTGGGGGTGTATGTAATACCCCCATGATTGCTTCAAATGGATTTAGCAGGCTACTCATTCCAACAAGATGCATCTTTCTTTTAGGGAGCTTATTTCCTTAGTTGCTCCACAGTTAAGCGTGATTGGCTGGGAGTAGTCTAGAGATGGGTGACCTCTTGGGAAGTTTCTCAGGGTGCACATGAGTGAGGACAAAATGCTCCGGAAGAACTTGTGTTGGTTAATGTGGACAGTTGTTGGCCCTGGATGCGCATTGGTGACAATATACTCGACTCTGTATGGGTCGGGTGTTACAGGGGATGCCAGAACAAGGTTTGCATAATAAAAAATAGTGCTGGTGAATGGGAAGAGGGAGGTGATGAGATTGAAGAATCTTTTTTGGAGTTTTATAAAAAGCTGTTGGGCACTGAAAAACCCTCTACACAGCATGTGAGTAGTAGAATCCTTCAGGAAGCTACTGCGGTCAATGAGGAGCAACAAAGTGCTCTGTGTGCTCCTTTTACAGGAGCAGATGTCAAAGCTGCATTCTTTGATATAGAAGATACTAAAGCACCTGGGCCAGATGGCTATACAAGGTGCTTCTTCAAGAAGCCCTGGCCTTGCACTGGGGAAGATCTTATAGCAGCTGTGATGAACTTCTTTCAATCTGGTAAATTACTTAAACAATTAAATGCTATAACTCTTTGTCTTATTCCTAAAACTGAGCAGCCTTCTGATGTGTCTCAATTTCGTCCAATAGCTTGCTGTAATGTTATATATAAAGCTATCTCTAAAATGTTGTGTAGTAGGCTTAAAGCAGTGCTACCTAGTATTATAGATCAAGTACAAAGTGCTTTTGTTGAAACTAGGGTCATAATGCACAATATCTTTATCTATCAAGATATGCTTAAAAGCTATAAAAGGAAGATGTTCCCTGCTAAAGGCTTATGATTCTCTTAATTAGGAGTGTATTAGAGAATTGTTGATTGGTTTAAACTTTCCCATAAGATTTGTTGGTTGGATTATGGAATGTATAGGTACTCCTTCCTTCTCTTTGAGTATAAATGGTGGGTTGTATGGTTTCTTTCAAGGCAAGAGAGGGATTAGACAAGGAGATCCCATCTCTCCCTTGATTTTTGTGCTTGCCATGGAATAGTTCACCAGATTGATGAAGAAAATGAGTCATAGAGAGGAATTCAAGTTCCATCATAGATGTGCTCAATTGAAGATCTATCACTTAATTTTTGCTGATGATTTGATGTTATTCAGCAAAGGTGATATTCAGTCTGTGGTGATACTGGTTAGAACATTGAAAGCTTTTGCAGAGGCTTCAGGATTGGAGGCTAGCCCTGACAAAACAACCATTCATTTTGGGAATGTGGCTGAGTCAGAACAACAAAAAATTCTACAGTTAACTGGGTATAAAAAAAGGAACCTTTCCTTTTAGATACCTAGGTGTTCCTATTACTTCCAAGAGATTGTCTAAAGCTGATTACGATGTTCTGGTTGATAGGATGCTTAAAAGAATCATGAGTTGGAGTTCAAGACATCTGTCTTATGCAGCAAGAACAACACTTGTTAATGCAGTCCTAATGAGTTTGCATACTTATTGGGCTCAAATTTTCTTGGCCTAAGTGTGTTCTTAAAAGAATTACTCAAGTGTGCAGAGCCTTTTTATGGGAAGGCAAGATTGTGTTGAATAAAGCTCCTCCTGTGGCTTGGGATTGGGTTTGTAAACCCAAGAAGAATGGTGGGTTAGGAGTTCAGGACAATATGATTTGGAATACAACAGCTGTTGGTAAATTTATTTGGCAGATTGCCCAAAAGCATGACTTGCTTTGGATTAAGTGCATATATAGTGTATACTTAAGAAAAGCAGATTGGTGGGAATATGAAGTTCTCACAAGTGCTAGTTGGGTTTGGAGATGCTTATGTAAAGTTATGAATGTTTTTAGGAGTGCTTATAGTAACAATGCTTGGTTGGATGGCAACAAGCACTACTCTATCAGAGAGGGATACCACTGGCGTAAAGGAACTCAGGAGCAAGTTCCCTGGCATTATTGGGTTTGGAATTCCACAAATATTCCTAAACACTCATTCATAGCATGGCTAGTTCCTCTAGGTAAACTTAGAACTAGAGTTATCCTTGCAAAAGCAGGTATTTGTCAAAGTACAATATGCTTGCTGTGCAATGTAGGGGAGAATTCCTGTCAACATTTATTTTTTAACTACCAATGTAGTGTCCAAGTCTGCAGCAAGATTATGGGATAGATTAGTGTAAACACTTCGGGTTAGGAGAACTTGTATATTGCATGGAAGAAATGGGGGAGGAAGTTTCATAGCAAAAAGAAACAAAAGGTGTGGTACTATGTCATTGCTGCTATGGTTTACCATTTGTGCAGAGCTCGTAACCATTCCTTATGGAATGATGCAGTGATGATGCCTGATGTCATCAACAAGAATATTCAATTGGATATTTGTGGCAGATTCAAGAGCTTGGTGGAAGTTAAATGGAATGCAGAAGATAAGGCTTGGTTTCAGCAGCTAGTTAGCAACTGTGTGAACTAACTGTAGGTTGTTGTTAGTATGTTTGTTGCTGCTGCAGTGTGCTGTACTGCAGTAGTACATTTAGGATGTATTGGGTTTTGATTTGCATTTGGTAATATACTTACATTTAACAAAAAAAATCCGATTTAACCCGACCCGATGTGACTCAAAATTTCATGGATCGAGATGGACATGTACCCGAACGTAAACCGATCACAAAGTTGACCCGATTATGACCGACTCGCGATGACCCGACCTGTTGACCCGTTTGCCACCTATACCCTTTACCACTGATTCAAATGCTTTAATTTTGTCTGTCTTTCAAACAATCGATATAAATATATTTTGTGGCCCTTGTATATTGGGGTCCCTGCTCCGTCGCCCTAATTGCATGGGACAAGAACCGGCCCTATAAGAGAAACAATGGAAGAGAGATAAATCTAACTGAATACAAGTTTCTAGAATTCATTTCGAATACTGTGGTATAGACATTAATGGAGAAAGAAGTGGAGGAAAGAAGAGGATAAAAGAAGATAGAGAGATAATTGATAAGTAATTTGCAGATTTGCTCATTTAGAGAATATATTACAATATTGCCCCTGAGTAAAGATGGTAATAGGTCCTGGACCCTAAACGGACCCGCCTAGACCCTCCCTAATTGAAGGGTATGGGTCTTAATTTTTTGGACACTATGGATAAGGGTAGGGTATGGGTCTTGATACTATCGGGTAAGGGTCCACTTCTCAAATGCCCAGACCCTACCCATAGACCCTCCCGAACTAAAATATATACTTTTTAATTTAAAATCATTATATATATTTAATATTTAACAAATATAAGAAACTCTTATGGTTAAAATAAAACCCCCTTTCGCTCTCATTATTTTCTTTAGGAAAAATTGATTCTAATAATCCAACCTTTGGGCCGTTCGCTCAAAATAAACCAACCTATTGATTATTATTTAATAATCCAACCTTTTATCCCAATCCGCTCATAATGCACCGTCACCTGTTGAAACAGGTTAATGATCAGGAGAATGGGTTAATTGCACACGTGTCTTGCTCTGATTCGTTATGATTTAATTAAATATTTTTTTACTACCCCCTCCCTCCCCTTGCCCACCCACTGCCACCCCCTCCCTCCCCTTCCTCACCCACCGCCACAAACCCCCCATCCCCACCTCCTTCCCTCCCTCCCATTGCCCACCCACACCCACTGCCACCCCCTCCTTCCCCTTGCCCACCCACTACCACCAACCCACCCCATTCCCCACCCACTGCCACCCCCTCCCTCCCCTTGCCCACCCACCGCAACCCCCTCCCTCCCCTTCCCCACCCCCTTCCCTTATCTACCCCCTCCCTCTCCTTGCCCACCCATTGCCACCCCTCCCTCCCCTTCCCAGCCACCAAAACCCCATACCTTCCCCTGCACCCGCAACCCTACCCCTTCCCACGAATCTCTTTATCTCTCCTCGCCATCCCCGACCCACAACTCACCCCACCACCTCCATCCCCGACTCCAGCCCCACCGCCCCCACCCCGAAAAACTCCCCAACCTCGTCTAACCATCACCAATCCGTGAAGAAAATTTGTGTCTCGTCTTGGAGATTGCGAGTGGAGGACGACGAAAAGGGTGAAGGCGAGTGGAGGAGGACGAAGGGGGTGAAGAGGGAGACAATGAGGATGCCGGTGACGAAGGGGGAGGAACGAGAGAGGCTGGAGGGTGGGGGTGGGGGGCGGGGTTGTTCGCAGGAGGGGTTGTTTGCGAGGAGTGGGGTTGGGGTGTGGGGATCGTGAGCGAGGGGTGGGGTGGGGATCGTGAGTAGGGGTGGGGGTGGGGGTGGGACCGTGAGCAGGGGGTGGGGGTGGGGGGTGGTTCTTCATGACCGGTGAGGCGGGGGGAAGGAGGGAGGGAGAAACAAAGGGAGAGAGATTAAAAGAGAAAATGAAGAAAAAAAATTTACCATTTCAACAGGTTACCAGTCTCACGGTGCATTATGAGCGGATTGGGATAAAAGGTTGGATTATTAAATAATAATCAAACGGTTGGATTATTTTGAGCGAACGCCCAAAGGTTGGATTATTAGAATTAATTTTTCCTTTTCTTTATTCATATTTGGATGTATGAGACTTTTGGGATGTGGAAGATTATGTATTGCTATGTAATATAATATTTTGTGTGCTAATTGACAGCTTTATATGTTGAATTGTGCTTAACAATTTTATATACACATGAAAATATGAGCGGATTTTTTTTTTGTATTGGACCCTAGACCCTACCCATAACGTATCGGACCCTACGGGTACAGGCAAAGTTGTTAAAATCGAGATTCTAGTTTGAATCGTAAACGACCTATAGAATCGAATCGTAGAATCGTAAGATTCTACAAACACGTATAATCAAGATATTGCACTCAATCTTCATTTAATATGCTAAAATTATAAGTTAAAAGACCTAAAAATTAGAAAAATAGTTGTTTACCCACTATATTAGCAATAACTAACAATATATATCTATTATTTGCTTTGTTAGCATGATTTAAATTTGCGAGATTTTCGCTAGTCAACAGAAATGTATAAAATCGTCTAGAATCGTGAATCGAATCGTCTACCATATTTTGAATCGTAAAATCGTGAGATTTTAAGATTTGAATCGCGATTTTAATAACTTTGGGTACGGGTAAGGGTTCTAAAATTTTATACCCTATGGGTATGGGTATACATCCAAAAATCAGGGTATCGATAAGGGTCTAGCCTTACTCTACCCAAACCCTACCCATTGCCATCTCTACCTCTAAGAAACTTGCTCAATTGGAGAAAATTGACCCAAATAGTCCTTGAATGTAGTGAAGGCAACTCCATTCTTTCCTGCGATGACTAATCATTAATAACAAGTACACCACATTAACTTACCCCTTCTTCATGATAAACAAAGAATAATCAAAATGATGACAAAAATAACCTTTGTCATGAACATCAATCATACTGGAGCCTAGAATATTTCTCTCATTGATTTCTCTTTCATTCATTTACAGTTCTCTCTCTTGTTCCTTTCTATTACAAGCACTAGAATATATATTGACGGCGAGGTTGGGATCCCTAGGTCACAAAGAGCCCAGCCCTACATCACATGACAGCTCACACAATAAAAAGGAGAGCCACTAACAGACAACAGACTACAGGCAAAAATACTAGCAAGAGTTTACAGCTATCTGGGCCATGGGCCTTTACAGAACTAATACTGATGTTTCCTTCTTAATACTCCTCCTCAAGCTGAGAGTGAAGGGGAACTTTGAGCTCCTAGCTTGGACAAAAGAAATTGATGTTGTTGAGTAGGAAGAAGTTTAGTGAAAACATCTGCAAGCTGTTGCTTAGAAGGAATGTATGTTGGAGTGATCACACCCTTTGTTGTCTTGTCTCTAATGAAGTGACATCAATATCTACGTGCTTCGTTTTCTCATGGTGGACTGGATTTGCTGCAATAGCTAAAGCAGCCTGGTTATCACAGTGAACAAGTGTTTCTCCTAGGGACTTCATTCCCAGATCCTTGAGCAGCTGCTTTAACCACATTACTTCACATATCACCAATGCCATGGATTTGTACTCAGCTTCAGCACCGCTCCTAGACACTACAGACTGCCTTTTTGATTTCCAAGATATGGCTGAGTCACCTAGAAGGATGCAATATCCTGAGGTGGATCTCCTTGTAAAAGCACAGCCTCCCCAATCACTATCATAGTAGGCTTGTAGCTTTGCACTGGAGTTGTTAGCTAGAAGAATGCCCTGTGTAGGTGACCCAGCTAAGTACCTGAGAACTCTTTTTGCAGATTGCATATGAGTGCTTGTGGGTTGGTGCATGAATTTGCTTAGCTCATGCACAGTGAAGGCTATATCAGGCCTGGTGAGATTTACATAAATTAGCTTGCCCACAAGCTTCTGGTATGGTTCAGCATGACTGAGAGGTTCTCCTGAGTTGATACTAAGCTTCTGGTTGAGAGTCCATAAGCAGTCTGAGGGGTCTGCATCTCAACGTGCCATATTCAGTGAGCAGATCATGGATATACTTCCTTTGAGAGAGAAATAACCCATCTTTACAGTGATCCACCTCTATACCAAGGAAGTATCTCAGTATTCCCATGTCCTTCATGTGGAAATGACTGTTCAAAAACCTTTTTATAGCTTCTATTTCAGTGTTGTTAGGACTTGCTAGGATGAGATCATCCACATATAAAAGAATGATCAACAGGTTTTCTCCACTCCCTTTAGTGAACATAGAGTAGTCAAACTTGGATTGCACAAATCCATGAGCTTTCAAAGTTGTGCTAAGCTTGCTAAACCACTGTCTGGGAGCTTGTTTGAGCCCATACAGAGATTTGTGAAGCTTGCACACCATGTTCTTGTTGCTCATCTCACTAGCTTGATCAAGCTGAATTCTGTGCCCTTGCCCTTGATATCCTTGAGGCAATTTCATGTATACATTCTCCTGCAATTCACCATGCAAAAGACATTTTTTACATCCTTTTGATGTAAATTCCACCCTTTCATAGAGGCGACAACAAGCAAAGATCTCACTGTAGCCATCTTGGCTACCGGAGCAAAAGTTTGCTCATAGTCAATGCCATATTTCTGCCTATTTCCCATAATTACAAGTCTTGACTTGTACCTATTTACACTCCCATCACTATTATACTTTATTTTATACGACCACTTTCATGCTATGGCTTGTTTATCATTTGGCAGTTCAGTAATACTCCATGTTTCATTTTCTTCTAATGCATTCAATTCCTCATTCATAGCACTCACCCATTTTGGATCTTTAATGGCTTCTTTGTAACTCCTAAGTTCAACATTTTTCATGGTTTGGGACAGAAAACAGGAAAAAAATAGGGTTTGTCTTGGTTTGGATGGAGTTTTTAGTGGCACAGGTTCATAGGTGATTTGTGTGGCAAGGTTGCTGGTAGGAATATTGTTTGTTGTGTTTTTGATGGGGTCATTCACATAGTCTTGATGCCAGCTTGGGGTTTTATGAGTTCTACTGGACCTTCTAAGATTATCAGGCTCATTTCTAGGTTCAGTTCTAGGTTCATTTTCTCCTGCATTCACAACTTCAGTCTCCTCCTCACCCAATACTTCATCAGCACTAGTGGGTTTTACATTTATCTCAGCTTTTCTTTGTTCCATTTCTTTCACTCTGAAATATCTTGTAGGGAAATATATTCTCATAAAACCTTACATCTCTACTGACAAATATTGTATTGTTAGTGAGATTCAAGAGCTTATATCCCTTTTGTGATTGAGGGTACCGAAGGAACACACATGGTACTCCTCTAGCATGAAATTTATCCTTTTTTCTACTAGGATTACTAGCCAACACCAAACAGCCAAACACTTTCAAATGATTGTATAAAGGAGGTGATTTGTAAAGTACCTCATAGGGAGTCTTCTCTTCCAGGATAGTGCTAGGGAGCTTGTTGGTTATATGAACTGCACACATGACACAATCACCCCAGTACTGCAAAGGTAGACCACTTTCAAACTTCAGTGCTATTGCCATCTCAAGGATGTTCATATGCTTCCGTTCAGCTCTCCCATTTTGCTTAGGTCTATCTACACATGATGTCTGATGCAGTATCCCAAGCTCACTGAAGAAAGGCTTACATTGCTTATCTCCAAATTCAAGTGCATTGTCTAATCTGATTGCTTTCACTTGCTCTCCAAACTGTGTTCTGCTCATATTGACAAAGTTCTGAATAGCAGAGAATGCATCTGATTTGTGCTTAAGCAGATGAACCCATGTCACCCTACTGTGATCATCAACCAAGGTAAAAAGTACCTATGGTTCATCCTAGTTGGAACTCTATATGGCCCCCATATGTCAATGTGTATGAGATCAAACACTTTCTTAGCTCTTGATTCACTTGTTGCAAATGGCAATTTTGTGAATTTTGCTATTGGACAAGTAATACACACATCTGCACTCTCACCTTTGAATCCTTTCATCCCTTCAATCTTGCTTATTCTCTTGACTGGAGCATGTCCAAGCCTCCAATGCCACAATGTTGTTGGTTTTACACTTGGCACATTTCTCAATGTTGATGGAAGTTCCAACTCAACATTTGCACTCATTGTTGTTGCTTCTCCAGCTTCTTTTCTTTCTTCCTTCTTTTCAGCTCCAATTTTCTTGTTCCATTCACTCATTATCTTCTTCATGGGTAGGTTTACAAGGTAATACAAGCCATGTAAGACCTTCCCAACTCCACTGATCTGACCAGTTTTCTTCAAATGCAACACACAAAATTCTGAGTGAAATTCAACTTTCATCTCTTGATATTTGCTCAACTTTTGAACAAATAAGAGATTATGTTTAAAACTAGGAATGTAGAGCACATTCTTCAGCAATATCCCATTTCTGAGCTGAACATCACCACAATGAGTAATTTTTGAGGTTGCTCCTATAGGCAGATTGTTTTGGTGCTCCTTTGAACACTTAACAACATTCATCATTGCTTCAAAACACCCTATCATATGATCTGAAGCCCCTGAGTCAATTAACCATTCATTTTCTTCTGTTCCTGCAAAGTTGCAGCTCACCATTCCAGCATAGCTAAGATCCATCTCATCTTCAGTGTCTGATGTGCCAGTTTTGGAGGGGGTAGGGAGCAACTTCTTCAGTTGCTCTAACTGATGTGCTGTGATTGTAGCTGCATTCCCAGCATTCGAGCTACTCTCTGCACTGCTTTTTACATTTGCAGCTGATCTTCATCCTCTATTCCACCTACCTCCTTTGCTGTAACTACCATATTCCCTAGGTCCTCTGAGCTTTTGGATGTTTACTAGGGTAACCTACTATTCTCCAGCACTTCTCTCTGCTGTGACCATACTTCCCACATTTTGTACAAGTCATTTCATTTCCTTTACTCATCATTGCAGCTGTCTCCATTTCTTCCTTCACAGGTTTAAGCACCTCTCTTTGACTTTCTTCTTGGTGCAAGTAGCTACAAGCTATGTGAAGAGAAGGAATAGGATTCATCATCAACAAATGACTTCTCTGCACTGCATAGGCTTCATCAAGTCCATTAAGAAATTGAAACAGCTTGAACTCTTCTTGCTGTTCATTTATAGCTGATATGAAGGTTGTTATTTCACTGTTCACAATAGTTATAGGTGGAAGTTCTCTCAAATTTTCCAGTTCTTCCCACAATACTTTCATCTCTGTGTAATAATTTGTAATACTCTTCCCTTCTTGTCTTTTCTCATACAAATCCTTGTTCAACTTATACTTTCTTGACCCATTTGCCAATGAAAATCTTTGTTCCAGTTGAGTCCATATTAAGGAAGAGGTACTCAGCACTAGTGGAAAAAAAGGCAAGGGCTGCGGTGCATTGAAAACCGTAGCCCATAATGTGAAGGGCTGTGGTTAGCCCAAAAACCGCAGCCCTTTAAGATAAAGGGCTGCAGTTTTTGGGCGAACCGCAACCCTTTATCTTAAAGGCCTGCGGTTTTGGGCTAACCGCAGCCCTTAAGGGGCCCAAATATTAACTCCACCCCTTCAATCTGAGGAAACTATCCACACGCAGACACGCTACATTTCTCAACCCTCTTTTTCTCTCTCTCTCTCTCTCACCACTCTCTCACTCTTAGCCGCCGAAATCGCTATCCCCTACAATTCCGACGTTTTCCGGCCCCTATCCATCATCGTAGACGACAATTCTCCGGCATTCTTCTCTTGTCGAAGTTTGTTCTTCAATTCGAAATTGAACCTCAAAATTCCAAGCTTGACGTCATATCTTCGATCTTCAATTCGAAATTGAACCTCCTGCGAGCCTGCGAAATTCTCAACTCAAAATTCCGAAGTTTCGTTTACTGTAAATCAAAACCTTCTTCTCCCTCTTTTGTTTGATTCGAACCCCCATTTTTAGGGTTTTCAATTGAATTTTCACTCGCATTTCGCCCTATTCTTCACTAAAAACAAGTAAAGGGCTCGAATTTGTTTGCTTTTTCTATTTTTGATTTCTGATTGATTCTGTTCGAAAACTCGAACCCTAGAATTCGAATTAGGGATTTTCGATTTTGCCTCTTTTTGCTCGAAATTCTTGATTGTTTTTGTTTGTTTTTGATGGCTAGCTGTGCTTTGATTTATTGTTAGGATTTTTCAGTTTTTGTATTAGTGTTTAGGGTTCACACAATAGGGTGAGAAGATAGCCATTGAGAATAAAAAAAAAAGACTCCCCCTTTCTTAGCAGGTGGGAAAAGTTCAATAATGATTTTTTCCGGAGGATTGTGCCATGGGAGAAACTAACTGTTTCATGGGAAACGTTTCCCTATTATGTCCAGTAAATTTTCTCCACCACCCATTGCATTATTTTCCAACTTATATAATCTTGATATCATCTTCATTCAAGCTTTGGTTATTTGTGAGTGAACATATTAAAAGCCTCTTGGTGGACTGTGCTTCGTCCCACTTGAAACACAAGAAATTCACTTCGGCATATGGTTCATGTTTGCCCTCTTATAGTGGAAGAATATCGCTCCAAAGTGTTCCAATTGGCTTTATTTTTTAGCTTTATGCTTAAATTGCATTGCTCATGGTAACTTTTTCGTGGTACTTTCTAGCTATACGATGTTTATTTTACGTCTTCATAAACTATGTTCCTGTTTATGATTTCTAGGAACGGAACTATATCGAGAGAGAATGATTAGAGCACTTGCTCGTGATTTAAAAGTTCCTCTATTGGTGCTCGACAGCAGCGTTCTTGCTCCCTATGTAAGTTCCTCAACTAATGATTTCTTTTGGCAATATAACCTATAGTGACTACATATACATGGATGTTATAAACTAGAACTTGTAACTGATAGTTGTAGTGCAGGATTTTGGTGATGATGGTGTGTTTGAAAACGATTCAAATGATGAACATGCAGTATCTAGTGAAGAGTGCACTTCCGAGTCAGAAGCTGAGGATGAAAATGAGGAAGAGTGGACTGACAATGCTGAGACGAAATCAGATGCAACTGAAGACAAGGAATTGATGTACATGCATTGGTTGAAGCTCTTAAGAAGCTTGTACCTTTCAATCTTGATGAGTTTAGGTATTGTCTCTTGTGAAGCCATAATCTTTCCTATGATGTGAGTTTTGTGATGATGGTCATAAAGCAGGCATGTAGTATCTCTATTGTCCTGGACATTGTACTGTCTCTAATCAACAATGTGATGTTATCAAGTGGTAATCCCTGATATGGACTCGTGAAGTCTATCTTTAAAGCTAGACATGCTGCAATTCTCAATAGACCATATTTTTAATTTCAAGGACTTTCGTTCCTTCTGCATTCTTTCAACCATAGTCAGTTTCTTATGTCTTTTGCACTTTGACAGGATAAAGTAGTAACGTTCTATATTGCTGATGTTTTGAAGCTTTTAGTTTGAGTTGCTGCCATAATGTTGTTGATTTTTCCTGTCATTATTGTATCTGCCTCTTAGATATGATGACTTATAGTTGTATTAAGGGGTGGGGGTGTGTGCCGAATGTGTGAAATCTAAAATGACCAGAGAAAAAGCATAGACAATTTTTTGGTGATTAAGCTTCTCATATTGAATTTGTTACCTGAAATTATTGTTTTAGAGTTTTGATTATGATGTATCTATCTATGAACTTAACTACTCCTTTGTTTAAGAGTATGTGGAACTTTGATGTGAGAAAAATAGTCCCTATTTTTGTGAGTTCTACAAATAAGAGAACACTCTATTCTATGCGAATGAGACATAGCATGTTTCTGAGGAAATATATAGATTTTTAGATAAAAAAATGCACACCCATTCCCTTTGCAGTGTCTGCATTTAGACGAGCTACTGTAATATGACATTATACTGGCTTGATTTCTTCTGTGCTTTTTCTCAAGAACTATGAGAACACTCTATGGGTCAAAGTCAAACAACTCTAATGTTGATTTTGTTAAGCTTTTTATGCACGCGATTGTTTCCATTTAGTCATAGTCACTTCTTATATGAATAGGAATGGGAAGGATGTTGTAGTGGCTAATGGACTAGATAGCATTCGAGAAATATGAGTGCAGATTGAATTGTAACTTGAGTTTTACTCACTTGTCTTATTAGCAACTGAAACAATGTGGCTCTTAGCTGTTCATTTTTCGTTTGTAGGCTAACTTTTTAAGCTGCTGTTAAATAAGTATCATGACCCAGGGATTTAGACATGAATTCTTGTATTTTAAAGTAAATGATTTGGTCTAAAACAATCTAGCTATTTTAATTAGATTGTTTGTGTTGTGTGTTGATCGTTAATCTGATATATTGATTTATGTATCTTTGGAAGGACCCTACATATGAAGCGAAGAGGAGAGAATTGTTACATATTGACTCGTAATGTATCTGAGTATGAGAAAAGGTATGTCTTACTCTTTTTTTGTGCTGTTTTTTTTTTCGAGTTATGTTTTAGAAATTAGAACCCTTTTACCCAAAGTTGATTGTTCGAGGATGAACCTTATTTATCCCCCTTTCCCCCTTAGTTGAAGATGATTGTTCGAGGAATTAGTATGGGCATTGTAGCCTCCTTTGGGATCATGGTGCTGGTTTTGTTCAATTATTTTTGGCCGTTGTTGCTTGCTTCATGCTAAAAGTTGGTGAATTTAGTTAGTTAATAATTTTTGACGACTGACCCCGACACTCGGGATCCTTGAACATTTAAGTTGTTGCATAGTACAATGCATCCTAAAACAAACCTGGTTTGTAAATTTTTTTCTAAATTATCTTGACAAAGTTAAGTCATGGTAGCATAATATTGACGTAATATCGAAAATTGAATGCGACATCTTACTTCGAGAATAATCAAAATTGAGTGTGACATTTTATTGCAAGGACAATTATCTTAAAGAATAACTTGTTTTTATTTTTACACTCACATGATATGAGTTCGATTTCCACCCCCCACCCAGCAAACATCCACCACATGTACCCCCCACCCTGTTGTGATGGAATCTCCCCCCCCACCCTGTTGTGATGGAATCCCCCCAACCTGCTGCCTGCACTCACCTTGTTGCTGTATAGTTCCCCACATGCTACCATAGTCTCCCCTCCCACGACCACCGCACCCACACCCCCTCCCATGCACGGACCCCCTGCTCCACATCCCCTACTGCCGTAACCCCCCCCACACACACACACCCTACACGCCCCCGCACACCCCCTCCATGCACGGACCCCCTGCTGCACACCCCCTCTGCACCCCTCGCACCCCCGCCATTGTTAGATTGTCAACGAGGTAGTAGCTTAGTTTAACGAGTCCGATTTGCCAATTTATTTTACCCTTTCCAGCTCAGCACCCCTTGCCCTCCCCCCCCCGCTACACCCCCAGGCCACACTTGTACATAATCATTTATTTGCGTCGGACTTGGGACCACCATTTGCGTCGGACATTGGTCCAACGGCACAGGTCTCGACGCAGATATGAGAGATATGATCTGCATCGGACAAGGACACGACGCAGATCTTAAGCTATTTGTGTCGGATGCAACGCAAAGTCCGACGTAGAAGACGCTCGCCAGCACCAAAAAAGCACATCTACATCTATCATTTGCGTCGCATTAAGAGCTATGTGCGACGCATATAATTCATTTTTATTAAAAAAAAAAGTAGGATTTGCATCGGATTGAGCGTTACATCCGACGCAAATTGGTCATTTTTCATTAAAAAAAACAGAAAGTCAATTCACCATATTGAACCATCCAATAACTCACTGGCTTCTGTTCACGAAACTGACGTTACAAAATCACCTCAGATCTATAATTCAATCAACGAAAAATTCACATAATCACATAGATCTAATCCTCTACGTTCCGACATTAATACATCATCAGATCCACATTTTTACAAGAAAAAAAAATCGAACTCACGTAAATTATCTGATCGATGATAATTAATCAACAAAATGTCGAAAAAAATGAAGAAAAAATCAATCAAGAAAATAGAAATGAGATTAAATACGAGTGAAAATAGAAATGGAGAATCAAAAGAAAGACAAAGAGGAAAAATCACAGAAAAACAAAGAGGGAGGAGAGAGAGAGAGAGAAGCGTTAAACGCAGCGTACCTTGAGAGAGTCCTTGGAATAAAATTAAAAAATTAAAAACACCAGCATGAATGAAATACAAAATAGAATAAAATTAAAAAATGTACCCAACAATAAAATTCATATTATACGAAACAGAAATCCATGAATGAAATACAAGAATCAAATCTGAATAAAAAAACCAAGGGATTGAACCACAAAAAATTGAACCAGAATATGTACAAAATTAAAAAAGTTAAAAAATAAACCTAAAAAAACAAAAACAGATCTAAATCACCAAATTTTCTGTCATTATGTTCGAACTTTTCGTAATTCTCATTCTCGACCTTTCTTGATGAAGTCGATTTGGGGAAATTCTCGACTTCAATTTTTGGAAATTCGAACTTCAATTTGGGGAACTTCAATTCTCGACCTTTCTTGATGAAGTCGATTCGGGATAATTTTCGACTTCAATTTCTGGAAATCCGAACTTTAATTTGGGTAACTTCAATTCTCGACCTTTTTTTTTGTTGATGCATTGATGAAGTGTGTTAATGAACTGTGTTAATGAAGAAAGAGGAGAAGTGGTGGTAAATTGGTAACTGGTACCGTGGTATGTATGAGAAAGAGAGAGAGAGGAGGAGAGAGAGAAGGGGGAGGGGATTAATGACGACTGGCTATGTGCTTATCTCCTTTGCTTGTGGTAGGGTTTAAAAGGAAATGAAAGGAAGCGGGCTATGTGCGTCGCATGGCCCATAAGGTCCGACGCCCATAGCTAGCGTGGTAGGGTTTTAAAAAAGCGGACTTAATGTGCGTCGCATGGGCTATAAGGTCCGACGCACATTGTACCCTCATAATATCTGCGTCGCATGGACACTAAGGTTCGACGCAAAACGTTGGATACGCAAAAATTATCTTTCATGATTTGCGTAGAACATTGATCGGGGTCCGACGAATATGATTTTTTTGCGTCGAATGCGGGACACATCCGACGCAAATAAATCATGATTTGCGTCGGACGCCATGAATGTCCGACGCAGATGATGTTTATGCGTCGTTCTACCTGTTGTGCGACGCGAATCAGGAGACGCAAATCAACTTTTTTTCTACTAGTGCCAGCACCCCCTGCTTCCCCCCTTGCTACACCCCCCACCCAAAGCACCCCGCCCCTGCTACACCCCCAAGCCTTTGCGGTCCCCAACCCCAAACCCTGCGCTGCCCCCTACTACACTCCCCAGGTTCGCCTTCAAATTATAGTGATTTTGGTTTTATTTGCAGGGTCTCCAGAGAAGTTGCTTTTCAGGGATCCGGATGCTAGTCTTGGTGGAGTTGTTGTAATGTCTTCATGGGTGTTCTTTGGTTGGTTTATTTTCTGATGGTTGTGATCATGCTCATATATTGCAATTCGAACAATCGAGGGCAACCTCGAACTAATGTAATTCAGTTGTTATTTTCTCTATATTTGTGTAAAAAACATAATTTGTAATGGAAAATGATACTTTTATATATATATATAACTGTTTGGGAACATTTAGGACAACAAATATGCAAAAAAAAAAAAATTATTTTTTTTGGGTCACAAGGGCTGCAGTCCGGGCAAAAACCGCAGCCCTTGGTGGGTTAAGGGCTGCGGTTAAGGGCCAAAACTGCAGCCCTTAACTCACCAAGGGCTGCGGTTTTGGCCCTTAACCGCAACCCTTAACCCACCAAGGGCTGCGGTTTTTCCTTGACCACAACCCTTAACGCGCGAAGGGCTGCGGTTACAGCCCTTCCTAAATGCCAAGGGTTGCTAGTCCGAGGGCTGCGGTAAAAAAAAACAGCCCTTGGGCCCTTTTTTACCGCAGCCCTTGGGCTTTTTTCCTCTAGTGTAGGAACATTATAGATCTTTTAATGGATTCACTCACACTTCCAAGTATCCATGAGATGACCATGTTATTACATGTATCCCATGCTTCCTGCTTCACAACATCTGTTGTATCTCTTTTTACACTTCCAGTCACAAACCCAAGCTTCCTGTTGGATGCCAATCCCATTTCTAAGGTTCTTTTCCAAGATCTATAGTTTGAGGTTCCTTCTAGCTTCTCAACACTTATAGAGTTACTGCCATCCGATGGATGTAAGTATAAGGGACTGCTAGAATCAATACCAGGTACCATTTTTCTACTCAGATATATACTGAAATATAGAATATGATACTAACAAAGTTGTTTTTAACAGAACAAACAACTTCCAGCAGAAAAGACACAAACTTTAATATTTAACACTAAAAAGCTACAGTTTTTATGCACCAGGACTAATTAAAGTATGATTGATTAATCAAGGATAGTAATTCTAACCTTTAGTTCTGATACCATGATGACAAAAATAACCTTTGTCATGAACATCAATCATACTGGAGCCCAGAATATTTCTCTCATTGATTTCATTTTCATTCATTTACTGTTCTCTCTCTTGTTCGTTTCTATTACAAGCACTAGAATATATATTGACGGCTAGGTTGGGATCCTTAGAGCATGAGCAATGGGGTGGGTTTTGGTTGGTCTAGCAAAAAGTAAAGCTAGCTTTACTTGGTTTTACTATTGGGGCAATTGGCCCTTGGAGTTGGTTGGTCTGGAATGCTAGACCAACTAGGCATTGGATGGCGTGCATAGCAACGAATGGCGTGATGCCATGTGTATCAATATTGCCTTATTGTTGCTGTTTTTTTTTGTTTTGTAGAAGATTGTTTTTTTTGTTTTGAAGTAAAAAAAAAAATCAGCTTATAATTTTTTTTAAAAAATTACAGTTACAACTATAAAAAAATTTTTTTCTATAAATTGAGCCCAAATTTGATATATTTTACCATATTTTTTCTCAACCTACTTTTCTTTCTAATCACTTTCTCCTACCTAAAATTATTAAAATGTATATAAAATGATTAATATATCACTAATTAAAACATGAGTACAAATTATCTACTCTATATAAGAATAAAAATATTTTGAATAGGAAAGAGAGTATATGATGGAGTATACCAAAAGTGAGAGAGAAATAGAAAAGCCAAGTAGGACTAGCCCACCCATTGTGAGAAAAAAAAGATGAGTTGGTGGGAAGTTAGTGGGATGTGAGGTGTAAGAAGGAGGAAAGGAGAGAGAATGAAAAAAAATACAAAGACCAACAAAAGCCCACCCACCCATTGTACATGCTCTTAGGTCATAAAGAGCCCAGCCCTACATCACATGACAACTCACACAATAAAAAGGAGAGCCACTAACAGACAACAGACTACAGACAAAAATACTAGCAAGAGTTTATAGCTAGCTGGGCCATGGGCCTTTACAGAACTAATACTGATGTTTCCTTCTCAATACAAAACAAGATTATGGAACAAATCCATACACCCTCAGAACCGAGACAACTTTAGTAAATCAATACAGAGCAGCTTGCTTGAGAGTATACAAATGATTTCAGCATTCTACAAATCATATTTAGTGGAGACGCTAAATACCCAAAGGTTCCTTCATATGAACCTCTTCAATTTAGGGATATGGATTCTAGTAAGATCCAAACCCATATCCAATTTTTTTAAGTGGACTCATACCTACGCCATATACATTGAGTATGAAAGCTTCAAACCATAGCTAGACTCACTGAATATGAGTCTAAAATGGATTATTTAATTATTTTCCTTTTTTATCTTCCGTTGGCCATTGGCTCTATTAAATATATTTTTTCTCGGCTACTAAGTGAATAATGAAAAAATTTAAATTGAAACTTGAGGAAAAAACATTATACCTTAGTTTCAGTAAAAAATTAACACAAATATAATTTAAAATTCACATAATAAATATGTTCACATAAACATAGCTTAGTATACCACGAGAATATTAATTTCTTTTATTTTTAAGTTGGAGCTTAGTAGTTAGCATCGGAATTCAAAATGCTGAGACTTAAGGTTAGCATGTACGTGTAAGTTGAACGTATGGATTTTAAACTTTTTTATTCTATTTTACAAAAGATTATAAATCGGTCACGGTGTTAGCATTCAACCTTCCTTTTCTTGCATTGTATTTTCCTTATCTAATGTTTTCTAGGACTTATCCAATAGCTTTTTTTTTTATGTATTATTTTGAATTATGATGGTACTGCAATGTCTGCAAATAGTGTATTTATAATGGGTAAAATGCTTATTTCACAATTAACCCTCTTGTAGGGTATTGATGAATGAAATTTCGAACCTTACATCCAACTTTAAAATGAGTTACCATTGTTTGTCATCCTTAAATATGGTTTTATATAGCTCATGCTAAAGTAGAGCTGGTAAACGGATCGTGTCGTGTCAAATTCGTGTCGGGTCCATAGGTAAACGGGTTGAACACCCTCAACCCTAACCCGACCCGTTTATTAAATGGGTCAACAACACTCAACCCTAACCCGACCCGTTTATTAAACGGGTTACCCGACCCGTTTATTTACCCGTTTGTCACGAGCCATATACACATAAACTAAACAAATGTACGTCATTTATTTCTTAATCCACGTCTTATATACTAATATCTACCTAAGTAAACCAAAACGGACAACCAAACAATAAATCTTTTTTATTTATGAAAATAGTCAAATTATTTCAAGCCAAACGAATAATAATAGTAGAATAGTAGTTAAACTGGTTGTCGTGTCAAATTCGGGTTAAAATGGTCAACCCTAACCCGATCCATCTAATAAACGGGTCGTGTCGGGTCAACTCGCTTACTTAAACGGGTTGGAAACCTTCACCCAAACCCGCTAATTTCGGGTTGGGTAGCGGGTCGTGCCAACTTTTACGACTTCTATGCTAAAGCATCTCTCCAAAGTCCTATTATGCTGTCTCGGACCCGCTTATGATTGCTACACACATCGGCCTTGGTCGATATGTCACTCGCACCCTTGACACCAATAGACAAGTCCAAGACTCTTCCCTTTCTTCTAAGAGAAGCCTCGTTTGTGTTTGCTACCCTCACACAAGCCCCGTTCCACACAAGACTTCCACCATTGCCGTCGAGTAGGTAAGAGTGCATTGTACACTGAATACCAAAACATTCTGACGCATGAGTTGGATCTGAGGTAGGGTTGGGTCTGCAAACCCTAATATGATGCATGAACATTTAAATCCAAATCCAAATCGAACTCATTAGATTACAAAAAATAGATTCAAACCTTTAAAAATAAGTTGTGGTCAGGGTATGAGTCAGGTCCTGGACTAACCTCCATTCTGGTAGATTACGAACATAAAACAAACAACATTGAAAATTTACTCTCATTGTTGTTTGTCAATTTAGTATGTTACGATGGAGATTTAACTAATCATATTGTCAACCCCATACGTATCAAATACATGCCGAGACGGAAATAAATTAAAAATAAAATGAAAACAACTTATACTATACGTTTACAGCACATATGCTACGTGCCGAGATTGGTAATCAACACATATTGCTGCTATATTATTTGGTAAGAAATCACAAAACACACAATCTAAGGTATGGGCGTACTTAATTAGTAACCCATACTTTTATGAAACCATCAGATATGACTAATATAATCATTAATTTTTTTTATCATTAGTCTAATTTTAGCTGCTTGTTAGGTTTCCAAAACTTGTAAGTATTTAATTCCATCATTATATGTTTGAATAGTAGTACATATCTTCAATTCGTATTTCTGTCTTGAGGTCAATGATGATGTATGTATAAACTTAAGAAATTAGAGAGAGAGATTGAGTAATAAGAAGTTGCACTCAACAACCCATATTTTTAGTCTTCTTCACCCATGAAACGCACAAAGATCTAAAGTTTTCTGTGTGACGCTAGAAAATGAGGATTGTTTCCAAGGTCACACGCATGTAAGCTACATCTAGCGCGGTTTTATTGTTAGCCAACTATATATTATCCAACTAAAAGAAACAGATTTTATCCAAAGTACTTTCCTTAAAAAAAACAGAAATTATCCAAAGTTTGTGAATATTGCATATAAGCATTAAGCAACATAGATTGATTACCTTGTAGGTGGTGTTTTGACAGCAAAGTTTTCAGTTCATACTACATAAATTTCTTTTTTCAAATTTTTTTGAGACGTGAGAAAAAAAAATTGTGAAAATTTGAGAATCAAAAGATAGAGCTCCCACGGAGGTTGGAGGTTCGATTTCAAGGGTTATACTCCATCATGTGATTTCAATATCATAATATAAAAAACTAACTATCGATCTAATATCATAATTCAAAGTTTAATCTTAAAACAAAAAGAGTTCTAGATATATCAATAAATACAGAGCTAATTAATTTAGCGTTGAACTTTCAAGAAACAACTCAGTTTACAAATTTCAGTTAATTAATGATAACTTTTAATATATACTCCAAGTAATATAACTTTTTTTACCATTAAAATTAGCTTAAAAATTTACTATAACGATATCCATTTATAATTCAATTGAAGTTGATAAAAAAATTGATGATTCATTGAGTTTCATGAAAATATAAAAACTAATAAGTTGATAAAAAAATTAATGATTCATTGACTAAATCCTATTATATACATTACTATATCCCCATCATATACAAGTTTTGTTAATGCATCTAATGTGATATAATGAACATAGAAGGCCAAGTAGTTGATATAATCAATATATAATTTTTTGATGAGTTGATTGATAAACTATATGAACAAAATTAGAATTATTATTGTATTGTAATTATGGTTCTCTCAAACAAACTGGTTACCCCAAGTAATTATATAATAAGAGACCTAAGCACAATAGAAATCTAAGATATACTAGCTAGCAGGGACGGCTAAGGCGTTGTGCAGGGTGATCAATTGCACAGGGCCACAAAATATAAGGGCCTGATTCTATTAGTTGTACGCCTAAAGTTAAAAAAAAAAATATCTAATTACAGGTTGTTCCTTTCCAATTTATTGAGCGTAATGTTGGATGCAGATTCAAAGAGGTTAATTTCTATTTGGTATTTTAATTCGTCTCTTCCTATTCTCCAAAAAAACCCATTAATGACTCTTTCGTCTCTTCCTGATCACCAACAATTTTCTTTATACTTTAATTTAGCACAAGGCCCTAAATTCTACGAGACGGCCCTGCTAGCTAGGAAATTGTTAGTAGATAGAAAACAATATACTTTGGGGGATTAAGGTTCTTAAACCAAACCAAATACATGACAGATGCCACAGCATCGTCGTAGGCTTTTGCTTACTATACCAAACAAATTGTTCCATATCAAAACCTGGACTGTACTTATGTTGAATCTGTTACATCTCACGTAGTTTGAAAATAATATTTTCGTTTTAATGGAGAGGGATGTAAACTAGGAGACTTAGGTTAAAGATAATAGAATCCTAGATGATATAAAAGATAATATAACTCTAGATTAAAGATAATATGGATAAAAGGTACCCGGAAGAAAAAGATAGTATGACCCTAGATATTATAGACATAAATTAAAGATGAAAGTAATTAATTTAAGTTGTCAACAATTTCTCTCAAGTGGGCATGTAAAACTAGTTGGAGACTTAGATTTTGTTTCGAACTGCACTTCTGTGTTTGTCTTATCCACTAATTAACTTAATAGGTATGGAAACAAACGTCCTAAATCCATCTTGTAAACTCTATAAATAAGCAAACAAATTGAATTTCTTCCATCAAAACCTATTATACGTTGACCTCCTCCAACAGTACGTACTCTCCTATATTTTCAACAAAAGAATCACCCAACCGTATTGAACATGGCTCTACAAATGCACAATTTTGTGTTTCTTATCATCATTGTTGTCCTATCTTCTTCCTTATTATGTTGTGGAAGAAACATTCATGGTTACAGCGATGACCCCATCATTCGAAGAGGTCTTCGTGCTGTTACCCAAAAAACATTCAATGTCGAGAATTATGGAGCTAAGGGAGATGGAAATGCGGATGATACCAAGGTAACTTAGACACGTATAACATACATGTGCATGCATGCATGTTCTTAATTATGATGTAGTATGTAATGAACTTATTAAAATCGTCACTTTCATTGAGTTCATTATGTTAAACTATACTAGCCCGCGTACATACAAAAATTTAAGGAAAATGTGTTATATAATCTATGTACCGGTGCTTCTCCTTTTTGTTGTTGAGTTACTATTACTATTGAGAGCTACGTCTAGTTCTGTATTTTATTAGGCGACCTAGGTGGTTAGGCTGAGTCATGACTGAACGATAATTATAATCACTTATTCTCCAAATCTTGCATGTGTGTGTTAATGCTTAAAAGTTTATAACTTATAATATAGCCTGGAATGATATTTTTTAGCTTTGCGGTTTGTTGAGTGACCAAGTAACTTTGATTTACGGGTATAACGGTTATAAGTTTCATGTTTTTCGATTTTAGACATATATTTAGTCCATATCATTAAAGAAATAAATCATAAAGTCTGTTCTTTGAGCATTTTGAGTCTGTCTTCTTGTGTTAATTTTAAGACTGTGGAGAGAAAAAGAAAGGAAAATTCTGGTGTCTGGAGGGAAGGAAAACATTAAGGGAGGAAAAGAGATCAGACTATATTATGATGGCCCTCTCTCCTACGAGTACTCCCTCTATAGTTTTTTGTCTTCCTCCTAATTGTACGTGTGATACACATTTTTAACCTTAGATATCTTTCATTACGACTATTAGTAAATATCTTTCATTACTTATTAGTAAAAATTAATTTTTTTTAAGCCTTGGGAGAGAGTGAAAAGGGAAATTATGGTGTCTGGTGAGAAGGAAAACACTAAGGGGGAAAGGAGATCAGACTATATTACAATGGCCCTCTATCCTAGGACTCTATGAGTACTCCCTCTATATTTTTTGTTCTTCCTCTGAGCGTTAATTTGTCAATGCATTTTTTTTTTACCTTAAAAATCTTTCAATACATATTAGTATAAAATTATAATGGTTGAAAATATAATAAATTACTCATTGATACAAAAGATCCCACATGAATATATTTTCTCTTATATATTGAGAATAATTTAGAAGTTTTCTCTCTAATCATGAATAGTGTCAAGACTTTAAGTAGGGAAAAAAAATTACTATTCACACTTGAAAGCATATGATATCTTTGTAAAACATTTATTATATCAATTTTGGTTATGATATAATAAGTAATTGTTTCAGGCATTTGAAAAAGCTTGGAAAGAAGCTTGTTCATCTTCAGGAGCTGTATTTTTGGTGCCAGGCAATAAGAATTATGTTCTCAAGCCAATCACTTTTTCAGGCCCGTGCAATTCACCTATTAATATACAAGTTAGTAATCAAAATTAATCAAAAAATTTATATCAAATATTTAAACACTTTGTTTGTGGAATAACCGTGATATTCTTTATATTGATATAAGATTTCTGGAAACATCTTGGCATCGGAAGATCAATCAGCGTATGATTCTCGACATTGGCTTGTTTTTACAAAGATCAACAATATACGCGTTGAAGGTGGTGGTTTCATTGATGGTAATGGGAAGATATGGTGGCAAAATTCTTGTAAAGTTGACAAAACAAAAGTAAGCATTTTGAAATAATGGTATAGAATTTCAATTTTTTTGTTGTGAGCTTTGACTAACATTTTTGTAATATTTCCCAAACTTACAGCCTTGCAAGCATGCACCAACTGTAAGTTTTCTTACTTTACTCATTTATATCATAGTAATTATGAAAATAATATTTCAAATAATGTTGAAATATTCTGGAAGTACTTCTTCAGTATTATATTATGTTATATTATAAAAATTTGGCTTAGATAAAATTATATAAATTATTTTTTTGGTGCTATAAAATTATATAAATTTAAAGTTACAAATTCTATATGCCTTAAAGATATACTAAATTTAAACTTGGTTGAAAGTGAAAAGTTTATTTATATAACCAAAATTTACTCTTGATATTACTAGCATGATTAATAATATGGTTTTGCTATACTAAGAGTTACATCACTATATCTACCCACTGGGTAGATAACCTACTTCTAAATTTATTAAAATATAATTGTTAAAGTTGATGAATTAGATTCCACTTTACATTAAATTACATTAAATTCTATTAGTAGTGGGTAACTTACCCACGGACATTGCTGCACCTATCCACCGGGTAGACAACCCACTACTAATAGACCATTAAAGAAATAATAATTATGTTGAGTTGGATTCCATTACCACGACCCTCAACAAGTCTTTATTAATGGTGGGTAATCTACCCGATGGGTAGACAAAGTTTTTCCCCGGCCCTTACCTACTGGGTCAACCAAGTTTTATCCTGTCAATAATCAATATGTTTACTTTTACATAGTGAAAATCATAGGTTACTTTTAGATTTAGCCTATCGAGTCAACGAAGCATATTTGTAATTTTACATATAGACGGTATTCCTAAACAATCATACTCTCTCCGTTTCATTTTAATTTACTCACTTCACTTTGGGGGAGAACCAAGGAGAAAGTACAAAAGTATGAGAGAGAAACTGAAAAGGTGGAGAGAGAAACTGAAAAGTGAGAGAGAGAAAGTAAAAAGTGGGATAAAATATTAAAAGTGGGTTGATGCGACATGTTACCTAAAATAGAAAAAGCGACAGTGTGTAGATTACCAAAAAGGAAAGTGTGTAGATTAAAAAGAAACGGAAGGAGTATTAGACTATTTTAGATTGTTTTGGAAAAAAATAATAATAACCTAATCTAAATTAATGGCTCATGCAACCCTACTTACCTCGTTGGAAATCACCAATCTTTTCAATATTCACTAAATTTTTTTTTGAAGGAAAAAAATGCTTTAAAGCACCTTTTTGTATGAGAGTGGTGTTTGATTTTCTTGTGTTCTCTTGCAGGCACTAATCTTCAATGATTGTGAAAATTTGGTTGTGAATAATTTGAATATTCAAAATGCTCAGCAAATGCATCTTTCTTTTGATGGATGCAATCATGTTAAAGCTTCTCGACTCACTATTACTTCTCCCGAGGATAGCCCTAACACTGATGGCATACACATCACAAGCACCAAAAACATTCAGGTTACAAGTTCGTCCATTGGAACAGGTGACTAGTAATTATCATATAGTTGTTGGATTGATTATGTAAGGAATTACTTGAAAAGTTAACTTCTCATACAAATAATGTTTGAACTTGTTCTAAATTGGGCTTATGCTTATAGTATGACATATGCTATTCGTCAATATTATTTAAAGGTGATGATTGTATCTCGATTGAAAGCGGTTCTCAATCAGTTAGAGCCATGGACATTACTTGTGGACCGGGTCATGGAATAAGGTATGGAACTATAAGTACATATACTTTTCGTCGATTCTTTCTAAAGATAAGCTGAAATAACTCATGATACCAAGCTCGATTGAGATCAATACTGAATTTACTAACATATTTGTTGGGCGCTATCAGTATTGGAAGCTTGGGGGACAAAAATTCTAAGGCTCACGTTTCAGATATAACGGTGAATGGCGCTAGTCTTACTAAAACAACTAATGGAGTGAGAATTAAGACTTGGCAGGTATATTTATATACTTATTTCAAAATATTTAGTTTTATATTTTTGTATGAAAATATCTCGTTTCCTTTAGCTAGCTAAGACAATTATACCAATATATTTTTAAGTTGCAGTCTTGTTTACTACTATTTTCTTCGTGACTCATTATTTACCAAAAAGGATTAATTGATCAAAAAGTTATACTTCAAATACTCACATACTTAAGATATAAATATTTTTTCGTGGCTCATTATTTACCAAAAGGGATTAATTTATCAAAAATTTATACTTCAAATATTTAATATATACCTTTTTTTTTGCCACATATATACATCCAGGGTGGATCAGGAATTGCAAGTAATATAATATTTCAAAATATACACTTCTCTGAGGTAAAGAACCCAATTATCATAGACCAACATTACTGCGACCAAGATACACCATGCAAAAAACAGGTACACGATTCAATCATTCATAAATTTGCATTTATTTTAGAGTTGTTATATACATATACGTGTATTGCGCGTGCATTCTCCAATTAATGAGTTGAATTTGGTTGATTTGGTGCAACTATATATATAATGGTGAAAAACAGGCCTCAGCCGTACAGATAAGAGATGTGGTCTACCAAAACATAACTGGAACAAGTTCTTCAAAAACTGCGGTACTATTTGATTGCAGTGAAATAAATCCGTGTCAAGGCATTACTATGCAAAACGTTAAGATAGAGAGCAGTGAAGGTGACGAAACTACTCAAGCTACATGTGATAACGTCAATTTATCGAAGATTGAAGATGTTTCTCCACACTGCTAAGCAGATATGTCATGAGAATACCAAGGACCCAACAATCTGAATCTATTATTGAAAGTCATTTTATGTTAGTTTTTGTTTATTTCAAATATATTTTTATCTTATTTTCTTATATATATATATATATATATATATATATAGATCAAGGATGTCACCTTATATATATAGTACAACAATAAATTACATTTTATGATATATAAATGGCACATTATAGCATAACATTATGATTCTTAATGTTTTCTAATGGATGTTTCATTCGCCTTCTAGTTGATGGGAGTTTGGATCATTAATAATTTGTTTTATAGAATAACAAAGATTGGAGTCTTATATATTTTCTTTCATTCTGAGAATTCAATTCCTTATGTGCACTTTTATTAATAGATTAGTTTGTTTTATAATGAAAGTTGGAGTCACATGTCTAAACATATTGGTTGAAGACTACCAAAGATACGCATAATCAACCTGGGTATGGATGGGAAGGCCTTAAGGAGGCTATGAGGAATCAATTATATCCCCAATCTCTGCAGCTCCAGATGGAATATGAGTTTATCCATCTTAAACAAAGAAATATGAATGTATTGGAGTATGCTGTTAAATTCAATGAATTAGCTCGATTTGCTCCTGATTTGGTGACAACTGATCGTTAGAGGATGAATCGGTTTGAAGGAGGTTTGAATTTGGATCTTCAAGAAAAGCTTGCAGCTCATATGAGTAGATCCTATCATGAACTGTATGACAGAGCTATCAATGTGGAGCGGAAAACGAAGCTTCGAAAGGAGGCGTTTGAGAATGGAAAAAGAAAAGGGGAAACTTGTGATGGCCACTCCAACAACAACGTCAACAAAAGGCAAAACATAGGATACTCGGGGAATAATCGTAGGCACGTTCAGTGCAACAAATGTGGAGGGCAAGGACACTTGGAAAGAGATTGTCGTAAAGGAAGTGATCTATGTTATCGATGTGGTAAGCTTGGTCACATGATCAAGAACTGTCCAACTTCAGATTGGCGAGGTGAAAATGTTACAAACCATGGCTATAATGGAGGTCCAAGCAATGCAAACATCAATAGGAACCCTACACGTGGGCCTACACAAGCGGGAAGAGCATACGCGATGCAACAGACTGAAGTTAATGATAACTTCCCTAATCCCTCTGCGGATGCTTAAAAAGTATGGTAGGACATGGACTGATGAACGCAAAGTGCGTATGACGGAGGATGATTTTATCAAGTAATGATCAAAACACCCTAATTTGTTTAGTTGAATGACTTTGTTACAATTACGCAAAGTTATGTATGTGTGCTATGTATTGCTATGTATATGTGAATGTGACGTTGAAATTTTATGAAATGCCTTACATTCTGCACTTGACTACGTTTAACAAGTTTCAAGGACGAAACTTTTTTCTAAGGGGGAGAGGATGTGATATCCCGGAAATTCGAAACTTAATTAATTAAATAATTAACTACATTTAGTAGCTAAAAATAATTATTGAAACTCAGTTATTAGAATTAAGAAATAATAATAAAGTAATGGCTTGAATATTTAAGAATTAATAAAATTAAACAATAAAATAATTGATTAAAATATTAGGCAAAAGAAATATAATGACATTAAACAAATATTTTCATTAAACAAATAATTTTAATGTTTTGGATTATTTTAATCCATTTTTTCCTCATCCCTTGACTATAAATAGCCAGAGATGAAGACAAATCTTCATCCCTCCAAAACTCTCTCATTCTCCTCCTCCTCTTCCCGTCACTTCTTCCTCTCTCACTGCTGGTGGCCCTCACCGGAATCCGGCCATTGCCAGCAGGCTCGCAACCCCCCAGCTTTCCTTCCTTTCCACTCTCGCAGCCCCACACTCTCTCTCCTCTTGTGTTCACTCTCTTCCCCTCTAACTCGCTGCTCTCCCTCCCTTGTTTCACTCCTGTTCGACCCAACCACCGCAATCACCACCCTTCACCTACCGTCGTAAATCCACGACCACCGGTGCGTCACCGTGCGCCACCCTCACGTGTCCCAGCTGCAGCCCACTATCATGCTCCCTCTCCCTCTCGCGCTTCTCTGCTGTACACCGCAGCGGTGCTGCCGCACCACCACCCACCTTCATCGTCGTTCGCTGCTGTGCTGCGCCACCAGCCCTGCTCTAAGCTTCGCCGCTCTCGCCGCTGCTGTCCGCCGGAGCTCCGTTCCTCCTCCCTCCTTGTGTCGCGTACCTTCGCTGCTCCAAGTGAGCAGAGGTATGAAATTCTACCTCTTAATGTTAGCGTTATACAGTATTAGTTTAGTGATTCAAGCCCAAGTATCTAATGTTAGTAAATAAGAGTTATGGGCCTTTGGAGATTTTATTAAAACAAAAGTTGTTGGGCTAAGATTAAATGTGAGTTAAATCAGGTTGTTGGGCTAGTGACTTGTCTCTTGTGCTAATAACCTAGTTTATAAAATCTAACTTCACTGAGTTAAACTACTAATTTTGTCATGGACTCCTAGCGGGTTGTTAATAGCTAACTTATAACCTATTAATATAAACGAAATTATGTAACTTGTTAATGTTATTGTTAATACGGGTTAATAAGTTTAAATAATATATGCTCTTTGTTAATCTTATAAACTTAAATAGGTTTATGGATTAATTAACTAAAGACTTCTAATAACCTAAGCTAATTATATAATCTAAGTGTAAGTTGTAAGTATAATAATATTGCTTCACTAACGCTTATATTAACTTATATTGTTGAATCCATTTGCTTATTAGTATAATGTGACTATTATGGTTTTACTAATGGCTTTATTTTAACAATAGACTAGAGGTGATCATGGGTCGGGCCGGGCCAAAAAAATTTTGCCCATTGACCGGTCGGGCCCAAATCCGGGCCAAAAAATTGTGCCCAAAGCCCGTTATTTCGGGCCGGGTCGAGCGGGTTTTTTTGGGCCAAAACGGGCCGGGCCAAAAAATTAGACTAAAACGCCATTTTTGGCTTGTCCAAAGCCCGCCCAAAAAAAAAAAAAATCGGGCCGGGCCAAAAAAAACTGCCCAACCCGCCCAAAAACCGGGCCGGGCTGAAGTTGATCAACTCTACAATAGACTTACTTAATTAATAGTAAATGGTTAATTGATTATGGACTCATAATAATAGTTTATGGACATAATAATATACTTTTTATAACCAAATGAAATGGTTATATAATGATTGGTTACTAATCCTAAAACGGACATAATAATATACTTTTTATAACCAAATGAAATGGTTATATAATGATTAGTTACTAATCCTAAAATGAAAGTAATGGAGTTACTTATTTAGTAGTTGATTTAAAGAGTCACCTTAATAAGTCAATAATGACTTAGATAATAATGACTATTAATCGACCTTCTTATGACCTAAAGTAATAAGTATGACACTATAAGCAGGACAATAACGATATAACAAACCTTATGAGTATAATAAGCTCTAACTAATGTTTAAGTATAAAGGTTAAATAATGAAACGTATATTGATATCACAATTCTTGGCTAGATTAAAAAGGATAAAGGATATTACAAGCCTCCCCCGGCTATCAAGTTGTTAAGCAGGAATTCAGGTAACGTCTACTGTTAACACCCGCACTCCCCTTCTAACTATGTTTCATATGATGTTTTTTTTACGAAATGTTTATGTTATGTTTTATATAGTGTGCGTGGTATGACATGTTTGGTTATGTAAATGATTTTTATTAAATGATTTGATTCTATGAAGCATGACGACTTTGATGTTACGAATATGATGATGATTATGTTATAATTACAATTATGCATCATGGTTACGATTACGATTATGTAATGTGATTATGATACGTTAAAGAAACAAAACATGATAAAGTTTAAGTGAACGACGGTTCTTGGCAGTATTCCGTGGGCACCGCAAGTGTCACCTTTGTTGTGACCGCCCCTCTGGTTAATGATTGGGCACCGAAAGTGTCACCTTTGTTGTGACCGCCCCTCTGGTTAATGATTGGGCACCGAAAGTGTCACCTTTGTTGTGACCGCCTTTCTGTGGGCACCGCAAGTGTCACCTTTGTTGTGATCGCCCTTCTGTATAATGATGTGGGCACCGACAGTGTCACCTATGTTGAGGCCGCCCTTCTGTATGTTATGGGGAGACGTCCCTTTCTGTTGTACTAGCCAAGTTACCAGAGTAAAAGATACTTCTATGATGATGAACACGATAAAGAATGATGATAATGTTTTATGATTATGATTATGATTTAATGGTTATGTCAGATGGAAAGATAATGATGAAGCTCATGATGTGTTTATGTAATGATCTGATATGTTTACGAAATGGTTTTACTATTCTCTCCTCCCTGATTGCAACTAAAATGAATTGAAATGCTTTTACGATGTTAGGGTAGTATGTTACTGAACCTCGGCTCATGACGTTTTGTTATTCTGCTTTAGGTATGGACGTGAAAGACAGGGTGACGTAGCAGTGAGGAATAATGAACTTTTAAATTATGCAACTATGATAGTTATATATTATAAGATCTTTTACACTAGATTATGACACTTTAGCTGTGTCTAAGTTACTTATAAAATCCAAGTTTGGCTAAATTATAATATGTTTAGTTTTAAGAAAGTATGTTGCCTTGTGCCTTCTTGACGAGAGGTACGGCAGTGACGCTCCGACTAAATTAGGTCTTCCGCTGCTAATAAATTATTAATTAAGCTGATAATGATGCTTAGAAGTTGGGGTGTTACATTTCCTTCCTAAACTTTGAAGTTTAGGAGTATCATTTTCAATAATATGTGAACTATGTCTACATTATTTTGATTTTATGTCATTATGAAGGGCCTATTGGCCCAAACCTCAACTTCTTTTAGTATTTTAATTAAGTCAAAACATTAAATAGAAAAAATAGGAGTGTTTGATTAGGTAGTGGTGTGAGCAGCGTTTAGTGTAGAAGTAGTGTTTCAATAGAGGTTGGCAAAAGCTAAAATTTGTAACTTTTGGGGTGATGCTTAGTGGTGCGTAAATTCTTCATTACAGTTTTGTTTGAGTTTTTTAAGGTAAGAAGAAATCCTCTAGGTTGCTCTCGCACAGAAGAAGGGCCCTATTGAACAGACACCTTTCAATTGAATTACAGTGTTCCAATATATATATATATTTTTTAAATTGGTTAGAAGAATGACCCTACTGAACTGACACCTTGCGTAGGTATAACCAGTCAATTTTGCAGGTCAAACTTGTTAGGAGTGGGGGAGGGATAGAAAGGGAACCCCTCACCTGTAAAGAACCCCTAGTGAGGTTTAATCTCAATCATAAGGCCAAACCATTACCACTAGGTCAAACCTTACTTTTTTTTTTTAAAGGGGAAGATCAAACCTTACTTGATATTCCCTAATAACCTTTTTTTTATAATTTAGTTTGGTATTATTAATCTTGGCTCAAACGGACTGAGCAATAACAAAGCCAACTATCAAAATTTGCATATAGTGTCTTTCGAAATATGTAATTAAATATTTTGCTTTTTATAATTATATTATGATACATTGAAATTCTACTCAGAATTTTTTTTTTGGGGGGGGGGGGGTTTTGTTCTTTTTTATTTGGAATTCGGAGCATTAAGTAATTCATATTTATATGAGGTGAAGTTGATTTGACTTTTTGATATTTTATGTGTGCGAATAATCACCATCAACTTACTCAAAATCGCTCACCATTGATGAATAAAGCTTCTACTCTTCATGTTTAATTGAACTCATCCCTCCTCTATTCCCTCTCCCCAGCTCAACCACTAGTGTAACGCCTCTGAAATACATAACTTCAATCGGCAGCGGAAACATAACTTAAGCTTGTAGGTTATGGGTCCACTAATAAAATAATAGCCTAAAATGGTATTTTAAACATACAAATGCTCAACTTAAAGTAATATTGATTATCCATAACACAGAGTATTCTATAAATTCCAAATATATACACAGGGTCACTTCAACTTAATCTTTCTGGAGCATCCTTGACATAACTGATCTTGCGTTATCTTCATAATATCTGAATAATTTCATAAAATAGAGAAAAGGGGAAACAAAAAAATAACCTAAAATGAGTTGAAAACTCAGTAACTTAACTCCAGCCTGTAAAAACGGTTTTAGTTCGTAAATATTTTTCAAGCACAGGCATATATCACATCATATCGGAAATTGTTCGGAAAAAACTAACAGAAAACATTATCATTGAATAGTCTGATGACAAGGACCATTTACGTTAGCATAGTTCATTGGCAAGTACAGGTTTTGGACAGAGCATTAACATTATCATATGACCCTTTTCGTCCGTATTCATTCGTCTATCGTAAACATAATTCCTCCACCTGTAACTTACCCATTTGCTAGTTCAGTTCATAATGCTTAGCCAGCTGAACACTGGTGGAAAAAACGCTATATGTCACTTAACAACAGTTAAAGCCGGATCCGTAAATATTGCAACTTTTGGTAGGCAAAGCGAGAGAAATTTACTGATCCGGTCCATTAGTGAACCGGATCTGCTAATGGCACAAAGTTTCCAGCAAACGAGAAGAGAGGCCCAAACTCGCCACTCTCTCCTCACTCATCCTAATCCCTCCTCACTCCAACTCTCACTCGTAATCCCTCTCTCAGTTACGAACACCATCGCCACAACGAACCACGAAAACCTCCCGACTTCGCAAACCACGAAAATCTCCACCCTCTCAAGCCACCGCAGCCACGCAATCTCTTCGCCTCGCCTTCTCTTTGTTCGTCGTCGCTGTTCGTCTAGAAAGGACAAACGTTGCTCACCATCAAAACCAATTTCACTTCTACCCAGATGGTCGTTTCTCTGTTAGTCTCTCATTCTTTCTTGATTTTTGTGTTTTTTTTCTTTATTTGTAATTGCAATTGCTAAATTGTAGAATGGAAACGTAGGGTTCTTTGGAATTAAGTTCAAATTCTGTTAATTGTGAGTTTAAAAGATTGATAATTGAGAATTTGGGTATGTTGGGTTGTTGAATTTGAGCATATTAATTCCATTTTTGTTGGGTTGTACAAAGATTGCTATAATTTTACTAATATTCACTGATTTTTAAAATTAAGAGTCTTTTTCTTGCTTTGTTGCAATTTGTATTGTTAATGATGTGTTTTGGATGGTTTTATACTATGATGAGTTTTAATTATGTATATAGGTATCAATATATTTACATTGACGAATCATGAAAGCTCTGTGTACTTTCCTTTTGGTTGATAACTTTCCAGTTAAGCGCTTCCCAAGTTAAACAAACTTGAGCTATATATGCTAGCTCTAGTTCATTGTATGGATTATTCTTGTAGATTTCATCATCTGAACTCCTCTTGTTCTTGTTAGCCAGTTTCTGCACTATTCTTTGGGATATTGATCTTGGCTCCACTTGAATTGATCTTAGTGATTCTGAAATTTAAAGTCAGTTAGTAAACAGAGCAAATAAGCAAATCAACAGGTAGTGTGTTTGTTTTAATTATCTATCCCTCTGGTTATCCATATAGGTAGGATGAAATAGATTGGAAGATTTGTTTAGTCTCGCAAAAAGTCAGGTTTAGGGTTGAAGTGATGAAAGCTGGTGTTACTCAAACTGTTCTTGATGAGGTTGATTCAGTTTGGGCTATTTTTTATGCCAAATTCATGCTTCTTGTGTCTTATATTACTTTTTGCCACTTGAGACGAATCTAGCAAAATATATTCCCACCTTAATGAAAGTGCTCACACAATTTACTCACAATATTATGATACACACTATCTTCAATTAAATCAACTTTAACACTAAAATAATAAAACTCATGTCCCACTTTATCTAATTCATAAAATTATGTAGCTAATAAATAATAGTCAAATCTTGCTTTTTGTTTACCTTAGAATGCCAGTTCAAATGGTTTACCAATAAAAGAAGAATAGTTGGCGACCAATGAATCATGGAAGCTCTCTTAAGACTTTGTTTTATGTTCTTATACTGATGGACGTATTTTCTGCTTGCTGCTGTTGCCAGGTTGTTGTTGTTGGCAGGTTGTTGCTGTTGGCAGGTGTTGCACCCTTATTTCGAACAAGTATTTGCCAATGGTGATCAGAGGCTTGCTGGGGTTTGAAGAGAATGGTTATCTGGTGACTGGAGGTGAATGTGCTGAGCTTTCTAGTCACTTGATGGCTTTATGATTTGTGCTACATATTGATGGGCTTTATATAACTTCAAATACTCGAACATTTCATTATTATGTATCAGAAGATGAGGTATAGCAGTGAACCAGTAGTCTAAAGATTGAGGTCCCTTAGTTTGAAATTTGTGGGCTGAATAGCATGAGTATATGTGAAGATGAGGTATTCAAAGGGGACTGGACTAGGTTAATTAAGGAGAAAGAGGTTTTTGTTTTATTTTACTCTTTTCTTTCCACGAGGGAAGGGGGGCGGGTTCACCAGAGATTCAACTATGATATTAATACTCCATATGTTGGCCATATATTAGTCCTTTATGAAGCTACCCTATAGAATGCCTCTCATATAGTGACAATTTTTGCAAATTATTTGACGAAGTAATGGTATTGTTGAATATTCTGCCACCCCTAGATGGTAAAAAGTGAAATACAATTCTTTAAAAAGTAAAGTTGGTTTTTTGATAGAGTGATTCAACCAGGGGGATTTATTATGGATAGGATGTGTTCTATTTTCTTTGATTACAGTTCTTGTGTGTTGCTAGTATTGAAAGGCTATGTTGTAGGTAGTTGGCTGCGATTTATTGGAGGAAGAGGACAAACATTCAGAAGAGCAACATAAAGCTAGTCAGTTGAAGGACAGGGTTATATTTGGACATGTCATTGGCATTTCAGTAGGTGGCATTATACTCGCAGGAGGATGGGTGTTTACAATTGGTATTGCTGCTGCAGTTTTTATAGCTGCCAGAGAGTACTTCGGACTGGTAAGGAGTGATGGAATTTCCATTGGAATGACACCGCCGCCTCGATATGTGTCGAGAGTTTTCTGTTATCTGTGCTCTTCTGCCTATTTAGACCTTGTAAGATCTGCTGTATCACTTTGTTTTTACTTTATTTGCATGTGATTAATACTTCATTCATGCTGTTTACGCCAGCCACAGTTGTGGGATCTGTGTTCATGAAGCAGATGTACCAAGTGAACCATAAAAATTACTCAGTGCATGTATTAGGTGTATATAACAAATGGTGCATGCATTGTGAAACGGAGGTAGTATATTTCTGCTATGACTGCCTTCCGCTGGTACTTTTGAGTTGTAGTCATGTGTATCTGTTGTACCTTTTTGCTAGGAGAATATTCTAACATCAGCCCAATCTTCTGTTTTAAATAGATAAATCTAGAAGATGACGTGAAGTAATCTATCTAAAACTCTCTCTTGTAACCTTGTAGCTGTCTGTATCCATATGATAAGACCTTTGAATATAGATCTGTTCTTATCACCAGATTTTCTTGAAGTGATTTTTTTTACTGATTTAAGTAATTTTTACGGTACACACTGATTCTTACTTGATAAATTAAAATTTTACTTTAATTAGTGTTGTTGATAAATCTGATTGCTGCTGTCAAGAGGTAGGAATTTCTCGAACGAACCGCACTCCTACAAAACTGATTTTACTGAAAATGGTTTATCTAAGTTGAAGAACAAGGCCTAAGGGAACATGCTTGTTTGAATAAACTGATATTTGGATTCTGATATGATTGCAGCATTGAGACAATCACCCTCGGGGATAAGAAGATTAGAATCAAGACCAGCGTTCTCGAGGAGAAAGCTACAGCTTGCAACATGCTCTGTTGTGCTGATGAGCTGAAAGAAGGTTTCTTTCCATGGATTGATCAGGTCATTCTTTATATTTTCTTTTATTGTCTTTTCTTGGTTGATTGAGGCAAACATCCTATGTAGCAGAGTCCACAGTGTGGGTGAAGGCGGTTTGTTCGGTGTTAACAGATGCTTTAATAAATTGCAGGTTGCACCTACTTTGGTTCCCCTTCTTAAATTTTATTTCCATGAAGAAGTTAGAAAGGCAGCAGTGTCAAGTAGTTGGCTTATTCTTTACTTTACTGTTCTTGCCTCTGTCAACTTGTAGCTTTGTTGATGTGCTTTTTGTTTGTGGTGCAAAGCTATGCCGGAGCTGCTGCGTTCTGCTAAATTGGCTGTGGAGAAAGGGTTATCCCAAGGTCGCAATGAGTCTTATGTTAAGCAATTGTCTGATTATAAAATGTAAAAGCTAATGATGCTGACAAAGACCAGCTTCTTTAAGTGTATATATATAATATATCTATAATTATGTATGTTCAATTATCTATAATTAAATGAGAATTAATACTTTTTATCATTTACAATTGATTTTGTTCGATTAATAATGAAAAAATACAAAAAAAAAAAAAAAAAAAAAGGGTTTTGGGGGTCAACTGATTCGGTTTTGAACTAAAACCGGATCAGTTAATCTTTACTAATTGCTGCGAGCCCACCCGATCCGGACCAAATTCGGATCGGTGAGCCCGATTTTCACCGGATCGAATGGGCATTTTTCCACTAGTGGAACCATCCACTTTTACAAAATTGCATATATTCATATTTCCGAACAACACCCATAAATCATCTATATTATATAAGCCAAGGGGGGAGCTATGGTGTCCCCCTACGAAAAGACTTATATACCCCTAATCTAAAACATAAAAAACTATTTAAAATCTTTCATTCATTTCCTGATTTACAATCATGCATAATAAGGAAAGTTGTAAAAAGAGAAAACTAACATAAAAAAGTTTAAGATTGCCATAAAAAGATTACTTACGATGAGGAAACTAACATAACAAATAAATTTTTCGTCAATTGTAAAGCCAAAAATACAAAGTTTTCTTTTACCTAAATATTCAATAACAATTACAAAGATCATAAATTGAAACATAAATTAAACATTCATAAAATTACCGAGAAAAAAAAGAGTATAACTCATCTTTTTATTTTTCAATTTTATAAATTGTCATAGTCAAGATGTCATTCAAGAGCGAAAGAGTTAAACCCGATGAGAAAAAGTAGGCATAGACCAACTTCTTTTATCTTCATTTTTAATCCTATGTTTTGTAAAAATAAATTGTAAGTACGAAGTACATGTTTTTTTTTTTTGCATTAATATTAATGTTTTTTACGATTATGAATATTAGTAATCCTAACATGTTGTCGCATGCATCGCGTGCATAAGACGCTAGTATTATCATAAGTCATCAATATAGTATAAACATCGGATTTGCATCACTTCCTTAATTCACATATAAGCATTCATGATATCATTCACAACACACCTTTTGGCATGAATATATGATCAACGTCACATACACATACATACAGGCGTACACATAGATGCTAGACATAAAAGGTTACTTCATACGCTATTCCTTTCCTTTAGTCCTTAAGTACCATCGTTCTTTAATCTCCAAAAACCATCATACATATAATTTCCAAAAGGCCATAACAACATAAGCAATAATTAGAAATTACCCACTAACAAATATTTCTTGGTTAATCACCCTTAGTTCTTATAGGCTATGACATTAAGAATATATTTACTCCTATAAGACTATAATATGTTCATTTTCAGAAGGGTTTAGGGTGAGAGAATGTCAACATTTTCATTTTATGTTCTTTTTCTTTTATAAAAATAATGTATCTTTTAGTAAATCTTAAACATTTTAACTTAGTCTCAAAATCATAGTAAGGAAAATATATTGAAAATTTTTAGGACGTAATTAAACTAATAAACATAATTAGTAATTAATAAATCGAGTTTAAAAAGTCGGGGTATTACAACTAGTCCACCACCACTCAATTATTAACACCACCACGATTGCCACATGAGTTCAAGATTTATTGCCACACTTCGCATTTTTGGAGGCACAAAAAACATAGATGCATGTAGGAACGACAACGGGTTGGATCAGGCCGAATTTTACAAACTCCATATCCGACACACCTTTATCTTGATTTTTTTTCGAGCATGTTAAACTTTGGAGAATTTGAGGAGAAGACGGCTTAACACTGTATTATTCACGAAGATAGGTTTATATACAACTTAACACAATACCTAGCTTACCTAAAATTCGTATACAACTTAGGAAATATTACAATAACATAATTCTATTAATTGTAGAATTCTTTCCTTATACCCCCTACTCAAGTTGGAGCATGTAAATCATGAATGCCCAACTTGCGTAACAAGAAGAGAAATTGTTGCTTCCCAAGTGCCTTAGTGAGAATATATGTCAATTGATGACTAGTGGGAACATAAGAAGTAGGCAAGTTTCCCGAGAGAAACTCATCACGAACAAAATGACAATATGCTTCAATCTACTTCGTATGATCATGAAAAATTGGGTTCTTTGCAATATGCAGAGCATATTGACTGTCAAAAAATAAACGCATAGGCTTAGAATGCACAACACTGAGGGCACAAAGACTTTAACTCACAAGTAGCACAGCCATAAAACGATATATACTCGGCCTCAGCTGAAGAACGAGACACTGTAGATTGTTTCTTAGTCTTCCACGAAACAAGAGAACAACCTAAGAAAACCAAGTAACCAGACAACGATCTCTGAGTCAATGGGAAAGCCAGCCGACCACTATCACAAAAAAGTCATCAAACACATATCATTCTGATGAGCACATAAAAAAATTACCTCCCGGGCTACCTTTAATGTAGCACAAGACACGTAAAGCAGCATCCCAATGAGGGACTTGTGGAGCACTCAAAAACTGAGCGAGATTGTGCGCCACATAACGAGCTCCAGACGTGTGACCGAGAGATAAACAAGACTGCCAACAAGACGACAACATTGATCGGGATCAGCCATAGGTGAACCATCAAGACGCGCGAGATTATGATTTTTCGCCGTAGGTGTATCAATTGGCTTACAGCCCAACATCCCTGCATCAGTCAAGACATCAAGGGAATACTTACCTTGTGAAAGAAAAATACTATTGGGACTACGAGCCACCTCAGTGCCCAGATTGTACTTAAAACACTTAAATCCTTCCTGTGAAAACAAGAACTCAAATATCGTTTAAAAACGAATGATAACATCAAAAGAGGAGCCAGCAACAATAATTTCATCAACATACACCAACATATGAAGAGAAACATCACCCTTAAGATAACTAATCAGAGAATAATCAGCATAAGATTGAGCAAAACCATAGGCGGCCTTCAAGTCCGCAAATAACTTGGCAAACAATTGCAGTGGAGCTTGTTTCAAACCCTACAAAGATTTAGGCAACCTGCAAACCTTCCTCGGAGAAGAACACTGATAACCACGAGGAAGTTTCATATAAACCTCTGCATCCAACTCCCCATGCAAAAAGGCATCCATCTGATGGAGTTCCCAATTGCATGCAGCAGCAACAGCTAATAAAGGCGAACAATACCCATCTTTGCAACAAGGACAAGAGTTCCATTATAATCAATATGATAATCCATTTGTCGATTACCATGAACCATAAGACGTCCTTTCATAAGTTCAACTGCACCAGTAGAGATATATTTTATTTTATACACCCAACCACTACTAATAGCACGATGACCCAGAGGTAGATCTTCTAATGTCCATGTACCATTGCGCTCAAGCGCATCAATCTCTTCCTGCATAACTTTACACCAAACAGAAGATATGGCTCTTTACCTTTTGTAACCGCTGTTAGAAAGCAATTATGTCTCACAGATTTATCAGCATTTATGGGGGTGGGGGTCAGGTGGTGGTGGAGGTGGGGGTGGGGGCAAGGTGGTGATGGTTTAATGTTGGTGGGTTACGGAGAGAGAGAGAGTTAGGGTTAATTAGAGAATTAGGGTTTTTTAGGATTAATTAGGGTTAATGACTAACGGTGTTAACCGCCGTTAGTCATTAAGGGCATTCTGATGTATTTTCAAGAAAGTCAAGGGTGTATGGTGAATTTTGAAAAAAGTTGGGGCATCTGGTAAATAAAAAAATTTGTTAGGGGTATATGGTGAAAAGACCGATAGATTAACCTATTGCTGCGATTTTGAGCAATAACCGCAGTCCGTAGCAGTAGGTCCCTCATCGAAAGCGTAAATAGGTCAACCTACTGCTGCAATTGTTTCCCAAAACTGCAGCAATAGGTACATGTAGAAGTAAAAAAAATGTTATCAAAAAATAGGCACTTTGTCATCAAACGTGAAACATAAAAATGTTAACAAAAAATAACACACTATAGAATAGGAAAACCAAGACTCGTAATCTAATATAAATGAAGGAAAAAACCACCAGACAACAAAATATGTAAAAGCTGAGATATAAAAATAAAAATTACCAGATACAAACATATTCTGATTACAAATCAAAAAGTACAAAAGAAAAAAATTAACTAGATTAAAAAAAAAAACAAAAACCTACTACAAACTGATTCAAAAAAATAAATATGGAAATAATATGAAAATAAAGAATATCACCTCTTACATCAGATCTTTAAAAAAAATGAAACCTACTAATTGTAAAAAAATCAAAAAGACGACGAGGCTAAAGGTGGCGAACAGCGAAGCCGCGGCTGAAGGCGGCACAGACAGAACGCACGTCTAAAGGCAACACACAGCGAACGTGCGGCATAGGGCCGCGAAGGTCTAGCCACAATGCCGATGAAAGCGACGAACTTGAAGTCACAACAACGAAGAGAATCTGGTGTGGCACTTGAGATCGGAAGGCGGCGAAGGCGCGTTCTTCAAAAGACAAGAATAATGGGGTGAAAATTTCGAGGAGGAAATGGACGAAGGCTGAGGAATTTCGAGGAGGACGAAGGCTGAAGGCGGCGAAACCGTTGGTTCTTCGGAAAGATTAGCAGTGGAGGAAGTCTTTGGGAGAGAGGCTGAGGAATTTCGAGGAGGATGAAATGGAGAGAGAGAGAGAGGAATTTCGTTTAGGAAGAAGAGAAGATGAGAGGATGAGAGAGCGTAAAGATGAAATGAGAGGAACAAGTGTGAAATAGGCTGAGAGGATGAAAACTCGAGGTTTTAAATAACAAACAAGATCTATTGTTGCGGTTCCTTACCGCACCAATAGGTAATTTTGAACATTTTTTTCCTCACGCGGCCTGTTGCTACGTATAGCTAAAACTGCAGCAATTCAATAGCAGCAATATTTTATTATTCTATTAGTGCGGAGATGTAGAGGGGTCTATAGGCCGACACGTAACCTTATTAGTAACATAGTCATGTAGCTTCATAAACAGAACTTTCAAACTTTCAAGCATTTTGTTGTGCGGTAGCAACACATGTAGTTTGGTCAAAAATGCGTTTGTGAGTAAAAAAGGATTTCAAACTTAAAAATTTCTTCCCATTATCACTACGCAACACTTAAATTTTTCGATTGATGAATTGATTTTTCATCATAGCACAAAAATCTTTAATTGATTGTGCAACTTCATATTTTTCCAATCATCAAATAAATCCAAGTGGCATAAGAAAATTCATCAACAATAATAAGGAAAAAACGAGCATTATCACTAGAAAGAACTCGATTTGGACCCCAAACATCACAATGAACTAAATCAAACACACCATTTGTCTTATTCGTACTTAAAGGAAAAGAGTTTTGGAGTTGTTTGCCAATATAGCAAATTGAACAATCCAAATCACAAGAATGAGCACTACTACGTAATCCGGGAAAAGAAGAAACTACTTGCATAGATGGGTGACCAAAACGACAATGCCACAATAAGCACTCATCATCAACAACCACTTTATTTGCTTGAGAGACTCGAAAACATATCGGCACAAAAGTATAGACCCCATTACACTGCACTCCTGCTTCAATCCAGTTCCTCAAAGTGTGATCCTGAAGAATACACAACTTGTTAGTGAAAATAAAAATTAATTTTGGTTTTCCTAGTAATTGAGACAAGTTATATGTAAAAGTGGGGAACATAAAGGACATTATGCAACAACAAATCATCACCCAAAACTATTTTTCCTTCCTTTGTTGCTACAATACTCATACCATTAGGCATGCCAACATGGAAGAAATCTCTAGAAAATCAGTAAATAAATTAATATTACCGGACATGTGGTTCTAGGCTCCAGTGTCAATGAGCCACGTAGTAGGAATATACTTACCCGTTAGTTTCTCAATTGAAGAGGATGAGGAAACTTTTGAAACTTTTGAAACTTTAAAGCCTACCATCAATTAAGCCCAATGGGAATCTATGAGAATGGGCACGCTGGATTCCCTTCCCCAACTTTGGTATTTTTAGGCTGTTAAGTACTGTTAGTGTAGCCAGCAAAATTGCGGCCCACACTACGGCCCCGTACACGGTTTTTTCCACCTCGACCACCACGGCCGTTCGGGACACCACGAGCCCCGCGCTCCTGCTCATGACCACGACGCCCACAGTGAGCACAAAGTCGGGGATCCTCAATAGCAGCTCGCGAACTTGAACAAGCAGTAGCAAAACCACTTGTAGTAAAACTGTAACACCCCGGCAATTCTCTCTTTTCTAAAATACCTTTTTAATATAAAACTTAGAGAATCATCAAAGTATTATTGCCCGTGTGAAAACGTATCGGCTTATTCAGAATTTTTGCAGGGAAAACATAATAATAAACTTTATAAATAAAACTTAGTAAACCACAAAGTCAACTCTAAAAGTCAAACCAAAAAAAGTCAAAGTCAACTACGAAAAGTAAAAGTCAAAGTAAGATAAATACTCTACACAGCTCTCCAATCCTGAACCCATGATGCATCATCTTCAAACCTGTAGATGGACAATGTAATATTGATCCCTAGAGACTGCTCATCAAAAGGGTCATCACATGATCAATAAGGCATAACCATGATCAACATACTCACACAAAGTACGTAATCAGCAAAGCTGAGTAAATAATCCTAACACGATACTAATATATGATAAGCAGGAATAAATAATAGTATAATAACCTTGCAGATAACTTTTACTGAACAAAACTTCACAACCAATATTTTAATCACTTTAGATGGAATAGTCAATGGAACGAGTTGTCTGACTAAAACCAGCCTTCCCTTTGGAAGACGAAATACGGGCGCGACTCCGTATTCCCATGACCTACGATATCGAGGAACCTTTAAAATAAAAATAGGACACGATGATCAATCCAGTCACAGGAAAAGCCATGGGCTACCACCATGTACTCCAACTCATACTTGTCCAACACTTCAGACGTGCACAAGTCTAAAGCTATTGCTATCCACGTTTCACTTTACATGATTACCAATTTATTCACTTGTTATGACTCACAAGTAGTACAAATAATATAATCATCAAACACTTATAAACTTCCAATTTTTATCTTAGGATTAGATAAGGTGAACAACAACTTAACAACCCAAGATTAATTCCAACTTTAATCCAATCTTCCTTTATTTGTTGAACCAAGTCAACAACCAAACAACCTTTCATAGGTATAATAATTCAACTTACCAAATAAGGCCCTCGATCCTTATAACGTAATTAAATAACTAAAAGGGAACAACATGATTCAATCATGATCCAAACCAATATATATATATATATATATATATATATATATTAATCTCTCATATTAATTAATAAAATAAAGTTCCCAAATCTCATATGCTTGCATCAACCTTCCATACAAACATAATATAAACATCATACTCAACATGTTTCACACAACAGCATAAAACATGCAAATCTAACTTTAATAAAAAACACATATGAACTAACAATAATTCCTATACATGATACTACATAATACTCATCCTTAAAATCATGATACTAATCCATTAAACACATAGGTATGTACGTACCTTGTGTAGACAAATTGAGAGGCCACTTTCACAACCTTAAAAGTTACCTAAAGAGAATTCTCCGCCTAAATCAACCAATAGAGATCCACAATCAATCCATTATAAATTTACAGCAATAATAAAATATTTCAACCCTTCCTAAAAGTGTTTAAAAACCTTTCCTATCATTAAAACTTGATTATTAAAACCTCCTGGTATAGTACTAGTACACTAGTTGTTAAAAACTCTCAAAATCCATGTTTAAATCATAAAAACTTCATCAACAACACTCTCTTTAAATGCCGATGTAAAAAAAAACACTCTCTTTAAATTTCCAGCAACATATAGCGTATTAAAACTCTTTTTAAACATACTTAAACATATTTAAAATCATAGGAATAATCAATTTCATAAACTATAATATACTATTATGATTTTCCAACCTTTAAAACCCTAAAAATTCATGCTTTGATAATTAAAAATCCAATTCAAACCTAATATGTAAATCTGAATTTTATTTCTTCAATACATAAATTATATAAACTTAGATTCACAATTAAATCATCAAACTATAACCTTTAAACATAATCATATTAAAACAAATCTTAAACAACGCATTAAAAATAACTTGAGGAGGAAGAAAATAACCAAAGAAACAAAAGGAGAGGAGGGACTCCGGAAAGCAGGGGATAGCAGCCACGGTTGGCGCTGGCGGCGCTGGCGGTCGGCGGCGGTCCGACGTGAGGAGGAAGAAACCGAGAGAAAAAGAAAACAAAGAGAGAGGAGAGATAGAGCCGAAAATCTTGGGAGGAGGAGAGTGAAAATAAGTTGTGTGGGGAAAATTGGGTTTTATGGGGGTTTATATAGGTTCCCCTTGTGGGCTTATGAAAAGGTGATTGGGCTCAAACTAGAGTTTAATGATTGATGAATTTAGTGTTTGGGTTTCTCACACCCAATTAGAAATCCTTTTCCAAATCCAAAAAGTGTTTTAAGCTTTTCAAATATTTTTCAAACCATGACTAGACAAAATGTTTAATTCTTTAAATCATTAAAATAACTTCTTTGACTTTCAAATAGTCAATCTTTAAAGAAATAAATCATTTAAATGCTAAAATATATTTAAATATAAATAACTATATATTAAAATATATTTATAAAATTCATAATTTTACGGGGGATTACAATAACCCATCGCATTAGGGCGGCACGGGTCTTGGGCTTAGAAAATAGCCTGCTTACGTTCATCAGATATGATTACAGGGTAGGGGGTCTTGCATAAGGAGACCATAAACTAAAGTTCCAAACTTTTTGAAATCTAAACCCAAACAGAACCGGTAAAGATGCTCCGTCTCACGAAATTTGACATACTCAGCAGAAGCAGAACAAGTACAAGTAGGTAACTTGCAATAACTATATAACTCATCTTAGAGACGACTCACTCCAGCAAAGAAAACACACAATAGAGAAAGGAAAAAAAATTTGAGGGGTAACAAAGTATAGAACACACGAGCAGATTAAGACACAAACAATTATAATTGAACATATAAATAAAAAATTAACTTTTACGGTACTATTAACTAACTGTGAACACTGCTAATATATACATAAACTGTCACAATTGTGCATTAGTAATTTTGAAAAGAAAAACAAACGTGGCAACTAACAAAGGATCGAAGAAGTATACTTTTCTACTCACATCAGTCACTCTTAAATGTTATAATAATATCTCTATTCTATATGTCAAGAGGGGTAGGATACCAAAATATAAAACCCCCATTTTACCCCCAACAAATTAAGCAAATTACATCCAATCCAATAGAATAAGAGAAAAACAAAAAAAAAAAAAAAAAAAAAAAAAATTGTAACTCAGAATTTTCAACTTCTCATCATTACAAAATATTTTCCAAAAAAAATTAAACTTCCCTATAAACTGACATATCTCAACGGGTACAAGTAACTACTTCATTAATAAATAAATAAATAAATAAGGCCAAAACAACATAAGAGAAACACAAGTCTATGACTTCTCAAATATCAAAATTCAGAACCATATTTTTTTGAAAAATACAAATCCCTTATTTAGGGGGGAAAATCCCACGATAAACTGCCAATATGCATGCTAACGCTCCAAAGTTTCTGAGTTCTTCATTTCTTCCCCCTCCATCTCCTTCCCCTCTATTAACTGCAAACAAATACACAACAATATCAAATACAATTACCCTTTTCAAAGGCCAAGAATAAGGTAAATCATTTTTGTAATGCTTTGTTCTTCATAATATTTTACATTGTTATCATAATATTTATTTATTTAATGTGCCTTAAGTTCAGCGTAATTGAAGCAAGCAAAAATAAAGGAGCAGAAAATTAACCAAGCGGCGTATAACAACTAAAATCACATTCAAAAGGTAATTCTTATATCATATTACGCTTTACTCTTCATCTGATACATAATTCTTAATAATAGAGAATTATAAGTGTATTTGTAATACAGTGTAATCAAACTAATAGGAGCAAAATTCAAACCAAAAGGAGTAATAAAAGAAATCACAACCAAACGCCCAAAAGGTAATTCTTACTTCTTATACTAGCCATATGATATGGTCCCTCCAAATCTAAATGAAGTCGGATTGATAAATACTTAAATCTTTGCGTACCAATTCAAATTACACAATTTTTTCCCTTTCAATATACATTTCTGCCCAATAAATCAGTTAATTATAGTGTGGCGTTGCAAGAAACCGAAGAAGAGATGAAACAAGACATACGCATATTTAAAAGAGAGGAACTAATAAAAAAGCAATTGTGTTTTAAAGAAAACACTATGTACTCTTATTTTCTAACAAATCACTTTTAATGATGGGAAAAAAAATCATATTTTCTTAATGGTGAATCAAATTACAATTTTCAAGAGAACTAGAACACTTTCAATGATGAATCAAAATACCATTTTTAACAGAATCAAAATTTATTTTTTACAATTATTAAGTATCTCTAAATAGTACTCCCTCCGTCCCATAATATAAGTCCTGATTCTGTTTTTACACGGGAATTAAGGTAAAGTGGAATCTTGTTTTATTTGAATAAAAAATTCATTTTTATTGGGAAACCCCTACATGCATGGTTTTTTTCTTTTTAACAAAAAATAAAAACTGAACATTAATGTTGCATGTTTTAATGTGTAGAAGAGTTTAATGGGGTAAAAGATTCCATTTTATCATTAATAATGGTGCATTGGAAGCTTAAATTATAAGGACTTTTTGGGAATTAAATTATTTTGATGAGGGTATTTTGGGCATAATTATTGATTGAAAATAGAAACAAGACTTATATTTTGGGACACTTTAAAAGGAAAAGGGACTTATATTATGGGACGGAGGGAGTAAAATTCAATCCTTTCATGGAATAAGAAAACTTCTCGGTGACAATGTGATACTTGAAGAACTGATTGAGAAACTGATAGAAATTCAGTTTTGAGGAAAACAACTTACAGTTATTTTTGCAAGGAACTTTCGTTTTTGAAGTAAACAAGCTACAAATTGTATCTTCTCCCTTTAACTGAACTTTTTCTCTCTTTTTCCACAGATTTTTTGCAACGATCTTAATTGGGTTTCTTCAAATTCTCATAGCAACCTACAAGTATATCAATTCGTTACTTCAAAATTTTGAGGTATTTTCGCATGCAAAAAATAAAGCACATATTTCAAACTCACATCCAAAGCCAATATTGAAATCTGCAATGTTCATCATTTCCTCAAATCCAAAATCACCATTTCGTCTTCTCCTGTGGGTAAATCTCTTTTTTTCTTAACCTTCTTCTTTTACTTTCAATTTCTATCGTCTAAATGTTCCTAAATAATGGGCATTTTAGTGAATTCATTATGCTCAAGAGGTAAAATTCAGAGAGCTTTTGAAGTTTGGAGCTGATGGATAGATATGGGTGGAACCCAAAAACTCATACTTAGAATTGTTTGTTAAAAAGGGTTGTGCTTTGTTGGAAGGGTGGAGGAAGCATATGACATGTTGATGGGTTTAAAGAATAAGAGGATATTCAAAAGAGTAAGAAATTAGGACTTCACAGACAGAAAGAGGGGCACTAGAGAGGGAAACATTACTCCATGACTTTGTAGAGAGAGATGGGAGGGGGAAAGAGAGATAAATAAGCAATTGATGTATTCATAATAGAAGAACTTATTGGCCTTATGGCTTTGTTTTTGTAGCACGTATAAGAAGTCATAACATCTCTATTATATAAGGCAACTAAGGGGGGACACCAAAATATAGAAACCCTTATTTTACCCTCACTAAATATTGAAAATTACAACAAATCTTTTTTAAAAAAAAACACGGCAAAAAAAAAATTGTAATTCACCCCACATCAACACCACTCCAACTCCCCAGAGCAGTTACCAAATTCTGCGCAGTTTCCTTAAATCTTCCGCTTCTCCCTTCTTCCTCTACTCCCATTCATCCTCTGCATATTATCCCATTCCTTACCTGCAAAATTCAGTATACCAAAATTCATTATATACCAGAATTCATTATACCAATATTAGGTAAATACATAATTCATAAAATTTGTTGTGTTGTTCATAATTCATAAAATTTGTTGTGTTGTTCATAATTAATTTTTGGTTTGATTTCATAAGCACTCCAACCACGTAAATAACAAGCGGAGAACAAAGAGCAGCCTCAATTACTACGAGCGATCTCAATTTCAACTTCCTAGGGCAATCTCAAGTTAACAAGAGGAGAACAAAAGAACAGCCTCAAGGTATTTCTTTTACAAATAGTAATTGAGCAACATTCAGAATTAAGTCATTCTATTTGATTGTGTTATAATTTTAGGATACAACACTATAATTTTGATAATACCATTCTTTCCATATAATAATTCGTGTTTTTTTTTCATATAACTCGATTGTTTTTCTTTTCATCATACTAGCTCGAGTGATTAGAATGAAAACACTAACCATTATAAAACCACTGCAATTATAAAACCACTATAAAGCACTGCCATTATAAAACCATGGTAAATCGACTAAAGCACTGTCATTAAAAAACCATTGTAATTTGTGAAGATTAATTTTTCATATAGAAAAGATAATTCGTAAAAGAAAAATTGAACATTTTTTAAGAAAGAAAAGTTTCTTCTCCCATTCTGAAGAAATAATAATTCAAAAATAAAACTGAACAATTCGAAAATAATTGTAATTTTTTAAGATTAATTTTTCATGTAGAAATAATAATTCGAAAATAAAACTGAACACTTTGAAGAAAGAAAAGTTTCTTCTGCCATTTTGAAGAAATAATAATTCGAAAATAAAACTGAACAATTCGAAAATTATACTAGCATGCAAACAAGCAAGTTAAGAGATTTCAAACTCACCTCCTTAATTGCAATCAGAATTCTCCACTTCTTCTTCCATTTTTCCTTCCTCCTCCTTCAATTATCTCAGTTCTTCTCCAAAAATTAATTTATTTCTCCAATAATTCTTCCTCCACCTTCAATTACTACAGTTCGACGGTGGTGGCGTGGTGATAGACGGGATTACAGGGGAGGTTTATAGACTGAAAGAGAGAGAGGGGCGGCGTGGCTTGGTGTTAGACGGGATTACCGACTCGGCGGTGACTCGCAGCTTCAAACGCTTCAACGACCTCGCGTTAATCACCGTTGATGATAACAAACAGATAAAGCTTAGATCTAGAGTTAGGTAGTTTTATATCTTAGAGAGAAAAAATAAGGAGAGAGGAAGAAACTATAAATAGAAGATCAGCAAATCTAGACCCCACTGATCTTTTCCACGGTGCATCTCACCAATATATTGGTAAAATGAGCTACTAAATGGACTTTATTATTTAGGGATCTAGACCACTTGGGTCCAATTGTACATTTTTAAATCATTTTTCACTTTCATTTTTATGAGATTCATGTTCAACATTAAGCAAAAGAACAAAACATAAGAATCCTCAATTTCATTTTAGAGTTAATGTTTATTTATAAACTTTGTAATAAATATTTTCCAATAAATATCAAAACTATTATTTCGATTACCTTAAAAGCCATTCTTTTGTAATGTCTGTGGCTCCTTTGTTAAAAGACGTTATTTTATGTTTATAGTGTACTTTGGTGTAACGTTGTTGCATTATTGATACTTTTTTCAATACAATAGGGATGATATTATATTTTAGTTTGCGATATTTGTGCTCAAATCCAACTTCATCTTCAAGTTTAATTCCAATAACGATTTTCGCACGCATATACATAAACTTAGAACTTATATAGAAAGAGCTAGATGTAAGTATGCAATAATTTAACTTCAAAAATGACTTCGCACGCATAGCGTGCATATAAGGCTAGTATTGTATAACTCGAAGATGAAAAAGAGGGAATTAATTTATTAGATGATGAAATAGAGAGAACCAAAGAAAAAGTGAGCAAATTCTACGGTGCTCCGGAGAGCACCCAAGATTATGTGTTCCCACGCACATATTTTTTTTATACATTTATCACATATTTTGCTCAAATGAGCCAAAAATAAAATATGCAAAAATAAAAATGTGTAAAAAATGTGGAAGGGAACACCTAGTTCTAGGTATTGTCATATTGGGAGTAGTATGGAAACTTTGGAAAAGGATATGACTAAGGGTCCGTTTTGTTCAACTTATTTTAGCTTATATAATATTTTATAAGATAAGATAAGATCAGATAAAATAAGATAAGATAAAATCAGATAAGATCAGATCGATAAGATAGAATAAGATGTTAGACACACTCAATAAACTATCTTATAAGATAAGATAAGATCAGATAAGATTTTATAAAATCTTATAAGATAAGATAAAATAAGTTGAACAAAACATCCCCTAAATAGTCAATGCAAAGGTAATCAATGTCTACTATAAATAAATCTTGTGAGGAAAGTGGATAACATATACAAGTCCAATGAGATTCACAACAAATGGTATCTTGCTTTTCTTTCTCTCACCATGAGAGCATGAGCAACCTCTTTTTGTGGGCTACTATTGATTTTATGTGTTATTGAAGGAGAGTTACAACACTGACAAATTAATCGTCATAGCGCACCACCCTTCTTATGTAGCTTCCAAGCACTGTACTCTTTATTTCAAATTAATCTATGTGTTGTTTCTACGACAATCGCCAAGTGTCAATTGGAAAATGCATACTTGACGGAAGTTTAATTTGTCAGGGTTGTGATTCTCCTTCAATACCATGGAAATGATAGTAGCTGATGAGAGATATCTCATGTCTCCTTGTGAGATATAAGAGACGTAAGAAGCTATCAGCTGAAAGATGCTAGACAATCAAGAGCACCTCCCAGGCTCCCACCCAAGTTTCATCAAATAAAACCCTATTTTTTACATTTTCACTCCATTTTGAATTTTGATGTTCGATTTTGCTAGCTAAAGCAAATGTCGAGTTTATGGATACAAACCCTGATTTTCTTTTTCTCCCAATTTCAGGATTTTTTAACTTTTCTTTGTTTTGTCTCCAATTTCTTTGTTTCTAAGGTGATTTTTTTTTTTGGTTGCAGTTGCAGTTTGAAGGCTTGAAAGTGCAAATTTGCTCAATTTGGCTGGCTTAATTTGCGATTGATTACTGTAATGCTACTGAATACTTCTTGAACTTGTTCTAATTTTGTGTTCATTAAATTCTGATCTTATTGATGGTGTTGATTTAGCCTTTTTTTTTTTGAGGTAATGGTGTTGATCTTATTGTTGGGTTGAGTACTCTTTTTGCAACTTTTACAAATAGGGTACCTAAACTGCAATTTAGTGAAAGTTTAGTCCCCAAGTTTGTACTTAACTCATTGTATATAGTGGGTCGATATTATTGCAAGATTATTCCTGAATTTACTGATCTGCTCCACTAGCTTTATCATATTTGTTCAAAGCGTTGTTATTACTAATTGTGTAATGCTTTTATTTTCAGTTCACTTCCTAAATTATTATCATTACTATTAATTAGTTATAATTTGATTCAGTTCAGTTCAAATCAGTTCAGTTCAATTCAGTTCAGTTGTTTTATGCCGAAGAGAACAAGTCCTTAGAGCTTTTTTCAGGAGATCTATGTTGTAGAGATTGTTTCTCTCATATTGTTATGTTGTCCTGCTTAATTTCGGCCAACATATGTGCTTTTTATCTGAAAATGGTTCTCAACATCAAAGTGAGACAGAGTCACCAGAGAGAAATCGTCTTTTAGCAGTTCCAATTGGTTTGTCGTAGATCACTAGATTGTTATAGAGTTGTGTAAGCATTTGAACGGTTACGTCTACGGATGACAGTAGATTTCCGACCCAATATAGTTTCATAGATTCAGATAAGTTTTATAGGGTTCGAGTTTTCAAATTTTGGATTTGGGTCGAATTTGGGTTTGAGGGATGATGGGTCAAACCTAGATTTGCGGACATGTGAATCCGTCTTTTAAATGTGAAATGTATCTATATCATATCATATCATATAACTAATATATAAAGCAGAGTACAAAAACCAGTTCACGAGGTTGCGACATTTGGCGTCCTCATCGAACGACATTTGTCGCGCTCATTAAATCATTTTTTTTCATATAAAAAGAGTTCTAAATTGATTAAAATACAAATAAAGTTTAGGATAAGAACAAATAGAGTTGAGTTCACGATGAAAAACTTAAATATAGTAAATTGATTATAACTTTTAATATATAATTCGTAAAATTATAAATTTTGTACCATTAGAAAGTGTTTAAAAAGTACTTTAAAATAAGATACATTTATACTATATTTAAAATTTTATATTAAAGTAACGTATAAGGTTGCGACATATGGCGTCCTCATTGGACGCCTTTTGTCACGCTCATTAAGTGCCATGTTATTTTTTTCTAATATAAATAGAGTTCTAAATTTATTAAAATACAAGTAGAGTTTGGGATAAGAATAAATAGAGTTGGTTTCACAATTAAAAACTTAAATATAGTAAATTGATTATAACTTTTAATATATAGTTCGTAAAATTATAATTTTTGTACCGTTGGAAAGTATTTTAAAATAAGATCCATTTATACTATATTTAAAATTTTATATTAAAGTAATGTATAAAAGAAAATATTGACTAATTACGTGAACTACATATTATTGATTTTAGCGGTCAGCTTTGCACATTGAGTTCTTCCCCAAGGTACGGTTTCTAATAAATATACTCCTCATATTTTCTCTTCCTTTGATAAGAAACAAATGTTGCATCCTTCGTTTCCTCCAAATATGAATGTTGGATAAGATGGGATATGGCTAACATATTAGAAAGAGGGTTGATATTGTTAATCATGTTGGTCTATTGAGGCTTGAAGGGTACCGCAACAACATACTATAGCAACATACCTTAGCAACATACCATAGCAATATTACCAATCCTTCATAATTTAACAAATTGTTTCATATTTATATGACAGGTGCTTTAATTTGATTTGTAAACACAATGAGTACTAAAGAAAGGTAAGTTTTATCTTGAACTTTTTCCATCAACTTTTCATTGGTCTAGAACATATACTGATGACTTAAGCATTGGAACAAAAAATAAATTCATGCATGTGCTATGCTATTATAAATAAAAAGGTCAAAGATATCAATTGAACCAATCATGTACAATCTGATCAAGGATTTGAGCAAAGAAAGGCAAGTTTGGACTCTGAAAGTTAAGGTCACCAGAATGTGGGATGCAATAAACCCGAAAACCAACAATTTTAATTGTGTTAAAACAATACTTTCAGATGAGGAAGTAAGCCCCACTATACAATTAACACATCATCTATTTTTGTTTTATTTTTATCTAACCTTGCAAACTAAATGGCCTACTAAAATAGGGAAATCACATTCAAGGCTCTATAAGAGGAGATGATGCATCAGACTACCAAGCACGCTCAAGGAGGGGAACATCTACATAATTAGAAACTTTAACGTGACAGCCAACAAAGAAGAGTATAGAACAGTCACAAATAAACACATGATATTTCAACTTCTCAACCTCTGTTCAAACTCTAGATGAAGACGAACCCAAAATTCCTAGACACAAGTTTGAGTTGGGAGACTATCATGAGTTGATTCAAAAACGATGTGACTCAATTGTGCAACTCACAAGTACTCCTATTTCTTCATTATATAGCCTTTATATTTAAATACATGTTACAACTTATCTTTAGTAATTAATGTTATTATATGTACTTTATATATATATAATTATATCCCTCATGCAGATATAATAGGACAACTACGGGCCATTGATAGACTGACACAACGAGCAAGAACTCTACTAAAGGAATTCACATTGGAGCATACAAGGTCAATGTTCTTTATTTCATAAAGAATACTGTTATTATTCGTAGTTTTATAGAAATATTATTCTAGGTACTAAAATTATTAATTATCTTGCACTGGACAAAACTTTGTCGTAACACTATGGGGAGAAATTGGTAAAACATTCAGCAATCGTCTCAGTTTAGACGACTCAGTACCAATTGTTCGTGTGAACATTTAGATTTGAAGTAGGTCGTGTAGTATATAGTGACATGTGCTTTAACATATAAAAGTATGTAGTTTCTGCATGATAAAGTGAATGTTCGAATCATATATTGAGTTTCTGCATAATTAGTGAGTGTATAAATGATATAGTGGTTATAGTATGTTTCTGAATGATATAGTAAGTTTCTTCATGACATATAAATTAGAAACCAACGTGACAAAATCATATTATAACTTTTAGTTGTTCTATGTCAGACAAAAAGAACAGCCAAATATCGGGGTGTAAATATTTAAAAACTCTACCTCTTCTTCACGGAAAAGCCCGGGCATTTGCCCGGGTCCCAATACTAGTAACTAATATATAAAGCAGAGTACAAAATCTAGCTCACGAGGTCGCGACATTTGGCATCCTCATTGGATGCCATTTGTCGCGCTCATTAAGTGTCATGTCATATTTTTTTATAATATAAATAGAGTTTAAAATTGATTAAAATACAAATAGAGTTTAGGATAAGAATTGATTTCACAATGAAAGACTTAAAAATAGTAAATTGATTATAACTTTTAATATATAGTTCATAAAATTATAATTTTTGTACCATTGGAAAGTGTTTCAAAAGTACTCCCTCTGTGTTTTTTTTATCTCTCTCACTTGGAATCTTGGCACTATTTATACTTAGAGAGAATCTTCTCAATTTTTTTCAATTTATAAGAAAAAATATAGTCATGTGGGGTCTTGCTTTATTCGTCTCAATTAGTACATTATTAATATTTAATCGTTATAGTTTTTTACTAATATATAATGAAAGATATTTAAGTTCAAAAAGGTGCATTAGGAGACGCGCACAGGAAAGTAAGAATGATAAAAAAAAACAGAGGGAGTACTTTAAAATAAGATTCATTTATACTATATTTAAAATTTTATATTAAAGTAACATGTAAAAGGAAATATTAAATATACTAATGTATTAAAGTAACCAACTACAATTGGAATTACCGATTCAATTAGAATTTCGTGACATTTGGCGTTCTCATTGGACGCCATTTGTTGCGCTCATTATGTGCCATGTCATATTTTTTAAAAATATAAATAGTGTTGTAAATTGATTAAAATAAAAATAGAATTTAGGATAAGAATAAATGAAGTTGGGTTCACAATGAAAAACTTAAATATAGTAAATTGATTATAACTTTTAATACATAGTTCGTAAAATTATAATTACCATTGCAAAGTGTTTAAAAAGTACTTTAAAATAAGATCCATTTATACTATATTTAAAATTTATATTAAAGTAATATATAAAAGGAAATATTGACTATACTAATGTATTAAAGTAACCTACGACAATTGGAATTACTGATTCAATTATAATTAGGGTTAAAGTATTAAAGTAACCTACTGTAACTGGAATTAGGGATTCAATTAGAATTAGGGTTGTTATAAGAGATTCAATTAGAATTAGGGTTGTTTTACAAAACCTATTCATGTTAGAATTCGAATATTCAAAGTTATATATATTAGATGGTCGGTGGTCAGCTTTGCACATTGAGTTTACTTGCCTATATTTTATTCTCACTTAAGCTAATTAAGTGAACTACATATTATATATTTTTAGCGCTCAGCTTTGCAAATTGAGTTCTTCCCCAAGGTACTGTTTGTAATAAATATACTCCTCATATTTTCTTTTCCTTTGTTAAGAAACAAATGATGCATCCTTCGTCTCCTCCAAACATGAATGTTAGATAAGATGGGACATGGTCAACATATTAGAAATAGGGTTGATATTGTTAATCATGTTGGTCTATTGAGACTTGAAAGGCACCATAGCAACATTAGCAACATACTATAGCAATATACCGTAGCAATATTACCAATCCTTCATAATTAAACAAATTGTTTCATATTTATATGACATGTGCTTTTATTTGATTTGTAAACACAATGAGTACTAAAGAAAGGAAGCCAACTCACGAGATCCCGACATTTGGTGTCCTCATTGGACGCCATTTGTCGCGCTCATTAAGTGTCATGTCATATATTTTTGAATATAAATAGAGTTCTAAATTTATTAAAATACAAATAGAGTTTAGGATAAGAATAAATAGAGTTGGGTTCACAATGAAAATCTTAAATATAGTAAATTGATTATAACTTTTTATATATATATTACCTCCGTTCTTTTTCTATTGCAACAATAGAGTTTTCACGCTTGTCAATGCACAACTTTAACTATTAATATCTTTAATTACGTTTTAGTAAAAATTATACAAGTTTGATATTTTGAAAGGATAAATCGAGATGAATCTAACAAGATTCCACATGACTATATTTTCCCTTACGTAAAAATCACAAGAGATTGTAATAGGGTGGTGAGTGAATAAAATCTCATTGTTGCAATAGAAAAAGAACGGAGGAAGTAGTTCGTAAAATTATAATTTGTGTGCCTAGAAAGTGTTTAAAAAGTACTTTAAAATAAGATCCATTTATACTATATTTAAAATTTTATATTAAAGTAACATATAAAAGGAAATATTGACTACACTAACGTATTAAAGTAACCTACTGCAATTGGAATTAGCGATTGAATTAGCATTAGGGTTGTTATAAGATATTCAATTTTTAGGGTTATTCTACAAAATGTATTCATGTTAGAATTAGAATAATCAAAGTTATATATATACTAGATTGTCAGCGGTCAGCTTTGCACATTGCTAATGAATTATGGATTAGGGTTTTATTTTAATGTTTTAACATGCATAAAGATGTAGGTTGTGTGGTATATCGTGACATGTGCTTTAACATATAAAAATATGTGGTTTCTGCATGATATAGTGAATGTCTGAATCATATAGTGAGTTTCTGCATGATATAGTGAGTGTCGAAATGATATAGTGGATTGTTCAGAGATGATGTAGTTTTTGTATGATATAGTATGTTTCTGAAGAATAAAGTGAGTTTCTTCATGACATATAGATTAGAAACCAACGTCAAAGATAATGACAAAATCATATTATAACTTTTAGTTGTTCTATGTCAGACAAAAATAACGGCCAAAAATAGAGGTGTAAATATTTAAAAACTCTACTTCTTCTTCATGAAAAAGCCCCGGCATTTGCCCGAGTCCCAATACTAGTATATATATATATATATATATATATATAAAGCTAAGTCATATTTGCCTACGTGTCGAGCTGCCATTAAATTTGCCACATGTCATCCTAAAAAAAAAACTGCCACAAGTAAGAAATTCAGATTAAATGTCCAGGTGTCGCTTGGTGATTCCCACTTCCCTTGATCGCACAATGCCATCAGGGCCGGCTAATTGCCGGTTCAAGCTGCTCTACAGAACAGTGCCTCCAAATTGGAGGGGCCCAAAAATTTTCATTGGCCTTGCTTAACAAAATTCTACTACTCTATGGCTGCATAACGTTCAAATCTTCAATTCACAAAAAAGTAAAGAAATCCTTGCCTTCTTCTATTAATCTTTGTTGAGTATACATTTTCCTAAAATCTTGGCATAAATTAACGACATAATTTCTCCCAAAATGACTACTCTTAGCAGACTTTCAGTACTCATAATCCCCAACTTCCCTTTTTAATTTATGTTCTTCACTCCTTCCTAACATACAAACAATGAATCAAATTCGCATTAAGAAGAAAAAATCATAGATTTTCGATAAATTGAAGAAATTAATTGATAAAAGGGACAGTTTGTTGCTGGAGAAAGAAGATTTGAATTTGCATGATGCATGCTTATAAGAGAGAAAAGAAGAAGAAGATGAAGTTTGAGAGTCTCAATGCATTTTTTTTTTTCCTTTTTTCTCAACATAAGGTTGGTCATGTTCTTTCTAGTCTTATATTGAACTCATTTTTTATTCTATTTGTTAATTGGATGATTTTACAAAAATGATAAATACTTATGCTAATTGGACTTGTTGATACCAATTTTAGCTTCATAATAGAGTTTTTCATTTGCTTGGTTGTGGTAGTACACTAGTACTTAATAATAATATAATATTATGAACATTAATAATTTTATTTTAAATAAGATTAGAGTTATATAGACAAACAATACTTTCTCAATATATGGCTAGACTTTTCTTGTTGATATAATTTTAAAGTTAATTTAGAATGTTTATAACAGTATCAATATGTTAGTTTAAGGAACTTTTGGTGGTATCTAGCTAGTGCGAAAACAGTTGCAAAAAGAATAATTATAATTATAATATTCTATATATTACAAAACTTATCACATTAGTACTTTTTTTAAAAGGTAATTTTACCATAGTACGTCTTTCTAGGGCCCCAATTTAATTATTAGTACAGGGCCTCCAAAATATATGAGACGGCCCTGAATGCCATAATCTACGCCTAATGTCAAAAGATTGAATTATTATAGGTAATGAAATCAAATCCTTCCATAAATTCATAATGTAAATATTCATAATATATTTTTGGCTGTCAATTGCTTGGTCTTTGCTACTATATAATGCACGAAATGCATGCATTCTCATAATATTCATAAGGGTGTTGTTCTTGCTTTCCAAAACTTTTATCATGCTGCAACTTTTTCACTCCTCGATTTGCATAGCTTCTCACTCCTAACCCAACCAAAAAAAATTATGAAATCAATCTACCCATATATTTATAGGAAGAGGAGACAGAAACTATGAATCCATATCTTCATTCTCATTCAATATGGCTAAGGGCATATATATCATAAACTAATTCCAAGAGCAGTCACTCACTAATTAAGAAAGAAAAATCAGCAATATCCTCATACAAAGATCAATCGTGGATTATTTAGAGTACTTCCTTTAGTTAGATTGTATAAGAAGAAAGTAGATATGAATGCTAAATTGATCTTAATGATCTAAAATAATAAACGATCCATTAAAAAATATACTTATACTACCTCATGATAAAATAAAGTATGAGTTAATGTCATCCCTTCGTCTACAACGAACCTGATCATTACGCACAATTAAAGTAGTAGGTTTTCTATTGAGTCATTATTTGAGCACTAGCAACTTCAATCCCTTTTCGTTTATTGGTTCAGATGCAAGTGATGATATTTTCGGTTATGGGTCTATAGGATACAAATCATATTTGGGTAAGTAGGCTCTTGGTTCGGCCGTTGGGGTAATATTAAGGATAGCACAATTTGGGTCGAACAATTCAAATCGCTTAGTTTTGCGAAATGTATGGGTAAAATACTATATACGGTGGTTTTTGTGTGGGTGAAACCGTGAGAATATGTAATTTGTGTGTATGTTAGAGTGTATTAGTACATAAGCGGTCAGGAACTTACTCGAAAATTCATATGGACATGGTAAATGTTCTATAAAAATATTTTCAAATATTTAGTTGTTAGTAATCCAAAATTAAATCTTCTTTTTAAACCTACATATAGCTTATTTTGTGGGCGTAAAATACTATTGAAATCCTCATACCTTGATAACGATATAGGATATTATTTAAAATTAAATGAGAATGTTGGTGATTTATATATTTGTTATTGGAAATGAGTTAACTATGTATCTTATAAAGCTTATAAATGTAATACTTCCTCGCTACCAAATAAATGCATCATTTTCCACTTTGGAATGTTTCACAATACATGTACCATTTCCCTATTCAGTAACTTTTCATATAATAGTACTAATAAATAATACGCACGGGTCATAAGTCAGTTTTAATCAACAAAAAACTTCCCATGCACTTTATCATGACATTAGCTACATCAGTTTCTGAACGCACGGGTCATAAGCCAGTTATAGATGGCAACAAGTCAAACCTAATCAAATTGCTGCCATCTCTAAATTAAGACTTGTTGCCATCTCTAATAAGTAGTTACATTCAAGTGGCTCCTTTGTTACTGTGTTCCATACCCCGAACAAATAATCTATGATAATGTTGTTATCTTGTTTAGATAACGGAAGCGTCAGAGCATCTACTCATGTTTTTTTAGATCTTGAATTTGTGTCATGAGGTGTGATAAAAAATTATAGTCTTCCACTCATTATCTTTTTATGATCTAATTTGGGTCAGCCATCACGAAATGTCATTTAGAACACGGGATGATCTAAGTCATGGAATGAGTTATGGAGAAAGTGAAGGTGGGCCCACATGCGTAATGTATAATTACAAATTTGTAATTGGAATATCTTAAAAAGTAAAAACTACAAAGTAAAACAAAATATAAAGATTACCAACGGTGATAATTTTTTGAGAATTATAAATAGACATCCATTTTGTTATATTTTGACAGACTTTTAATATTATTTATTTTCTCTTTAAATCTTACATACTTGAGTTTTTATTTTGGGATGATTTTTTTTCTAGCTATGAGTGTGGTATTTGTCAAAATGGGTTATGAAGCATGATTAACTTTTGTAAGATGAGAGAGAAAGTTGATGAGAAACAGGATTGACATGTTTTTTTAGATCATAAGTGACCATGCTCTCATGGTGAATTTGGATAGAACTTCCTGTTTTTGTTTTTCACAGTTGGAACATTAAATGCCGAAGTCTATGGCATAAAAAATCTCCTACCTTAGTAGGTGAAGATTAGGATAGCCTGGAAAATAGACTTGTACCCTTGATCCGACCTGAAAACCCGACTCGAGACCCGATTTTCACCCGAAATAGAAACGAAACCCGAATAACCTGACTTGAAAACAATGGATCCGAATATGACCTGAACCCAAAGATAATCTGACCTGAATCTACCCGATCCGAAGTGATCCGACAACAATGACCCGAACCCAACCCGAAATAATAATCAAAATATTTTTTCACAAACATTAATTTATGTGTTTTATTTATTTGCTTGAAAAGAAAGACGACCTTACCCAAATTGACACAACCCTAACAAACTCGGATCGATTGGAACCGACCAGATGTTGTCCCGACTCTTAAAACTTGTACCCGAAATTTTATGGACCCGAGATGGACCTGTACCCCAACACAAACGAACTCGAATATGACCCATCCCGTACCCGACCCGTATGACTCTTTTGCCACTTGTAAAGATCAGGTAGAAATCTACCCTATAAGGTCTGTGAAAGATGGAAGTGAAGGGTAAAGACTAAGACTCAAAGTTCATCTCTACGTTTTCTTTTGGGTAATAATTACCCACCCTATTTCGCTCACAAGCTTATCTATTCGAGTTGGGTCTTGATCAGCTCGTGCTCATTAAGGTTTCTAGTCGAGCCTACTCGAGTCAAGTTTTGACTGAGCGTTGAGCGAGCCGAGTTCGCTCGCAAGTTGCTCAACTCGATTAGCACCCTAGTTTTGATATTTACAACATTTATCCTTGGTGTGTAAGTTTGCAAATCAAGCCGATTAACTTGACAGCCCTCACATATTTAATTGTAAAAAAACTTGGAGTCGAGCAACTTAATTGGCTTGTATAAACAACATAACAAGTGTCAATATGTCATGTTATTTTTCAAATCAAGAGCTTTATTAATTAACCTCTCCATAATTTAGCATGTGATCTTTATAACATGAGATTGTGCTATTTGTTTATGCCATTATCATAATTTCTAACAAATTAGTGTGACTTGACAAGTAATTGTCTGGCTAAACTCTGTATGCTCTGTTATGAGGAGAGACCATTATTCTAGGATCATGTTAGAAACTCACATTTTATGTCTTTAGACCTTCCATTAACATAACTGTTGTTTTCACAAGTTTCAAATTAAGAGCACCCCTCTAGCCTCCTGAACTTTGCTTCGGCATCATGTCAACGATAATATTAGTTATCCAAAAAATCATTTACCATTATTTTTTTCAATTGTTTGACCACGTGAAAAAACCACCTACTATATGCTTTTCTCCGTGAATGCATGTTAAAATTAGTATATGGTTCTCTCAAATAATAAAAATTGTATACTCTTTTCCTCAAACAGAAAAAAAAAAAAAAAAAACGTTTACTCTTCTATTTTAGCATATCTTGATGAATGTCCAGTGAAGACTGATAAATGAGTAATTAGAGATTTCATCTAACCTCATTGTTTGATTTCATTGCATTGCAAAATCATCTGCCTTAGCAGCAGGAATTACAACAGTATAAATAGACATACTCTCCTCTAAGAGTGACATATATAGCCTTTCTAGTATCTTCCTAGGAAAGACAAAATAACCATTAGGAAAGGACAATGAGTGATCACTTGTGACATCATACAATCATTCTTGGATCAGTATAAGGACAACTAGTGACTAGCACTAACAAAGATGCAAAAATAAACTGTTGTTGATGATATTTTTCTTTTCACTCCCCCTCAAGCTAAGAGTGAGGCAGGTGAGTGAACTCCCAGCTTGGACAAAATGTGCTGATGCTGCTGAGTAGGAAGAATTTTAGTGAATATGTCAGCTAGTTGCTCTGTAGATGACACATATGAAGGTGATATCACTCCTTCTTGAGCTTGGTCCATGATGAAGTGACAGTCTATTTCAACATGCGTGGTTTTTTCATGTTAAGCTGGATTTGCACCTATTGCCAAGAGCTGCTTGATTGTCACATAGAATAGGAGTAGTTCCAAGAGACTTCATGCCTAGATCCTTAAGTATCTGTTTTATCCACATAACTTCACAAATGGTCAATGCCATGGATCTGTATTCAGCTTCTGCAGTAGATCTGGCCACCACAATCTGTCTCTTGGCTTTTCAAGATATAGGAGATTTCCCAAGGAGAATACAAAATCCAGAAGTAGATCTTCTAGTGTTGGGGCATCCTACCCAATCACTATCACAATAGGCTTGAAGCTTAGCAACTGAGTGAGAAGCTAACAATATTCCTTGATTAATGGTGTTAGACAGATATTTTAACACTCTTTTGGCAGCTTGAAAGTGACCAGAGGTAGGTTGATGCATGAGTTGACTGAGCACATGAAATGTGTAGGTAATGTCAGGTCTAGTAAGAGTGAGGTAGATGAGGTTCCCACCAATCTTTAATATTTCAAGGTCAGGAAGAGGAGATCCAGCTGAGTGAGTTAGCTTCACATGACATTCCATAGGAAGCTTTAATGGTTTACAGTTGTGCATGCCATATTGATGTAGCAAGCCTGTAACATACTTCTTCTATGAGAGGAAGATTCCCTGTGAGGATCTATCAGCTTCAATCCCAAGGAAGTACCTTAATTCCCCCATATCCTTCATATGAAACTGAGAAGACAAGACATACTTTGTAGACGTAATAACACTTATGTTATCACCAGTAATGATAAGATCATCAACATAGATTAGGATTGCAACAAATCCATTGTCATCTTGTTTTGTAAATAGGGAATGATCAGTCTTAGATTGAGTGAAATGATGAGATGTGAGGGTTGATTTGAGCTTGGCAAACCATTGCATGGGGGTTTGTTTAAGTCCATAGAGGGACTTCAATAATTTGCACACCTTGCCAGTGTATTCAGAGTGAGTATTTTCACTGTAATCCTTGCAAAATCTAAATCCAGCTTTTATGTAGCCAGGTGGAAGCTTCATGTAGACCGTCTCTTGCAAATCTCCATGGAGAAATGCATTTTTTTACATCCATTTGATGTACATTCCAGCTCTGAATAGCTGCAATTGCAAGAAGGGATCTTATTGTTGCCATTTTTGCTACTAGAGCAAGTGTCTCCATGTAGTCCACTCCATACTTCTATCTGTTGCCAAGGACAACCAGCCTGGTTTTGGCTCTCTCTACTGTACCATCAGGGTTGTACTTTGTTCTATACCACCATTTACATCCAATGAGATGCTTTCCAGCTGGTAAATCACATATTTCCCATGTATTGTTGGTTTACAGTGCCTCTAACTCATCATCCATGGCCTGTTTCCATTTTGTGTGTTTCACGGCATCTCTAAAGTGAGTTGGATCATGCACCTCACTAAGCTTTGTCATAAAGCAGTAGAATTTGGGAGAGGTTAAGGCTTCAAAAGTTTTGTGAATTTTGTTTGGTTTTGAAAAAGATGAGGAGAGAATTGATATATGATAGTATGAGTGCTAGGCAGGTGCTTTGTGTTGTCTGGTGAAGTGTCTAGGGGTAGGTTGTATATGAGGTTGGTTTGGTTCAGACTCAGGTTCAGGTTCAGGTTCAGGGTCTTCTTCTTCCCATGTAACAGGTTCGCTGTTTGTTAGAGTAGTTGTGTTAGAAGGTTGAGAAGAAGTGGTGTGAAAAATGTGATAGGGGTGTATGTTTTCATGAAACTTCACATCCCTAGACACAAAGATTTTATTTGTGAGAAGATTGAACAGTCTATATCCCTTTTGATTTGAGGGATATCCAACAAAGACACATGGTACTCCTCTTGCCTGAAATTTGCTCTCACACTTGTAGGATTTGATGCCATAGCTAGACATCCAAATGTTCTCAAGTGCTTGTATATAGGTTTCTCTTTGTATAGGGCTTCATAAGGGGTGATGTTTTTCAGGACACAAGAGGGTAGTCTATTAGTAATGTGCACAGCTGTTTGAACACAATCTCCCCAGAATTACAGAGGTAGGCCTGCTTGAAATCTCAAGGCCCTAGCCATCTCAAGGATGTTTCTGTGCTTTCTCTCAGCTAGGGATGTAAATGAGACGAGACAACTCGCGAGCTACTCGAGATCGACTCGGTCAAAGCTCGACTCGAGTAGGCTGGACTCGATGACTAACGAGTCGAGTTTGAGCTACTACCTACTCGACTCGAAAAGCTCGTGAGAAACTCAAAAAAAATTATATATAATACTTGCAATTTCGATAAATAATTCTCAAACCTTTTCAAAGAACTTAATCCATGAAATGTAATAAACACTTTCATAGAAAATATTTTCATAGTGGACATTAATTATATAGTTTGTCTATAGGTTATGGTTAACAAGTCGAGCACAAGATTTTAACGAGCCTTAGCCTTGGCTTTGGCTCGGCTCAAAATCTCATGAACAAACTAGAAAATTATTAAAAATGATCTTTTATGTAAAATATTAAACATCTCGCATTGGTTTATAGTATAAACAATATCCTTTTTTTCCATATAAAATGTTACTACTCTAGCTATACTTATTGTTTGAATTAAAGTTGTCCCACATTGGTTGGAAAACAAATGTTTAAGTTTGTGTTCTTTATAAATGGAACAAAAAAATTTTGGTTGGAAACCATTTTTTTCTATGAAAGTTTGTTTCATAAAGTCCCACATTGGTTGGACGATGAAACACCCAACTTTTTCTTCTTTATAAAAGGCTACTCCAAGTACCTAACTCAAGGTACATGGATTGACTCAAGTTTGAGTTGAGCCATCATTTGAGTTCGAGCTTGATTCGAGTTTGAGTTTCGAGTTCGAGTTCGAGTTAGAGCTTGATTCGAGTTTGAGTTCGAGTTCGAGTTTGAGTTCGAGTTCGAGTTCGAGTTCGAGTTCGAGTTCGAGTTCGAGTTCGAGTTCGAGTTCGAGTTTAGGATTTCGAGTTCGAGTCGAGTCGAGCTTGATTTCGAGTTTTCGAGTTCAAGTCGAGTTTAGCCAAACTCGAGCTCGACTCACATCATTTACACCCCTACTCTCAGCTCTCCCATTTTGCTGTGGTCTATCCACACAGCTAGTTTGGTGAAACAACAATTTTGCAAAGAATGGTTTGCATTTCTTTTCATCAAATTCTAATGCACTATCTGATCTAAGCACTTTCACCTTCTTCTTAAATTGAGCTTTTGCCATGTTCACAAAGGTTTCTATAGCTTCAAATGCATCAGATTTGCATTTTAGCAAGTGAACCCATGTTACCCTACTGTAGTCATCTACTACAGTCAAGAAATATTTGTATCCAGCTCTTGTAGCAACCTTGTAAGGTCCCCAGGTGTTAATGTGAACTAGTTCAAAGGCTTGTTTGGCTCTTGATTCACTGGTACCATAGGGTAGCTTTGTAAATTTTGCTAGGGAACTGGTCAAGCACACTTCATTCTCATTGGTTTCTTTTATGTCAAGGTCTTTTATTTTCACAATTCTTGACATTGGAGCATGTCTAAGTATATGGTGCCATAGGGTACTTTTAGTAAGAGTGGGAACATGGGTGAGAGTAGTAGGTATATTGTTGTAGCTGGGTGTGGCTGTCAGGGCACTTTTGTAGTTGTTTTTGGTGTAAGAAGAGTTGACAAGATGATTCAGGTTAGCAAGGGTTTTGTTTATAGGTTCATTCAACAAGTAGTACAGGCCATTACACTTGTGGAAAAAAGTTCAACCGCAGCGGTCAAAACCGGGCTCACCACTCCGGTTTTGGGCCGCATCGGTTGGACTCGCAGCAGTCCCCAAATATTAACTGATCCGGTCCTAAACCGGATCAGTTAATCATTTACCGCTGCGGTTGACCACCCCAAAAACCAATTTTTTTTTATTTATTCATTATCAATCGATACAAAATCATTAGTATATACCAATACTCATTTTATTAAGCATATTATGCTCAATCGAAGCATAAAAATAAATAATTAGATACATAAAAATATTAGCAACTATAATATCGTTTACCCACCTAGTTGGGAGGTAAAACTTGAAAAAAAAAACCTTGAAAAGGAAAAGAGATGGCCTAAAATCCAAGATTATCATCTATTGGGGAAAAAAAGCTAGTTTATTAAGCAAAGCATAATCAAATAACTAAATTACTACTTTCAATCTTACAAGATCAATCATCAAAGGATCTTTCAAGTATTTTTTAGTCAGCTTCATGATCCAATTCGACATGGTGGCGGAGAACATCACAGTTTGGCGATTTTTTGGCAGCTTCTCTAATATAACCTCCACATCTTCCTCATTTCCAACATTAAGCATTTGATCAGCTTCATCCTAAACAATAAACTGAACACGAGACAGATCCAAAGCTCCTCTACCTTGCAAGTGAATCATCAGATAAGATTTTCAGTACTCACCTGCTTTGATTTAGAAAATTTCTCAAGGATATGGGAGGTAAGCAACTTGGTGCGATCCAAATCCTTTTGGGATAGCATGTCAGCTATTGCTATCACAAAAGATTTGGTGAGTCGTAAGAAAATACGAATCATTTCAAGATTAATTTTACTTTGTTGGGATATTATCCCTTCCACTCAGTGCTCCAAAGATGCATTTTTAGGACATGGACTAAGTTGCTACTTAGTACTTATTACTATTCTCCTACGCCAAAAAAAGATTTTTTCAAGTGGCTTGAGCAATAATACTCACTACAGTATATTTTCAAAGAAAATAATAAATTCATCACAGAGAAAGAAGAAGCATCAAAGGAACTTTAGAGTTGAAGGCAAGCCGAATAGATTCTATAAATTGGGGTGTCAGTTCATAAAGATGTGTACAACAGCCATTTGCCATATTTTTAGCTCAAGAAAATGTTTTAAACCTTTTATGAAGCATTGAGATTGAATCTAACAGTTCATTGGGGGGGGGGGAGGAGTTCCTCTAGCACTACAACATACAAACAGGGCAATCGAAACATACCTGTAACGCTTGTAACGAAGGCAATCGAAAGCAGCACGAGTTCCCGCTGGTTCAACAAAGATTACCTAGTAAAGCATCATATAAAGCAATGAGGACCTACTGCTATGAGCCTCAGTAAAAAGTTAAATATTACAATTTACTCCAAATTCAAAACCAACAATAAAACCTTCGCGAGGTTTGAGAAGGTAAAGTGATAGCACATAGTAGGGATACAAAGGTAACAAGAGATCCTAACAAGCTTAGCAAACCGACATTGAGATCAATCACCGAATCAGAAGTCGATGATACTGCAAACTTTACAACTTGCACATGCACGGTAGAATTTCATGTATAGACTACCTAGATAGATGAAGTCAGATAAGAAGCTAACCTCCGTGGTGACCACAGGACAACGAAGCCAACTGATCAGCATCAGTTGACACATAATGAACCTAGGGTACCTACCACTGTCATGCAGCAAAAACTTATTAGCTAGAGTACTCTAGAGATTAGCAATTTTCAGATACATAGAGCATTCTTCTAATAGCAGCCAAACCTTCTATTAAATCACAGTAGTAGAACCTGAAGTCCCCATTCAAATTTTAAATGCTACAAACAGCAAAACTATAAACAACACGTATCTAAGGAAATTGGCCACACTAAAAATCAATGAAAACAAAGCATACACAGGTGCTGCAAGGACGTTACAAATACGGATTGAGAGTGTGGTAATTGACCCATCCTAAATAAGAAAATAAGAAAACTTTAGGTTCTTTAGTAGTCTATGCTAACATCTCCTCTAGCTTTGTTGATTTTTAAATCTCACTCTATAGATTTATCTCTATATACCAATAAGGAACGAGGACATAGTTTCTGGAGTTCCGTTATCATTGACTACAATGAGAAAGTGTAAACTTCTGGAGAGGTAGTTCCCCAACTCATTTTGATGGGAATAGAACAATCATGAAAGCCATATCACTAACCAGCTACTTCTCTTAAATGTCAGGCACACATTAACATTTCAGAAACTCAACTACTCTACACACAAATTAAATGGGTTCAATGAAAGTCCTTGAGCATTCAAACCTGTCTTTGCCCAATAAAAGGCTCTCAAACTTTCCAAGATTGACTGGATTTTAAACAAATTGAACATGTTTGGACTCCAAAATACCAAAAAGCGAACAAATTCAGCATGGATTAAGCAATACAACAGGACAAAAAGTCTTAAACTAAAAAAAAAAAGAACAAAATAGCACAAAAATTCATCAAAGCTAGCCCTAAAATCACGAGAATCACCCTCTCAATAGAGAAAACAACGAGAAAAATCCTCAGACGAAAACATAAAGAGAAGAAATAATGAATCAATTCTAAAAACAACGAAATCACAAAAAAAAAAACGTAAAAATAGAAAGAAGATTAGATTTTGATTCCTACCACAAAGATGACGCTAATTCTAGTTCAACTTCCACCATTCTTTCTTTGGTGTATTTGCTCACGCTAATTCCAGAGCTTCCTCCATTGTTAGGGTTTCGAGGAGGAGATGCGGTGAGTTGGAGCAGATTTGAGTTCGGAGAGAGAAAAAGCTAAGTTAAATTAAACTGAAAATGGAGATGCGGTGAGTTGAACCACAAAAAAATAATTTTTTTCAACTTGAGATTTAGGGTTTGAGGGTGAGTGAGCAGAGAGGAAAGAACAAAACAGGAGGAGTGAGGAAATGAGAGAGGAAAAGAAAAATGGCGTTATCTTTGGGCTGAGCGTTTTATTGGGCCAACATGGATCTTAACTGATCCCATCCGGTCCAGTATATTTTAAGGCTGATTAAACGCTGCGGTTAACGGAGCGGTTAACAGAAAACTTGAGCTGTTTTCTGTCAACTGATTCGGTTCTCTTAAGTACCGCAGCGGTTGTGTACCCAGGTTTCCCACCCAAAATTTTGAGGATTTACCGATTCGGTTCTCTTAAGGACCGCAGCGGTTGTGTTGTGACATATAGCGTTTTTTGCACTAGTGTTGTGCATTTTCCTACACCAGCAACAACATTGGTGTTCTCATATTGTATTATACAATACTTAGACTGAAACACCACTTTACAATTTTCATCAATGCACAATTGATGAGTCTATTTTATATAGAGTATTTAACCCAATTCCCCTAGCTTTGAGTGCCGGTTTGAGCTCATTTGAGCTCGTTTATGTGTGATTTGATATGTTTGGACTCGTTTCCGTTTGTTAGCTGTTTTTGTGCAGATTAGGCCTCTAAAGCCTTTATTTGAGTTACGGAATAGAAGTCCAATAGTCGCATATGGCCCATAGAAGATTTGGGAGATTGCACGAGTGTTTTGGACGAAGAGCGCAAGGAAAATGGCGAGAAATCACTCTCACCCGGTCGACCGGGCGACCTCGCCCGACCGGGCGAGCCACAAAGTTGAATAATCTCCAAGCCTTGGTAGCCCGGCCGACCGGGCTAGAAGAGACCAAAAAATGCTTGCGTGCCCGACCGCGCGGCTCTGCTCGGTTAACCGGGTGGAATTTTCTCTTCGTCGTAGTTTTCAGAACACCGTCGCCCGACCGGGCAGTTTTTCCGGAAGCTTAATTTTTGCCTTTTTTAGTCGGTTTTGTAAAAACTATAAATAGGGCTTTAGTAATTTCGATTAATCTATCTTATTTTCTACGTTTTTAGCTTTGAAACACTTAGCCTTTTTCTCTCTAAGCTTGTATTAACTCTTGCCCTTGAAGATTATAAAGATCATCGATTTTGGTTTTCATTGTTCTTCAATAATTTGGTATTCTTCTTTACTTTGCTTACTTTAATGAATTCTTATTTTTGCATTATGTTTATAGAGTTTATTATTATCATGAGAGAGTAGTCTATTTCTAGGGCTTAGAGAGGGAAGCCATGTTTATACCTATTTGATTGTGGTTTAAGGTTCTTCGATATTCGAATTGAATTAGAGTAATTCCCTATTGATTTGTTATGCTTGTTTAATTCATGTAATTGCACAATACCATGGGTTATGTTTAGCTAATAGGAGTTAGAATCGAAAGATCATACTCATTAGATGCTTGTTACAATAGGTAGATCTGATTATGTTGAGCGACCGTACTAGCATATGTTGATCTAAGAGTTGTTAATGCCCGACCGTAGGATTAACGAAATGCTCTAATTATACGAACCTCAATCCAAGTATTGTTGAACTATATTGTAGTGATTAAATTGGTATAAGCATGGTGGACTGATCGATTGCCCTAGGTTTTTTAATTATTTGATAAACTTCCATCTTTTTGTGTTCTAGCTTATTCTAGTTTAGTTGTTAATTATTCAAGCAAATTTCTTTCTTGAAGTAGTTAAATAAGTGAGCACAAATCTATAGAACTCCTCTCCCTGTGGATCGAACCGTATTTGCCAGTTTCTGCTAACAACAGACACCGTGCACTTGCGGTATATATTTAAAACCCATCAACAATTTGTTTGCTGAGATGAGATTATGCTAATATGAGGGAATGCAGAGAACCTTACTAAGAATCAGACCATTTCTAAGTTTAACTTTCCCAGTGTGAGATATATATGACAGATGTCTCACTAGTCGGAAGATTAATCTTAGGTTCATGTTTAGTTGCAAAAGGATCAATTAACATGTTATAATCACCACACATGTGGTCAAAGGCACCTGAATCCACTATCCAGTCACTAGGAACAGTTTCAACTAAATAATAGGACACCATACCTGAAATGATGCATCCATCTCATCAACAGTGTCTGAGGGTCCTGCCTTTAAGGGAGTGGGAAGCAATCTCAAAAGTAGTTCCAGCTGTTGTGCAGTGATGTTTGGTGTAGAATCATCACTTATTTCACTTTGTCCACTACTGTGAACACTAGCAGCAGATTTTGAGCTTCCACCTTGCTTGTTCTTGTTCCATCTCTGAGTATTTTCTCCACTATTCTTCCACTTGGGTCTGCTTTGTTGACCTTTGTTGTGCCTTGGATGTCTCACTGGGTATCCAACCACAGTCCAACATCTCTCTCTGGTGTGACCAGCCTTATTGCAGGCTATACAGACTCCCCCTCCGCCTTTGCTGAACATAGCAAGAGTTTCTTTCTCTTCTTTCACATTTTCTAGAACATCTCTCTGTGCTTCTTCTTGCTCCAAGTAGGCACAAGCTTTTTCTACTGAAGGAAGGGGTGTCATCATGAGAATATGGCTTCTTTGAGGTCCATACTCCTTATCCATACCATTTAAGAACTGGAATAATTTCAGTTCTTCCTTCTGCTCATTCCAAGCTTCAATGAAGGCTGTGAATTCAGTTGTAACATTGGTGATGGCATGAAGAGTATTTAGAGATGCTAACTCTTCCCAGTATGATTTCATAAGGGTGTAATACTCACTGATGAGTTTATTTTGCTGTTTTGTTTCATAAACTTCTTTGTTAAGTTTATACTTTCTATTGGTGAGAGAAAACCTTTTCTCCAGTTGAATCCATATTTCACTAGTGGAAAAATAAGGAAGGGCTACGGTCAAAACAGCCCTAAGGGCTGCGTTTTTGGCCAACAGCCCTTCAATAGAAAAGAAGGGATGCGGTTATTAACCGCAGCCCTTCACAACGAAGGGCTGCGGTTCAGGCCAAAAACGCAGCCCTTCTAAGCTTGAAGGGCTGCGTTTTTGGCTTAAACCGCAGCCCTTCTTTAAATGAAGGGTTGCGGTTTTAAGCCAAAAACGCAGCCCTTCACTTAAAAAGGGCTGCGGTTTAGGCTTAAAACCGCATCCCTTCAAATTCAATTTTTTTTTAAAAAAAAAATTAAACCAAAGAACTAAGACCCCCTGACCCACACCCGCCAAAGATCCCCACCCCCCCCCCCGCACCCCACCCCCCCGCCAACCCCCCGCACCCCCACCCCGCCCAGGCCCCCACCCCCCCCACACCCGCCCCGCCCCGCACTCCCACCCCCTTTGCCTACTCTGCTCACCCCGCTCTTTGCACTTCTCACCCCCGCCATCCCCTGCCACCCCCGCCAGCCACCAAAGACTCCCCACCCCCCGCACACACTCGCCACCCCCCGCATCCCCACCCCCCCCACCCCCACCACCCCACCCCCCCCCCCACCCCCACACTTGCACTCCCCCAAAGCCCCGCCCACCCCTGCACTCCCACCCCAGCCCCCCCCCGCCCACCCCCCTGCACTCCCACCACCCCCCCCCCCCCACCCCTACCCCCACCCCATACTTGTACTCCCCCCAAGCCCCGCCCACCTAGCCCACCCCCCGCACTCCCCCCAAGTCCCGCCCACCCCAATCCACCCCCCGCACTCCCTCCGCCCGCCCCCCCGCCCCCCCCCCCCACCCCACCCCCCCTTCACTCCCCGCACCCCCACCCCACCCCACCCTCCGGCCCCTCCACCCATTGTTGCCAGCCATCCCAAAGACCAGCCCCGGCCCCATAGCCCTACCCCCCACCCACAAACATCCCTTTGACACAAAAAAAAACAGAATCAATGTGCAATAATATATGACAAGTTTTTTAGCGTAATAATTAACTTTAAATATGTATATTTAATAATGTAAAAAGTGTAGAATTGATACAAACTAGTAGATGTAGCTAATTATATCACGAATTCCACCAAAATGTATCATAAGCAATCATCACAAATGTGAGACGCCAACTTATCCCGAACTTCATGTAATTCGTCTGTGGTGAAGGCCCTCAAACGTGGTGTGTTATTCATATAAACCTTGCAAAACAACCAAGGAATAAACACAAAATATAAGAATTCAATCATTTACCGTAGTTAGTAGTGATTAAAAATGACATATACCTTCCCGAAATTCAATCAAAAACAAATGCAAGCCTAAAACTCTACACACTAGTTATATTATACCTTATATTATCATATTGAAAAATATAATGGAGTTAAATGACTCGAGAAACAAGAATTGGACACGAAAAGGCAAAAATCGGCCTAAAATCACATTTATGTTCCCGATATACAACCTACAACAAATGCAAGCCTAAGAATCTACATAATAGTTACATTATACCTCATATTATCATGTTCAAAATGAAATTGGGGTTAAATGACGCAATAAGTACGAATTGGACGCGAAAAGGCAAAAATAGGCCAAAAATGCCCTTTTTGTTCCCAAAATTCAACCTACAACAATTGCAAACCTAAAAATCTACACAATAGTTACATTATGCCTCATATTATCATATTCAAAATGAATTTGGGGTTAAATGACTCGATAAATACGATTTGGAAGCGTAAAAGGCAAAAATAGGCCTAAAAATGACATTTTCGTTCCCAAATATATGCATGTGCTACTTTGGTTTCTAAACCAATTAATACCTATTACCAATCGATCTAATATAAACTAACATATACTAATAAGTTACATACCTTTTGAAGATCATCGACGTTAGTGCAATGGTTGACGATATCGAACATGTACCTCAGCACGTAATAGCACATGCAAGTCCATCATCTTGTTGCGGACACTAAATGTTCACCAAAGGATGCATCCAATGACATTCATGTTAGATGTGTAGTATGTGGCTAAAAGTGTTTCTATATAAGGACAAATAAATTAGTCATGTTACCTCGACTGATATCCAAACAGGAGCTTTTGGTGCTCGGAGTCCTGTTGCACTAATATGCTTCATCACACTACATCAATACATTATTATAAGATTAGATGTGTACTAATTAACTGTTTATATATAT